>OX123187.2:1969910-2569910 GCA_944739405.2 Euclidia mi
CTCAGAAGCTCCGAGGAGCACAAAGATATTATTGTGAATATGGACTTTGTCTAAAGTTCAACTGAAGTCTAGGCGAAGTCTAAGTTCATCGTATAGATCTGTGCGTCACTTCAAGCGTGAGTTTAAATCGTCCCCCTATTAACGTTGTTTGATCAAGTGGAGTGTCGTGCGAAGCGCACCGGTAAGAAGCAGCTTATGGCAATTAATGTGAGATTGAGAGCGGTTGCCGCGATCAATGAACCGAAACTCAGCGCTTAATGTTGTCCCGAACTTGTGTTCATAAGAGCTTTCGGGACTGCGCCGGTATTATCCGGCGAGTACCCCACTTGCCGCTACCCTGCGACCAAACTTGTTCGTCTTTTGAGTCGTTTTTGTCCGAGCCGCTAGTAAACAAACAATAACTAACGGTTTGTTGTGAAGTGTTGCAATGATGATAGTGGTGACGCGCGGGCTGACACAAAGAGCGCCTACCCATTAAATGGTGTCGCTTAGAATGACATATGGAGTGCGCCAGACGCGTCACGCGCCGCGCGTCACGGTGCCGCCTAACCACGCGGCGCGGCGGTTACAAATGCGCGCCGCGAGTATAACGCGCCGCCGCGTATCGCACAGATATATGGCGGCACTTTTTCAATCTTTATTTAAGTGAACGAATATCGAGCGCTGGCGCCCTCCTCCGCGCCTTTCCTCATAACATGTTATACGACGATTGGTAACTCTCAATGCGGTTTTCCTTTGTTTTGTTATTTAAACGTAATTTACGTGAACATATTTTAGTCTCAGAATTATTTACGTCCCGTCGCGCGTCGCACTAAATCTGGCGGTGTGATAATGGCTCGGGATGAGCAGCACGGCGCGTGGAGCACTCGGTATAAACTAGTTGTGGAACTAACGAAATGCTTTTATCGTCGAGGTGGAGGTTAGTTCTGTTGTTTCGGTGACGCAGCACTACGCACTTACAACATTAGCCGCTAACTAGTTGTACGGGTGAAGCGTCACAGTCACCGCGCTCGACACAATCGTTCGCGGTGTGGTATCGAGCGCGGCCGACGTTTTATGTGGCTGCTTTATGACGATACTTTTACGAAATATACTTACAAGTATGATTTTATGTGTCGTTGTGTTCCAGCATTTATGGAGCATGCTTGACGCAGCCATCGAACACCACCCCGGCGCTAACCTATGTTCAATAATTAAATATTGCAAATTAACAAAAGTCGTAAAGTGTATAATATTAAATAACTTAATATCAAGTTAGGTATTTCTTACAGAAGCAAGTTTTATTTATTTCAAATTGATTCTGTGAATAATCGCGGCGAAACTTTACTGTAATTGCCACAATCCGAACGAATAGTAAGCAAGTCGAGCGGAGGCTGACAAGTGTCTATTAACAACAATTACCTGCAGAGCACTGGCGCCGCACGTGGCACCAACTATTTATGTTTACTGAGATGAACCGAATAATAAATTCGACTCGATGTTCGTCTCCTCGCGGAGGTAGTGGGCTATTAAATCTGTGCTATTAGGGCCCATATCCAAGAGCTCTCGCAAACTATAAAAACAAAGGGGTGATTGGCACAATAAGTGTAATCTCATCAGATGAGGCTGAGTGGCGGTGAGGGGGCACTGAGGTCGCCGAGCTGTAGGCGCTACCGACGGCTTCTTCCTGCCACTGATATGTGCTTCGCGGCCACGTATAAGCTTTCCGGATGAAATAAGAAGTGATCTCCGGGTGTTGGCGCACGCACATAGTGATTTACCTAAATAAACGGAACCCATGAGTGGAGTACTTACTCCGTGCGAGTTACTCGCTCTATCACGTGCGGCGAGCAGACAGGCGGACAGACGTACAGGTGGACACCATGTTTCTTTTTGTTTACTTCACGTCTGTGTGGGATAAACAATGTGTTGTAAACAACGCTGTGACGCGGTGGCGCAGCGCCGTGAGTTACCACCCTCGCGCGACAAGCTGCGGCATTTGGCTCCACAGTGACGCATGTGCACTTATTACTCATTCTCACTTTATCAACCTATCAATTAAGAGCACATTTCATTTTTTTTTTCAATAAGTAACCTTGCAAGTGGCTTTCAAAAGTAATATTCGAGGTAAAATTTAGACATCAAGTATAACCGAAATAAGACGCAGTATAAAGGCTGCAAGACGAGAGGACTGTACCTATTTTTAGGAGGTACACGACGCGACGTAGCCTGATGACGAACAAAATATGTAATCGTAACGAAAACAAGAGTAGCTATTCAGGTACCCTCAAATATTGTTTTTATAACTATTGTTTTACACATAACTTATTAAATATTTATTAAAATGAAACATCTCAGGAGACCAGCGAATGAAGGACCTATATGGTCAAAAAACTATCAGTGAGGTTGACATCGCTCCAGCTGTGGTCGAGTGAGGTCGTAACGTAAGTGGCCGTGACATTGTCCCCGGACAGTGTAATGAATAGGCGCGTGTTTACAGGAGCTAGTGCCCATCGGACCGTGGGCAGTGCGCAGGCGGGCGGCACACGTGTCGTTAACTTGGTAATTAATACAAATGGCGCGCGCCGGGTTCGGACGCCGCACGAGACACTATTAACATCAACGTTGCTGTAAGAAATCACGTTTACGGCTAATCAGGACACTACATTCATTATATATTTCGTATTTTAGTTTCTTTTATTTGCTTACAGTCGTGTGATTAGCATATAATTGTTTGCGATTTATTTGGAGTGCGCAAAGAGGATCGGGGTATTGAACCTCGAGAGGCCATTAAGCGGGCTCTCCAAATGAATGCAGGTCTCTCTGCTTCAGGGATTGTAGGGGAAACGAATGGCACTACGGATTAAATATGGTCCAATCGATTGTTTGAAAAACGACGGATACCCGAGTCTTTATGATGGGACAGGTCTGATTCTGGATAATGTTATAGTTGGGAGGATGTAGTGAAATCATGGCTATTTGTTGCGTTATAAACGATCTACGCTTGTTATATTTCAAATCCACGTGTTTTTCTGCACATTGCTGCGTTGTTTCAATATTTAGTTTGTAAACTGCCTAAGAGTCAGGATTCAATACAATCTCCGGCATATATTTAAATATTTCTTTGTGCCTTACCTAAGTAGGTAACCTCTGTTCACAAGACCTATATAAATAACCCTACCTGTAATTAACAACATGATGTATTATAAGAGTACATACATTACCGCCATCAGAGTATTTAGGCGAGGTTGCAGTACTTTTTAAGATTTTTTAACGTCTGAAAGTCCCATGAACTATGATATTTTTAATGAATAAAAATTAAAGTATAAACGTTGAACATATCTTCTAGTAAATCGTAAAGATAGAAACACGATTTGGAATGATTGGCTCGATAAAAAAAATGTCAAACATGGCACTAAATCACAATTTTAAACGTGTACTGCTTAGAGATTCCATAATGAATTTATATGAAAGTATTATCAATAGAAACAGCTCCTTATTTTAAAATAAATGGTAAAAACAGATTTCGTAAATTCGTTATCATTTTTCTCCAAGAAAAAAAATAGTCAAATTGTTGGCATTATATCGCTCGCCGGCCGTTCATCAGTGCCTGTCTAGGCGTGATTGTAAGTCCTTTTAAGTAAGGATTGCCATGACACTGTAGTGCTAATATGTTCCGCTGTGGCCTTCTCTACAGGACTTTGTTAACGGTTTGCTATTAGATATCCAATATGGAAACCATTACGAGGCGGAAATAGAAAATACACAATAAAAATAAATTCTGTTTTTATTATTCAAGCTATTATGTAGTACCAAGCTATAGATGTAGTACCAAGTAGGGGGAAGGGGGAAGTTGGGAGTTGTTATTATCAATATTGACCGTTGAGTATGTTATTAACATGGTTGGTATAAACCACATAAACATTAAACTGCATTTAATCGCCTCAATAAGCGACATTGTCTAAACGTGTTTTTGCCACAGTTTAATTCTAAATTTTAAAATATTAGCTTATACTTGTGTGTGTGTGTGACTGCCTCGTTAGACTTGCGGCATAAATGTGTGTGGGACTAGGAGGTCTCGGGTTCGATTCCCGGGTCGGGCAAAGTGTTATTGGGTTTTTCCGTTAGGAAATTCTCAGTAGCAGCACGGAGTCTGATAATGTGCCCGGTACGGCAATAGGCTCGCCTCCTATTACGTGGGACCTAATAATTCAGGGCGGAACGTGGGTGTAATATTACACCTCTGCCTACCCCCTCGGAGATACAGGCGCGAGTCTATAAAAACAAAACATTTTAAGGACACAAATTGACGTTCGGAACTAGACCTAGTCACATTGTAATTGTTTAGCATTGCCCATATTCTACCTGCAGTATTTAAGCGTATATTTTTGGTTTTGTCGGTGGCTAGTTCTCACGTAATAACAGACGAGCATTTCGTCAGCAGAAATACATTCAAATATACTGCGGAGTGGTTTCACCAATATAATACTCTTTCATTCATAATCGTTTGCCCGCAACTGTCGTCTTGATAGCGAAATATTCATTATTAAAAATGTAACAATATTCGGTTACAAATTTTTCATGGCTATATTTCTTTTTGAGATAAAATTTCGAGATAGGGCTGTCCTCGGTCCCTCTTCCCTCGCAGCTGTTGCTCTAATTGTTTTTAAAAAATGATGATTATTATTTATAGTGAGTGTTATCACTGTGTCGCGGCGACAGTTATTGTCGCGATCGTTGTCGCGCGCTGAGTAATGTTGTCGCCTCGTTGTTATTGCTTACACTCGTATTTTCGTCTTTTAATTGTATTTCAGTGCCGTTTTGTACGACGATTATTAAAATTAATTGTGCTAATGTGTGCTTAACTTCATTTTAGAACTGTGTTTATAATAATAATAGCTATAATCGTGGCTTCGCTCGCATGTACCTCATGCGAAATAAGCACAGAGTTCTACAAATGTAGAATGTACATATCCAACGTGACCTTATACGAACCGCTTACTCAAGATAGCAAAACTAAAATGTTTTGTTACTACATTAATGCTGTACCAAGTGAGTCTTCACAAGCTACAAGCTAGAGTTTGTTTTATTTTTAGCAGTATTTCCAAACAAGGGCCCCGTGGAGTCCGTGGACCCCAGGTTGAATATCCAATTCTATGAACTTTCTTTTGTACTTGACATGAATTTATACAGGAGATATTTTGCAGTATGTCACCAAGATAATATTATTTTTACTACGTAGCACGCGCTACGGCGTAGCAATTTCACCAGTCATTTGTCTATATGTGCTACTTTCTTTGTAATACATACAAGCATAATTATGCTTAAGAACTAAACAATCACTGCGTTTCTGTTGGTTTAGCAGATCGTCACACGTGTGTCGTGCGGTGCGCACTTTACTTTGATAAGTCCATCGGCTGCGCGCTAGAGTCAGTGTGAAGCTCCGCAGCATATGATCCTACACCGTGGATATGACTCTGCGCAAGTGCACGCGACCCATGATCCGCATTTATTGAATTAGACATTTGGTTCAACGCTACTTTATAATAAGCGCTCCATCTCTGCCAAATAGTTCCGGGTACCTTGTTTAGCGCAAAAATACATATTCGAGCGTATTACATTGATAAATTTTTAGAGCGGTATACTGCGTTGGGCTAAAGCCAACGTCTATCGCGCTTTTGTCACAAATTTACAAAGAAAACGCTTTGCTTACATTCCGAGAGAAAGTCCTCGTTGCCCTTCTTTATGTAAATATTTTGACGTTTACGTTGTCTACAGATTTGTCGATAATAGTACGATAGCTGTGCCTTATATACATATAAAGATTTATATATTTCTTTTGCATTTTATGAATCTTACAGGAATTCTCACACGGTTAGTAGAACAAAAACTTTGAGACGTAAAGCGGTCCTGGTAGTATTATCGTCACATGTCTTGCATTTTGAAATATGTGATGTAGACCTTGTTTTTACTTGATTGCTAGACTTTTTGTATAGGATAATGGTAAAAAATATTATTATCTAATGTTGTCCGATATGGGGCGACATACATATTTAGCTGCTTACCAACAGAAGGTACACGGTCCGTTTAGTGCCCTAATATTGTAAGAGTAAAAATATTGATAGTGCTACGTACAGTATACAACCGGTCCGTTTTTATTTTCAAATTAGTTAGAAGTTGATAAAAACAAAGTCTTTCAAAGAATGACACATTCAAGACGGTCCCTCTGGGGCCTCTCCTCAGCTTCTGTTTAACAACCACTGCCTTCCCACACCAATGGTTTCTTTAGGTTCGAATATGCCTTCACCTATACATAATTATATACATAATTATGTTCATTAATTTCAGCATTACTAACGACAATTTGTAAGGCATCAATGCGCTGTCATTCAAATGAACAATGAGCAACAGAGCAACGCGGCGTCCCATCGCCATTAGTGAGCGCTTAAATCTATGATTTTATAATGCGCCGCTCTTGGACTGCAATTTAAAGTAAGCCGTAGCGAGTGCTACGACGTGCCGCTACGAGTCAGTGCTATGGAATTATTAAATACCGAAGGTTCTCTGTGTGATGGTTCCTCGCGGGCGCAGGCTGGCCGCAGTCGGCGCCTATGCACACGATACACTGGAGCGACTAACTTACCGTATAGAAGGACAATTATTCAATTTCCCTGCGAGTGAGCGAGCTTTGTTACGAACATCGTGTGAGTTTATCCGGCCCAGGATTGGAGTGCGAGCGAGACTGAACACACGCTAGCTGGTACAGCAACAAAATAAATATAAATAATTAAAACAGGTGTTTCCATAACACAGGCGAGGTTACACCAGCGATCATTGCATAACTGAAGTAATGAATGTTAACGCGCACACGATGGCGCCGCCTCACACAAGCGCGACTACACTCACGGTACGTAATCCATATTAACTATGTAATTAATCCTACTTTAACACTATTATGAAACGCTATTATCAACAGGCAACAGCGTATGAACTTATTAGCGCGTCGAACAAACAAACACAATGACTGATGGAGCTATAAACCACCGGCGACGCACGTGTGTTGTATCGGCCGCACGTCGCGTCACCTCGCACTAACTGCCGCTAAACTGCGTCCAGTGCACTACCATACCAATGGATACCATTTTAAACAGAATACAACGGGCTCTGTGGACAGAACGGCAATGTAAAGTTTTAGAAAGTCGCGAATAAATATAGAAAGTCCTTTCGTTTCACAATACAATGCTGTTAACTGTCTGAGCTAGCGAGCGAGCGTCCGTCGTTTCATCGTACTTTTTTGATGGAGTAAATAATTGTAAGCCTTTTCAAATACGCTTACTGTCTGGCTTAAAAGTTGGTTCACAATCATTGTACGATTAGATAATGGTATTTAGTGATAGGATTTGAGCGTGCGCAAGACTATGTCTAATCCACTGAGCAGCTCCCATTTCTAATTAATTATCAGATTTGTATTACTAGTTCTTGCACACTTGCTAACGTAGTCCATTATCGTTGAAGATGTTCTTTTTAATGTATTTATTTATGTGTATTTATATTAACATTCAAACACAATTGTACTTATTGTTTGTGAATAAATAAATGAAAAAAAAAAGATACATTTTGTAATCAGCTCTCTACTCACATAAATTTATTGTATCTTCAACTAATCGCGTGCTGTGAAGACAAAGAGAATCGGTTATCAAAGAGAAACGCCACAGAATGCGCAACAAACTGATACACGACACAGATCCTCTTAGCCTAGGAGGCATGCAGGTGCCTGGGATACAGTGCACTTACCCTTGCTTAGGCTTTACTTATTATTATGTATCTAAACAATGTTAGAAAAAACTTATGATTTAACTTCATACTTCCGACACTTGAAGATTTTGCTTAGTATGAGTTATAATGCACCTAACGACGTATCTTCGTACATTGCGTACTATATTAACTTCTGTGCTCATTTTTCTATACGTCGGTCATACTAAAAAATTAATTATGTTATTCGCTTGACGTCTAAAATGGAATATTAATATTATATTTTTGATACGACGCTATTTTCGAGAAAAACGGATTATAATTTATCCAATTTGCTTTGACGTGAACATTGTCAGTACAACTTAACTGTCCCTATACAATACAATTTACAACTACCCCTAGTTCATCGTGTTTTTTTTTGATAGGTTAATAACATTCACATTCTCGTATGTAAATATAATTCATAAAAATAATTGGTGTTTTTATTTTATTTTATTGATTTTATTTATTTGCCTCATATATGACTCATGGACGTGGGATAAAATATTCCCGTTTCCCATGTTCTATGAGTCATATGTGCACACACCAACTATTGACAATAAATTGACAAATTACGAACTGTCACTGCTCTAGAAAAAGTTCATTAACTACGGAAGAATTAGTGCGTTATTTAGAAAATTCTGATACCGACCAAGACCCATTCAGTGGAGGCAGCGGTGAAGAAAGAAAGAAGCTGTTATAAATGCTAGGTGTATTTATAACGAACTGTCACCAGAATTGTCTGTTTTGAGTGTTCAGGAACATTTAGTTCGGTATTTTCTCGGGCCAGCAGCGTGGACTACAATACCTAACGTGCCTCAAATGCCTTCGCTTTCTCTGACTCCCAGATCTTCAGCTACCACTTCTTCATCTGACCATTGTCTTCAAGAAATTCCGCGAAATACTACCTACAATTAGTTAGTACGGAAGAGATGTACTGGTTGCAATGCAAAATTAAAAATTCAAGGGAAGTTGGCTCGAAAAGCCAAGCAAGTGCACACAGAGTGCACTTGTATGTAAAAAGCATATTGTTTGGATTGCTACTACGAAAAACATGTGTGACTGATTGGTTTCTGTATTAAACATAAGAAATTTCCTCAATAAACATTTTTATTTCATTGTTATTTTTGTTTTATTTCGTACCAAATACAAGGCCTTATACCATAGATATAAAAAAAAATTGCGAAATTTTATTTTGTTTTCTTATAGGTTAGGTTTTTTGCTATACGTTCACATAATTATAATTATAATATTACTCCACGCTCATAACAAAATTATGTGCCAAAGTTGTATAAAGAAATGAGTCACCTGTGACTCTTGAACTTATTCCAAATGTTCTCCGAGAGTCATATGTGACTCATTGGACAGTTAAATTGTTAGGTTTTGGTAAGTTGTCAATTTCGCCAACTTAGCGAATGCTCAGAAGCTCCGAGGAGCACAAAGATATTATTGTGAATATGGACTTTGTCTAAAGTTCAACTGAAGTCTAGGCGAAGTCTAAGTTCATCGTATAGATCTGTGCGTCACTTCAAGCGTGAGTTTAAATCGTCCCCCTATTAACGTTGTTTGATCAAGTGGAGTGTCGTGCGAAGCGCACCGGTAAGAAGCAGCTTATGGCAATTAATGTGAGATTGAGAGCGGTTGCCGCGATCAATGAACCGAAACTCAGCGCTTAATGTTGTCCCGAACTTGTGTTCATAAGAGCTTTCGGGACTGCGCCGGTATTATCCGGCGAGTACCCCACTTGCCGCTACCCTGCGACCAAACTTGTTCGTCTTTTGAGTCGTTTTTGTCCGAGCCGCTAGTAAACAAACAATAACTAACGGTTTGTTGTGAAGTGTTGCAATGATGATAGTGGTGACGCGCGGGCTGACACAAAGAGCGCCTACCCATTAAATGGTGTCGCTTAGAATGACATATGGAGTGCGCCAGACGCGTCACGCGCCGCGCGTCACGGTGCCGCCTAACCACGCGGCGCGGCGGTTACAAATGCGCGCCGCGAGTATAACGCGCCGCCGCGTATCGCACAGATATATGGCGGCACTTTTTCAATCTTTATTTAAGTGAACGAATATCGAGCGCTGGCGCCCTCCTCCGCGCCTTTCCTCATAACATGTTATACGACGATTGGTAACTCTCAATGCGGTTTTCCTTTGTTTTGTTATTTAAACGTAATTTACGTGAACATATTTTAGTCTCAGAATTATTTACGTCCCGTCGCGCGTCGCACTAAATCTGGCGGTGTGATAATGGCTCGGGATGAGCAGCACGGCGCGTGGAGCACTCGGTATAAACTAGTTGTGGAACTAACGAAATGCTTTTATCGTCGAGGTGGAGGTTAGTTCTGTTGTTTCGGTGACGCAGCACTACGCACTTACAACATTAGCCGCTAACTAGTTGTACGGGTGAAGCGTCACAGTCACCGCGCTCGACACAATCGTTCGCGGTGTGGTATCGAGCGCGGCCGACGTTTTATGTGGCTGCTTTATGACGATACTTTTACGAAATATACTTACAAGTATGATTTTATGTGTCGTTGTGTTCCAGCATTTATGGAGCATGCTTGACGCAGCCATCGAACACCACCCCGGCGCTAACCTATGTTCAATAATTAAATATTGCAAATTAACAAAAGTCGTAAAGTGTATAATATTAAATAACTTAATATCAAGTTAGGTATTTCTTACAGAAGCAAGTTTTATTTATTTCAAATTGATTCTGTGAATAATCGCGGCGAAACTTTACTGTAATTGCCACAATCCGAACGAATAGTAAGCAAGTCGAGCGGAGGCTGACAAGTGTCTATTAACAACAATTACCTGCAGAGCACTGGCGCCGCACGTGGCACCAACTATTTATGTTTACTGAGATGAACCGAATAATAAATTCGACTCGATGTTCGTCTCCTCGCGGAGGTAGTGGGCTATTAAATCTGTGCTATTAGGGCCCATATCCAAGAGCTCTCGCAAACTATAAAAACAAAGGGGTGATTGGCACAATAAGTGTAATCTCATCAGATGAGGCTGAGTGGCGGTGAGGGGGCACTGAGGTCGCCGAGCTGTAGGCGCTACCGACGGCTTCTTCCTGCCACTGATATGTGCTTCGCGGCCACGTATAAGCTTTCCGGATGAAATAAGAAGTGATCTCCGGGTGTTGGCGCACGCACATAGTGATTTACCTAAATAAACGGAACCCATGAGTGGAGTACTTACTCCGTGCGAGTTACTCGCTCTATCACGTGCGGCGAGCAGACAGGCGGACAGACGTACAGGTGGACACCATGTTTCTTTTTGTTTACTTCACGTCTGTGTGGGATAAACAATGTGTTGTAAACAACGCTGTGACGCGGTGGCGCAGCGCCGTGAGTTACCACCTCGCGCGACAAGCTGCGGCATTTGGCTCCACAGTGACGCATGTGCACTTATTACTCATTCTCACTTTATCAACCTATCAATTAAGAGCACATTTCATTTTTTTTTTCAATAAGTAACCTTGCAAGTGGCTTTCAAAAGTAATATTCGAGGTAAAATTTAGACATCAAGTATAACCGAAATAAGACGCAGTATAAAGGCTGCAAGACGAGAGGACTGTACCTATTTTTAGGAGGTACACGACGCGACGTAGCCTGATGACGAACAAAATATGTAATCGTAACGAAAACAAGAGTAGCTATTCAGGTACCCTCAAATATTGTTTTATAACTATTGTTTTACACATAACTTATTAAATATTTATTAAAATGAAACATCTCAGGAGACCAGCGAATGAAGGACCTATATGGTCAAAAAACTATCAGTGAGGTTGACATCGCTCCAGCTGTGGTCGAGTGAGGTCGTAACGTAAGTGGCCGTGACATTGTCCCCGGACAGTGTAATGAATAGGCGCGTGTTTACAGGAGCTAGTGCCCATCGGACCGTGGGCAGTGCGCAGGCGGGCGGCACACGTGTCGTTAACTTGGTAATTAATACAAATGGCGCGCGCCGGGTTCGGACGCCGCACGAGACACTATTAACATCAACGTTGCTGTAAGAAATCACGTTTACGGCTAATCAGGACACTACATTCATTATATATTTCGTATTTTAGTTTCTTTTATTTGCTTACAGTCGTGTGATTAGCATATAATTGTTTGCGATTTATTTGGAGTGCGCAAAGAGGATCGGGGTATTGAACCTCGAGAGGCCATTAAGCGGGCTCTCCAAATGAATGCAGGTCTCTCTGCTTCAGGGATTGTAGGGGAAACGAATGGCACTACGGATTAAATATGGTCCAATCGATTGTTTGAAAAACGACGGATACCCGAGTCTTTATGATGGGACAGGTCTGATTCTGGATAATGTTATAGTTGGGAGGATGTAGTGAAATCATGGCTATTTGTTGCGTTATAAACGATCTACGCTTGTTATATTTCAAATCCACGTGTTTTTCTGCACATTGCTGCGTTGTTTCAATATTTAGTTTGTAAACTGCCTAAGAGTCAGGATTCAATACAATCTCCGGCATATATTTAAATATTTCTTTGTGCCTTACCTAAGTAGGTAACCTCTGTTCACAAGACCTATATAAATAACCCTACCTGTAATTAACAACATGATGTATTATAAGAGTACATACATTACCGCCATCAGAGTATTTAAGGCGAGGTTGCAGTACTTTTTAAGATTTTTTAACGTCTGAAAGTCCCATGAACTATGATATTTTTAATGAATAAAAATTAAAGTATAAACGTTGAACATATCTTCTAGTAAATCGTAAAGATAGAAACACGATTTGGAATGATTGGCTCGATAAAAAAAATGTCAAACATGGCACTAAATCACAATTTTAAACGTGTACTGCTTAGAGATTCCATAATGAATTTATATGAAAGTATTATCAATAGAAACAGCTCCTTATTTTAAAATAAATGGTAAAAACAGATTTCGTAAATTCGTTATCATTTTTCTCCAAGAAAAAAAATAGTCAAATTGTTGGCATTATATCGCTCGCCGGCCGTTCATCAGTGCCTGTCTAGGCGTGATTGAGGGCGGACGTACGTCGTTGCTCCGCAAAATCCCCCTCCACCCCCGCATGTACGTTTTCGCAAAAGTACAAAGTAATTCGTATTCCAAACTCAATCGTTCAAACCATAGACATACTAGTAAGAAACCGTAGACAGGTTACTGACAAGGTAACATGACGGAGCTTACGAGTGGCACGCATCGCGAAAAGCGTACGCACACTTATATAAATATGTCAAAACGACACACTAAGAATTAGATAAGAAGTGTAACTGAGATAGCACATCTAATGCATTTGATATGTATGTAGTACACTTGTCATTTACACCGAATTTGTACCAACATTTGCACAATAAAGAATTGTCTATCTATCTATCTATCTATCTAATCGCAAGCGCGAAATAGAGATAAACATATACTCTCTGGACCGACGCGCATTGTGACATCATGCTGACCGTTTCACAAACAATAATTTGACTCAGATGCGACATGATCACTTTGTCTGTCTTGAGTAAATTCAATTCGCCTCTAAGTAAATTTGATTAATTCATTTAAGGTAGGGAAATAAAAAGTCGATGTGATTTATTTATAACATTTATTAAAAAAGTACATTTTATTCTTCTCATTTCATTCAATGGAAACCTAAAACAGTACGTTAATATAAAAGCTGTGCGCTGCGGACCCACCGTAGCCCTGGCAATACCCCTGGTGGGTCTTTTAAAGCTTAACCGTACTCCTGGCTGAAATGCTCGTAGTGTTATACCAACGTGCTACGTGGACATTAAACTGAACAGTGTTATCTCTCGTATGATAATGACTTACTACTTACGTTTTTGTATTTTTAGACAAGCGAAGACAAGCGCTAGTACGATGATATAGTGCAACAAGGAGATAAATTAGAGAATAAAACGTTTAGGTATTACTGCTAATGGTTATAATGCTTTGTATATTATAGGTATAATCTGTGGTACTGTTGAAGACCCGTCATCATCATCATCATCCTTGCGCTGTCGGATCATTCCCACTAGTTCTATTGAACAGTTCTATGATAGAACTAGTTATACTTTTTTTCCCACTAGTTCTATTAGCACAACTTGATGAGAAGAATAGAACTAATGGGAAACAGTTATAGGAAATGTACCAATAGTTCTATGTATGTTTTACAAGGGTAGTGTCACAACATCGCGCTCACATATCCGAATAAATAGGTATGTATAAAAATGTGTTAAACGAATGAACGTCTACAAAACAATTGAACGTCTACAAAACAATTGAACGTCTACAAAACAAATGAACGTCTACAAAACAAATGAACGTCTACTAAACAAATGCCTACCAGAAAGTGATCAGCTATCGATAGTGATTGCAAAAATCAGGTGCATGCGATTTTTGACCTTATTGACAGTTCATGACAAACTTTTTTTTGTTTTTTCTCGCTTTCTGGCAATATTAGGGTAATAAAATGATAAATTCTGACTAATGTCAATTAGGTTGAAAATCGCATGCACCTGTTTTCTGCAATCAGTATCGATAGCTGATCACTTTCTGTAAGTCATTTGTTTTGTAGACGTTCATTTGTTTTGTAGGCGTTCATTTGTTTTGCAGACGTTCATTTCTTTTACACATTAAACAAATGAACATCTACAAAACATATTCATTCGGATGAGCGCGATGTCGTGACACTACGGATCATTCCCAGTAGTTCTATTGAATACCCTTGCAAAAACATACATAGAACTAGATTGGGACATTTCCTATTACTTATCCCATTAGTTCTGTTCTCCTCATCAAGTTGTGCTAATAGAATTAGGACAGTTCTATCATACAACTGTTCAATAGGGCTACTGGGAATGATCCCACAAAATAGTAGAACTTGAAATTAACGAACTGAAATTAATAAACTAATTACACAACAATATTATCTGGGAGTACGGTTAAGCTTTGAAAGACCCACCATACCCCCAGTGGTACTGCCAGGGGTACGGTAGGTCGGCAGCGAAAACTGTGCAGTACAATCTACTTAGTTGTTTTATACTAAAAGGCGAAAAAAAGAACAAGTGAATGGACTTTGATCATCCGTCAATGTTTGTAACTTACATATCATTTTGTATTTGTATAATAATAATATATTGTGTTGATTCAGCCTCAAATCACTTTTATTACTTGACAAAAACACACATCAGTATTTTATTATTACGAATGTCCCATCTGGATACTTTGTTTTTTAGTCTTTGAACACGCACAATACTGCTTCTCTTTTACACTCGCTAAATGCCAATTTTTTTATTCACTCTATTATTTGTGATACTGAATTTATTATAAATTGTAAATAAAACGTTGTAATATTGTAATACTCACGAATGAGAAGTGATTCCATAACTTTTAGTCATTTTCCTACTATAGTTTGTGCAAAATCTCATTACACACGACGGCATTTTGAAATGTAACGTACACACACGCAAGTAAAAGAGCGAGCGCTTCCGTCCGCAGCGCGTACGCGACTAAAGCCAAATGAGACATTGTGCCACTTTTGAAGTTCGCATAACTCATCTACGGTTTTTTATACGCTGCGCTGTGGCACACGCACACATGAAACCCCCCCCTCCCCGCCCCCCACTCACTCGCTGACGCCACCGCCGTGTTTTTGTTTTTGCGGGGGGTGAGGTCGAGCTACGAACTGTACTGCAACCTCGCCTTAATAGGCTACCAACTGACCTGAAAGAATTAAATGGAAATCTATTCAAAATAAATTGAAAAAAATGGTTAATTGAAAATGTATTTTACAACATGAACGAATTTTTTGGTAAGCAGTAATGCATGTAGTCCATAAAAATGATGTATTTGTTGCTCTATTTTTTATTAATTACTTAATTGTTTTGTTCATTCCCTATTTTTTGTGTTTATATATTGCATGTCTTATATGGATAAACTGTTGTGTCTATTGCTTTATGCGCAATAATAAGAACCACTGTACACAGTTATGCAATAAATAAATCTTTATCTTTATCATTATCTTTAAAAGCGAATAAACTTATTCGTTTATACTGCCGCAATACTTATGTTAAAATTATGCTAACAATGAACTAATTGTTATTATAAAAGAGAGTTGCGGCAGTACTAACAGTAAATATACGTGCAGCAGGTGCTTGGGGCGCGGGACGGAGGGAAAGACGGCGCCACGGGTCATCATTATAGCGATAACGCGCTCCGAGCGTGTTATCTGCAGGAAGCGCCGACGACAAACATTTATGAGCTCACATCATACCTACATATGATCACCTGCGCGCCTCGCGCCGGGCAGCCCGCACAACACATTCTTTATTAATGTTGTCGACCGCGCGCGTGTTGACTTAGGACGCCAGCCCCGACGCTGATTTACAACAAATATGTTTAATATAACAATAGAGGCTGTGTATCGACGGCGCGGTCACCTCGCACCCGCGCCTCGCACGCGCTCATTGATATTTACGAGCGACGCCGCTTGTTTGCTCGCGCCCAAATACTCGCTCTGTGTAACCAGGAGCCAGATAATCAAACAGAGCAACAACTTATTGTCGCTGGAGGACAATCGCTCGATCGGTCTCGAGAGTATTGCGTCGTCGGCTCGCCACCGCCCGCACCGAGCGCTCGACCACTGAATATCGTCTTAACTACGTCTTACAAGTTTCCAATTAAAAAGTTGATTGATCTTGTTGTCCATTTTATTAACGCAGCGCTAGAGCTTGCTTTTAAAATAAACAGCAAGTTGCACCGCGACTGCGACGAGCGCTGTATCAGGAGTGCAGATGTATCGCGGAGCTCAGCGCCACGTAGGAGAGACCGGCCCGCACCCGCGACACTACCATACAGCGATTTACTGAGAAATACTCTATCACTAGAGAGGTTAGTGTGTAGTCCATAGTAGAATATATAGGTATTTAGTGAAAGGTGGCGTAGACTCGTGTTTGTCCTAGAACAACATTTACACTTCACCAAGAAGCGCGTCGCGTCGTCGCTAAATAGCTCACTGTATGTTAACTGTTTGCTCTGAATTGACTCAATCTATTTATTTAGAGATACGTTTAATCTACACAGATACAGTACAATGATAGGTTAATTAACTCAAAATAGAAGCATAAGGGTCTCGGACTGGCTGCCTAAGGGTCTCGTAACGTTTCGTCACCACAATACATGATATTAATTATTTAACGAAAAGTTAAATTGTTTGGGCAAACTTCGCAACAGGACGCACGAGCTTTGCCTTTGTCAATATGTCACCGAAAGACCATAATCCTGTCATGGTGAAGGGACCCGTACCAACTCACCGCTGATTACATTTAATTAATTTTGTTGAAAGTTTATACGAAGTTTTAATGGTGATAGGTTCAATGCTGCACCATACAGTAGTATTCGTAACATAACTAAAAAATGTCCTTATGTGTCCTATGAACTATAAATAGTTCTTAATCATTCTTTACAAGTATTAGGTAAAGACATCTGGTTTGGGTAGTATCGAAGTGTCCTGACAAGCACAGCAACTCTGTAATTTAAACATGTATATTATTATTATGATAAACTACGTAGCCACTTAACCTTATCCAGACATAACATTATTTTATTCCTCTCGAATAACTTAACTAAATAGAACTACTGAGGTATTTGGGACGAAATAACGTTAGCTTGCCTCTATAGGCTATTTTGTAGAGCCCTACTCATTCTACAGTCATTAATCTTTGGTCGTAGAATAACAACAATAGAATGACAAGAACATATAAGTACCTAAAGGATATCCTTCTGCCAAAATGTGAGCACTTTAGAAAACAAAAAAACGACTAAAGCAGCAGTTATAGTAATTTATAAGTGTTACAATGTAATAAAACTTAAAACGTATGAGCAACAGTGTGTGTACCTAACAAAGCACGAGTGAGCGCGTGCTCGGCTCCGCACCGTTACACTCGCGCCGCCGTCGCGTCGCTTTGTGCCGCGGCTCGGTGTTTGTCGCTTGTCGCATCAGCCTCCTCCTACTTTGTATACAATTTTTGCGCGTCCTCACATGATTTATTCCGGCACATAACTTACGAGATCTGTTAGAATTATGGACAAACTATTACTCCCTGCTGCGAACTTTCTTTATTTGACAAGTAAGCGACGTATTAAAAGCTGCCTCCACGACAAGATACCAATCAGTAGACAGATTCCCTCGTAATTGCTCGCCCGAGGCACTGACGAATAAACGTTGTTACCGACCTCTCATCTTCAAATATAAGCGTTACTGAGCTATATTGAGCTTGTACAGATTTAACCACTACTCAATAAATCGACGAAGTAATCTTATTATGAAAGTACAATGAGAATTTACGTGAAAGTGATCTCCGGAGCCACTGTTACGAAGGTCGTCAGTTGGAAAATGATAACATAATGAAAATTCATTACGCACAGCATTTAGCACAATATCTTACAAATGATCAAAGCATTGAAGCAAACGTAACAAGCCTAAGTAGCCTTCACACAAAATTCACATTTAGTTGATTAGTGACTGCTAATTAAATAAGAGCTTATTGTCAATGTGCAGAGAATTGTCTAACGGTATAATCAACACATTACTTAACCAACAAACCGAATGACAGGGAAATAGAGACGTAAACAGCCGTGAACTGAGTAATAAAACACATTATTTTAATTGTAGACTACTCTTGGGCCCAATGCTGTTAAAACACATGCAGTTTAATAGCACAATTTATAGTTTTATGATAAACTATGATAATTTCCTCTCGTCCATTCGACGCGTATTTTTGTGACTTTGTGTAATTCCTGTAATAGACTTTTTACTATGTCTCTGTTGGCGTCGCGACTTGCTGATAAAAGCATCACTCACGTCTAGTATTTGGCTGTAGCATAATCACAACAGTACTATTTAATATTCACTAGTGCGCTGAACTTACTTGATGTAAGTTTTGCGAAATTTGTTCCTGCGACTGCCCAGTGAAATTTATAATACTTCTTCTAATTTAAACAAAATTTCCAAGTGTTTATTCTTAATTATAAAAATAGCCTAGTGGAGAGACCGAAAGACTGCTACGCAGATGGTCTCGGGTTCGAATCCATGGCACGCACCATTGACTTTTCGAAGTTAAGTGCATATTAAATTGTTAATTATCGCTTACTAAACGATGAAGGAAAACATCGTGAAGAAACCTGCATCTCTGAGAGTTCTCCATAATGTGTTCCAAAGACATGTGAAGTCTGCCAACCCGCACTTGGCCAGCGTGATGGACTATGCCCTTACCCTTCTCACAATGAGAAGAGGCCCGTGCCCAGGAGTGGGACAGTATATAATATACAGGGCTGATGGCAAACAATCATTATGGCATTGTGCTCCAAAAATCGAATGACATTACGTAGTATGTATAGGCAATTGACAAGGACGTTTGGTTATGCGTGACAAAAGATTTTCCTGAAAGTAAGTGAGGTCATGATATAAACTTAGCTCGATTTTGAGAAAATAGTTTATATTTACAAAGGTACCTCTAAAACAGTATTCATCATTAATAATGGCGGTTACTGCCAACAGTAAAGTATAAATTGATAGCTATAAAGATACTATGATGATACTATTCATGCCCTGTTCAGTTTAATTACAGTAGCAGAAGCCGTAGGTATAAGTAGTTTTATTGGTTGTTACTATTTATAACTTTTGTAAATCTACTTACATTGTATTGTATAGTGTGAATACTGGCATAAACGGCCTACCTTCAAATAAGTAATCTCTTACCGCAGGAGGTACCATGGGCTCGTTGGAACACTACAAGGGCTTCTGGCTCGCATGTAATATTCTTTACAAATAATGTGACTGCGTCCTCATCGCCCAGACTCCTAGGTGTCCTACTGTCAGCTCTGTGACGCACAAAATAAGTATCAAGCTTGTCTATAACACTGTCCACTCAATTAAGTAATCAATGAACAACCAACAAGTAGCCCAATTGTGCGAGCTACGTGCGTCTGGCGTGGACACGAGTATAATAGATCTCGACAACATCGTGCGAGTTGCGACATTAGTAGTAAAAAAAAAACTTGTAATTCACGATTCTTTTTCAAATAATAAAGAATAGAAAAAAAGATTTTGTTCAGTTTGCGGAGCGCACAGCGGACTAACTACGGAATTCATTATTAGATCTATGGATAGATCTGTAGATTTTAGATTCGTTTTCGACATAAGCTTCATACAAAATATGTCAAACACGAATCTCGAATCTCAAAATCCATGTATGGATCGAATATTGAAAATGGCCATAATGGACTTGATTGAGCCGGCCGCAGTTTGTATGCGCTTCCTAGACTTGTCTGTCGAGTCACGAGCCCTCCTGACGTTTCTAGTAAAGTAATAGTATTGGTTGTAGTAAGCAGACATTCTTTCAACGAGCGTTCACATAATTTAAAATATAGAGCATTTGTCATCATATAAACGTAAAAAATGCATGAATCCAAATTCAAATTCAAAAGCATTTATTCATTTAGGCCATAAAGTGACGCTTATGAACGTCAAAAATTTAAGTTAATTACTAGATGATTCTACATTTACATTTACTGCCACGTTCGCAATGCAATAGGTAGAACCACGAGAAAGAACGGGCAATAAAACTCGTGGCCACTGTAAAGGAGGGAATAAAAGATGTTGTTTGCGCAACGATCAGATATATTGTGTCTATTAAAATATAGGTTACATTGCTTATATGCTAAGGTCTTAACTCTACACTACACCTCCCTTCGCGGAATAAAAAAAAATACAAATACATTTGCTGTATTTTTTTTTGTAAAATAATTATTTAGTTAAGCTTTAAGTAGGTAATTAGGCTTTAATAATGAATACAAAATAAAAAAACAGTGAAAGATAATACATTTGGTTAAATACGAATAAACATGTACCTAAATATTATAATTGAATTATATGTCATGCATATTGCAATAAAACTAAACAAGCCAAGTCATTAATGATAAAGTCATCGTTTATCAAAACAAAGTATCATCCGAGGTGGTCTTGCAATTTGATGCATCACCATAAAAGTCGTTGCTATGCAGCTAAGTAGTACTGCGTATCTCGACAGTAGGTACATAGTTTAGACAAAGTTCGATTATTATGAAAATCTAAGTATGTCTATAATTAGACAAGTTACGTCATGGTCGTACTACATTTTTATAGTCACATAAAAAATCATAATTATTTCATACACATTCCATGTAATTTACTTAAAAAAATATTTAATTATCCATTTCACTCCTTTATAAATATCTTTTATCATTCATCTTTATTTTCTTCTTCATATTTTAACATTTCATAGTCATTATCTTCACATTAGACATTATAATATCATTTAACACTTGTTTAGTACAATAACATTTGCATTTAACCTAAATCTTTCGACATCCCGGCTCGCGGACAATGACGATCAAGAATTTGGTTTTTATAACATCATTATTTAACTCCCATTTCGTCCCAGTACAATTGGGTACCTACAATATATTTCCAGTCATACATTTAAAATAATTTGATTATTAAATGCTTCACTACTTTTAGTTGATCAGACATCAAGCACATGAGAACGTTAATCATCAAATATTTTATAGTCGTTAATAATTGTAATTCACACATTAAATTTTAGATTTATATTTAAGATACATTTTTATTCTCAATCAAGAAAACGTTCATATTGCCTCTTAGGTGGACGATCCCTGAATTTCATTCGATTTTCCATTTTGATTAGAAAATAACAACTAAAATTTAATACAAACTATAGGTATTAGGCTTAATAACTTGAAAAAAGAGGAGTAAATATCAGCTAAAAACATAAACTACATAATGTCCGTGTGGTGACGGATTAAGAATACGGGATGTCACCACCCCATATCATCCCATGGGTGTCGTAAGAGCCGACAGAGGGAGCATATTATGCAGAGAACACCACTGAAAGAGAAGGAAAACTTGATACAAACCCTATGCCAACCCGTTTGGCCAGCGTGGTATAGTAGGCCAATTCCTCCTTTCAAAGGAGAGGCCTAGTCCAGCAGTGGACTGATGAAGGCTGATGATGATGATGATGACATAATGCTAATTTTTTTATTTATTTATTTAATTTAGGTACACAAAACAGAACATAGTACAAGTTGGTTAAAATATAAAAGTTACAGTTCTAAACTAAGTTCCTAACTATGTGTACACTGCATGATCACAATGGACTGTATTGCTCATTTAGTGAAAAAATAAAAATTAGTATTTGGAAACAAAACGGGGTAAAATCAAAGTAAATGTGGTAAACAAAGAAAAACAAAACAGCAAATGGTACCTACATACTCAAGACGAATTAAATAGAATTATTTCAACAGTACTCCAACATTATATTCCTATAGCTACATTAGACTGATTAGTGATTAGACATAATATGCCTAACATTTCGTTTAAACTTCACAAATCTGTTATTGAAAATGTCCAAAGACTTGTGGTGTTCTGATAATAAATCATTGTACAGTCGACACTTCCGTACTATCGGGTTGTAATACGACGTGTTGTTAATATGCACGTTTAAAATAAAACTTTTAAGGTGGGGGGGTGTCGTCATCTAAATTTAGTATTTAAATTAATTCGAGCTAACAAATCAGGGCAATCCACTGCGGCATGAATTATTTTATGGAGACACAATAGGTCAGTGCTTGCACGCCGAGATTCCAAAGACAACATCATGAACTTATTAAGCCTGTCGTTGTATGTTTGTAGTTCTTGATTAAGATCAAATCTATAACTAACTATTCTTAAACACTTTCTTTGTATATGTTCGATTCTGTTTACGTGAACATCGTAAAAAGGTGACCAGATAGGCGAGTTAAATTCTAACACACAACGAATTAAAGATTGGAATAAATAGAGTAGGCTTTGTAGCTTTTTAAAATCTTTGGTTATTCTGAGAATGAAACCAAGAAGACTAGTGCTTTTACTAATAATGTGGTCATAATGGGGGCGAAATGATAGCTTCTCATCAAATATTATACCCAGATCCTTGACAACATGCTTTCTATCGAGGCTCTGGCCATTCAAATTATAGTTGAAGAGGATTTTATGTGTTTTATGAGTGAAAGATATAACACAGCACTTGTCAGTATTAAGATGCATAAAATTATCCCGGCACCAATCACTAACGGTCTCAAGGTCCATCTGAAGAGCTTCCGCATCGCGCACATTATTTATAACAGAGTAAATTTTAAGATCATCAGCGTACAAAAGACATGAACACTTTAGCTTCTCCACGAGGTCATTAATGAAGATTAAAAAGAACAAAGGGCCTAAATGGGATCCTTGTGGCACGCCGGAGGTTGTAATCACCGGTAGTGAAAGGTCGCCTTTGATAGATACAAGTTGACTTCTTTTGCTTAGATACGACTCGACCCAGCGAAGTAGGTTCCCGTGTATTCCGTGGTTTGATAACTTGGTACATAGTAAAGAGTGGTTCACCTTGTCGAATGCCTACGAAAAATCGGTATAGATGGAATCGACCTGATGTCTCGAGCCAAATGCACTACATAGGTAATTTTTATAGATTAAAAGATTAGAGAGAGTAGACCTATTCTTTACGAAACCATGCTGACTTGGTGAAATAGATGGACTTAGCTGGTAGTATAATGAATCGTATACGACCGACTCAAAGATTTTGGCAATACAGGACAAAATGCTGATCGGCCTATAGTTTTCACAGCTTGATTTGTCGCCGGACTTGTGTATGGGGACTATGTGTGCAATTTTCCATCTAGCCGGAAATACACCAGAACGTAAAGATTTGGAAAATATAATCGATAAGGGTACACACAACTCATCACCACACATTTTGATGAAATGAGGTGGGATGCTATCCGGGCCAGCCCCTTTGTTGCAGTCCAATAACCGTATTTTACGAAGCACGTCCTCTTTTGTAATATGAACAGAGTTCATCAGTCTTATACGACTATCACAAGCAGAGATAGACGGCACATTAGCGCTATTGAATAAATGCTGGTTCGTAGACTGAGCCAAAATAGCGGGCAAAGAGCGTACACGCACCCTCGCGAGACGAAGAACTCGAGTTACCATATTTCATGTTTAGGGGTATATCATTAGTACCCTTCTTAGAGTTGACGTATCCCCAGAAATTCTTGATATCCTGTTTCAAGGACGATTCTACAGATGAAACGAATGATTTATAGTCCTGTCTCATAAGATTTTTACACCAAGCACGTAGCATGCTAAAAGTATCATAATCGCGAGGATTATTAAATTTACGGTGAAGTTTATGATACTTTTGCTTTTCTCGTAAGCTGCGTATCAGGGGTGGAGAAAACCAAGTTGGATAATTATGTGAGTGATTACTTACAAAAGGTGTATTTTCTTCGATAATTTTGTTCAGATTTTAATAAAATTGATCGACAGAAGAGTCAACATCGTCTGACTTAAGAATCATAGGCCAATCAACAGCGCTCAGCTGCTGCTTTATTATAACATAATTGGATTTGAAGAAGTTTAGCCGCCTTCGTCGACATGGTTTCAGAGTATTAGACTTTTCATTAAAACAACAGTCAATAACCAACGAGGGATGGTGATCGTCCAAACGACTAAGAATTGCCGAGCCGTACACTTGCACATTATTTAGATTAGACAACACCAGATCAAGGTATCGATTATTTTTGTTAGGCACGTTATTGAACTGATATAAGCTGCATAGATTCAAAGTTTCTATTAAAAGGTTAGATTTTTGGTCTAATGGATTTTCAGGTATAAGATCAGGGGAGCTAGGGGAAGGTAACCAGGTAATTGAAAGGGTATTGAAGTCACCAATAAGCATAAAATTCCCCTGGTTAGAATTTTCTATGATTACTTTTTGACAGTTGTTATGAAAAGTACTTAAAAGATTAATCAGAAGATCCGGCGGCAGATAGCACACACATAAATAAGTTACTCTATTATGGCGTGAATCAGGTGTCTGAACCGATAACCATAGATCTTCCAATGAAGTCTCCCACGGCTGTAGTCGAGTCACACCGATATGTTTTTTAACAGCAACCAGAACTCCGCCACCCTCAACTTTTTTAATGTATGTGTCTTGCCTGTCTCTGCGAAATATAGTATATCGCTTATCAAGAAGTTCAGAATCAAATATACCATGATTCAGATTGGTCTCTGTTAGGCATATTATGTCATAATTACAATTTAACACATTCAAATAAAGTTCCGAGATCTTTGATCTAATGCGATTTACGTTTTGATAGTAAATTAACATCAAATGTTCAGAGATCCAAATTTCAGAAACTAAATATTGTATATGACAAAAAATAATAACAAAAATAATAATTATTTGAGCTTATTCAACGTATCCAAATTTTTTACGTGAATATGATCAACACTATCCGTCTTACGTACATACACGCGGCCGTATTTCACCCAGACATATTTGTATCCAAGTTCTTTAGCTTTCAGCCGTGTTGCAGCGTGGAGGGCCTTACATTCAGGTGATAAGTGTTCACAAAGGTAGATCTTACAATGGTCACCCGTGAGCCCAAGATGACTGCTACTCAAAGGCTCATCTTTCGTTGATTTCCTGAAGCGGCGGCAAGCCAAAATAACTTGAATTTGATAGCGTGATAAGAACATTGCGAGGACGATCTGAAGTGGGGTTCATCTTGGCAACTCTCCTGCACGACAGTATATTGTCATCCGCCAAATGCATTCCGATAGTCTTGCAAAGATTTTTGAATAGGGAGACAACATTTTCATTTCTTTTCTCGGGTACGGCTTGCAACTCAAGATTTTGACTACGTGACATTTTTTCGATCATGGATATGCGGTTATTTAGCGCGTTTATTTTTTTATGCAGGCTTTGGTTGCTAATTTCTAATTCTTTAATTACACGAATTTTTGATTCTACTTGTGATTTTAAGTCCTTCTGATCCGCGCATATGTAGTCCGTAGTGCTAGTGAAATCATCTTTCATATTCTTAACAGCGCTAGCAACTTCTAACTACACATGTTTCTTGACTTCCTCAACAACAAAGGTGCGTAGTTGATTAATTAAATTACTTATTGAAGCGTTCAACTTTTCATCTAATAAATAGCCGATATTCTCCATTGTCACCTGGGTATTTGATCGGTATGTTGACAAGTTATTAGGCGGTGTGTGTTGACTAAACGAAATATTCATAGATTCATCCTGCTCTGCGACTTGTGTTTGGCACACCGGCGAAACATTAGATTTTTTGCGTTGAGTTACATTCTCACACAGTGGACAGAACCAATTCTGTTTAAGTGGTTCTGATAAATTGGAGTACTGTTCACTGGTAATATTGAGACAGTAATAGTGATGTTTAGAACAACACTGTTTACATTGTAGATAGTCTTTCTTATTTATGCGACTATTACAAGTTGAACAAAGCATCTTAACAAATGCACAAAAAGTGTAGGATGAACGATCCGAACTCGGTCTCGATGCTTCGCGTCGAGTGTTGACGGCTACTAGCCACGGTGACCTTAACTAAGTTGGTAAAATTAGCGACCGCTCTACAACTACGGATCGCGCTGGTGAATGATATTGTCAGTTCTCGATCGATTTGAAAGTTGTCACTTGATGTTACACAATTTAACACTTGTAGGTAAACAGTAAAAATTGTCCACTTGTTATTAGTTTTATAGCAAATTATTGTCCTTAACACTGATTTAGTTTGTTAAATTTTTGCGAGACTGCACAAATAATGTATCCAGGAACACAGCAGTGTATGTCTCATTAGGCACAGATAAGATTTTACTACGAATTTAGAATAAAAACACCGGAGCAAAGTGTACACGTCCTATACTGACTGACAATTTTGACAGGACTGTGTGTTTGTTGTATTGTGTCTTCAACACATATTAATACCCCTATAGTCTGATACACTTTCCTTTTACGAAGTACACTCGCGCACATTTTTATCACTGATACGACATACACAGTTTGTATCACTTTTTCATACACTCACTTGGAATTGAAATCTCCAAAAAGTCCACTTCCAGTCCTCCAGCATAAAGTAAGTCCTCCAACATCACCCATAGCCAACGCCATTGTCTACTATTTCTGCCAGTATGCGATAGTAATTTTCTCGAATGCCGTGTAACATCATAATTTTCAGTAAATGCCGCCAACCAGCGGCAATCGCTCACAAATCAAATATTTTTTTAAGAAATGCATAGCGAATATTTATGAAGTTCTTCTTATAAAATATACGTATTTGCCAATCCGTTCATGTAGTGTTCATTGTTATATAATTTCACTAGAATTCGCTTACGTCAGACCGACTCCAGTTACGGGCAGGGTCGCCATGTAAAGGAGGGAATAAAAGATGTTGTTTGCGCAACGATCAGATGCATTGTGTCTATTAAAATATAGGTTACATTGCTTATATACTAAGGTCTTAACTCTACACTACACCACTCTTTTAAACTGCCAGTACAATGCTTTTTAGGGTTCCGTAGTCCACAAGAAACCCTTATAGTTTCGTCATGTCCGTCCGTCTGTCCGTCCGCAGCCTAGCTCAAAGACGCCTGGTGCTAGAAAGCTGATATTTGACATGAATATAGACATAAGATATTGCAACAAAACTGTAGAATAAAATTTAGGAAAATATTTTTTTTAAGGGTATCTCCCCTACATATATAGTGGGGTTGAATTTTTTTTTGGTTGAGTACCCTATCATGTGGGGTATTATTGGATAGGTTTTAAAAAAATATTATTAGTTTGCTGAAATCATTTTTCGGTCAAGTGATTGGTTTGTCAAATATCAAGCTTTGAAGTAAAAAAAATTGTTAGACTCAAGCAAGACTCAAATGCCCCTCTGCCGGCTAAACTATTAATTTGGAAGAGGTGAAAAAAATCACAAATGTAGTACATATAACGAATTTAAAAGGAAAACTATCACGGCTAAGTAGATATCACTAGTTTACGAGTAATCGTCGGTTAACTTATAAATACCTATTTCTGTGAGTTTACATTAGGCGCGCTGGCTTAATCTTAAAGATATACGTACTTTGGTATGTAATGTACTACGGTACTACGTATGTATAGTAGTAGTATATCTTGGAAACCACATTTTATGTTTACAATACATAACTGGATACATACCTAGTATTTTCTAAACAAAACTTAGGTTCTTATAATAGTGTTATTAAAATTATTTTTTCAGCAAAATAAACAGTCGGATTTGTTGTACATTAATACCCTTTGCAGCAAGTCATTATGGGCAACTACGGAACCCTACATTGCGCGTGGCCCCGACACGCACTTGGCCGGTTTAATTTTCATGTTATCTTTGTCCAATTTTAAAAACTGGGTACAAATCCAATTTTAAAAACTGCGTACAAATTTGCGTGTTTTCGCATTTTAAGGATGATTAATTTACCTGAACTGGTATTGCTTAGTATTCTTCTTTTGGAATCCTATTTAGCAATAGATAGTCACTGAGTAGTTTTCAATGAAGTTTCTGTATTTGTAACATTTTTGTGAAGATGCTTAACCTATTACTCAGATTAACATCTCGCTTGTTCGTTATTATTAGTTAATAGCGTTTGTATTGTAACATCTTAGCCACGAGATGATCAAAGCCTTACAGTAGCAACAGTAGCTCTGTGCCTCAGTTGAGCTGAAATCAAATAACGTTAAACTACTGGTTAATTTGCCAACAACGTCGACGAATATTATATTACCTAATTTATCTCTTTGAGAGTTTTGTTACAAAGATCACGTGTTTAGGGAGAGAGATCCAATTGTCGTCATGACCTTACATATCTGATGACCTTACATACCTACTACCACTGTGTAGGTAAGTGAGCGTCAGGGCAAACATATGTCATTACACTAATGAAGCAGCAGAAGTAGTGTTTGGTTAGTGCTAATGATTCAAGTCGCTCGTTATGTCAGTTTTATACTTCGGCATATAAAATTATCAGCATTAACGGTAGCAGAGTTACGCGGAGTCTCCGAGACGGTTAAGACAGCCGGCTTTTTGTATCTGGGGGACAGGTAGCACGCACGCACAGTGAAACACTTGTTGCAATCTCTCAGGTGCTGTGTAGGATTTGTGGAAATATTGCTTAGTGGTTCACCTCAACATATCTTCTATTAATATATCTGTGTTCAATGGCATGTCATATGTGAGAATTTTCTCTAAAGGTCAGTAAACTATATTCATTATCTATCACGGACACGCACTCACACCGTAATCATTAACACGACACAGTCTGTGGCGGCCGACATTCAGCCGCTTACCGTTGTGTCTGAGCCACGTGCTCAGTTATT
This sequence comes from Euclidia mi, assembly GCA_944739405.2. NCBI lineage: Eukaryota > Metazoa > Arthropoda > Insecta > Lepidoptera > Erebidae > Euclidia > Euclidia mi. Next base: position 1,998,994 of record OX123187.2, read on the forward strand.
AATGCGACACAGCGTCAGCGACCTGTGATCCCCGTGTCATATGAACGCTGCTGTACGTGTACATACACGCCTTAGGTATAGTGTTGATGTTAGTGGTACAACGAGCAGCTACTATGCGATGTTATCGTGTGCAGTCGTCGGTGGAGCGACGACGGAAATTTTCAAGTGCACACACGTCGCCAGCGATCTACAACATCGAATGAGGCAATTTTAAACAAAAGTCGGGTTGATACTTTGTAGGAAGAACGAATGCAATACCGCGAAATGTGTGATAGGGTGCTTCTACACGGTGCATGTAGCTGGAGCAAGTAAAGGTGCGGGTTACACGCGTGGGTAATATGCGCAAGCAGCGCAAGCTACTTGATCAAGTTAATCGCTTGTACTTGTACATGGTGCAAATAACTGGAGCAAGTAAAGACGCGGGCTACTTGCGCAAGCTGTACCTATGTACAAGTTATTTGTTCGTTGTCAAGAGCTACATGTGCATGCTATTCGCGCGGTAGCTTTATAACTTGAATCGCGTCAAATGTCTCGACGAACGAAAATTATTTTAAAATCATATGTTAAAAATGTAATTTTAACAGATAACATGCGCGAGTGACCCGCGCGCGTTGCAGAGCACGCGAATTACTTGCGCGGGTGGCTCGCTTTGGTACATGCTCGAGTCGCTGGACCCGCACATTGTTTTACACGATATGTTTACGGTGCATGTAACCCGCGCAAGTGCCTCAACATGCTCAAGCTACATGCGCCGTGTACAAGCACCCGTAGGTTACCGTATGGGTCTACGAATATTCTGTACTTCGTAGCACTCGCGTAGAGAGTCTACGTAGGCTACGAATAAGAACAAGGTTAAGATTTCAATATGGATAATGTAGTAGGATCGCTGATGAAGGCTATTATTATGCAAAATAATGATATTATAGAGATTATTAGTTGAGTCAGTTAGAAACTTTTAGTAAATTTGACTGTGAAAGTTCGGTGCGCTAGAGAATAGACCCTTTGACGGAATTATGTATTAAAACTACATCAATTAAAATCAAAATTACAAATAATTGACGCTAAGCAGTTTGTAATATTAATTAAAATGTGTTATTAAATATAAACTGATATGTTCATGCGATCAGAGGAATTCAACGTAATAACTACTAGTTGCTACTGTATTTATGTGCCTGGAAATAAAAAATGGTTGATTGCAAAATATTAAAACATCTAATGATGTAATCGACTGTTATATTTCAAATTTAGTTACGTATTAAAGTTCAATAAAGCAAACTCAACTTTTTTTCATTTTGGAGTATCAGCTGAATACTCAAGAGCAACTTAATGTATTTACGCAAAATGTATGATAATAATGTATGATGGTGATCATTTTCACGCCTGTCATCAATTCTTTATGTACTGCTTGAAGCGTGGAAAGTGGCACAATATTTAAATACAATATTGTAAAACTTGTTGATAAAAAACCGTACATTAATGTCTTCTCAGTTTTTGACAGTTTTGGTTGTTATCGTGTCCGCGCGGCTGCATCGCTTGCACGTGACGCAACTGTTAATATAATCCTAGTTACAGTTTACTAGACAACTGTGCGCCTCTTACTTATCCTTGTTATTTTATTATCTAAATGGGTAATTGAGTTTTTGGTTTTGATTCCAAACCCAATTACAATGGTAAACAGATATCTGTGTCGTGATGTTCAGAGTCGGTGTCGGTGTTATTCTGTGAGAGGATGTATTATTGGCTGCGAACGAATATGAGCCGTTGTTGTTTTGTAACGCTGAACAAGCCAGTTATACTAACATTATTGACAGAAACGATCTGCGGTCGACGCGACGTGAAGTTGTGTTGCCAAATGAAAGAAAGTCACTCGCAATAATTGTTGCTAATTTAAAGACGCGAGTGCGAGCGGCAGCCTTTGTATTAAATAAGTGTGATATGTTTAAGCCAATCTTACACTTTGCCAGCACCGATAGCGTAGTGGCTTAGGTACCTGACTCACCGTTTAACATTGAAATAAAGGTTGTGAATTAAGATACACAATTGTACCTAGTACTATGGCCATTTTCAGTATCCATTCTATGAATGTTCCAGGTCTTTTGCAGTTAATACATTATTTATTCTGCGGGTGATGTTTTACGTGCATTTAAAAGTACATACCTTAAGTAAAAAAATACTTTGTAGAGTATTTCATTTTGAGTTCAAGTTTATTTTGACGACGTCCGCTGTAAAGCGCCTGAGGTTACGGGTATAGTATGGACATGTTTTGAAAGATCTTTCAGTTTAAAAATAAATACAGTACCATCTTTTCTTTTCCTTTCTTTTTTTAAAATGTATTTTATAGTTATTTAAGTATGGAAATTATTGTTTTATTTTATGTGTAAATAGTCATTTAGCTATGTTAGTTTTAATTTGATTGCAAATAAAAATATGGAATAAATAGTACTATCTAAATAAACCGGGGTTAAAATTGGAATAAACCGTCGAAAATAGATTTAGGTGCTCTCCAAGGCATGGGGCAAGCGATAGTTAACAATTTAATTGCAGCGTTTTCTGCGAGCAAATTATATACGAACAATTTAGAATATCGCTTATCCGAAAAATCCAACCTCTTATCAACCAGACAAAAGCGGCTGGGTGTTGAAAGACGACACATACCTACTTGTTCAAATGGTGTGACCCGGATCAACTACCTGTTATGTTAGTGATTCACTCAAAACTCAATCAGGTATGTAATTATTATAACAAATTATTGAAATTTATTTTTTAAATATTCATAAGGCGATCATGCCATCGAGTCGAAGAGCAGGGCTGAAATAAATAAATGAAAATATCGACGATAATAATTATAAACAATAAAATATTTTTTTACATGTAATAATACTTTTTAGATGTTTATAATACTTAAATAACATTTTCACTTTATTTAACATAGCTATAAACGTAATAATTTTTATTTTATTGGATATCTTAAAAGATCGCAATCGGCTAAGCTCTCGCGCTCGTACCTACCGCGGACTTTCAAAGTGTCTGGCAAGATGTTAAAACCATTGAAACTGTCCGGCTGTAAGGCTAACATCTTTTTATAGGTCTACAAGTAACATATATAAAATTTAGCTTTTATACTATAACGAGTTTTAGGTACCATTTTATCCACCTTAACTGCCAAAGCAACCACAGCCCAAACTCTATAATCGGTGGTCGTTCTTACCTTTGTAGTGGGCATGCTCAGGCAAACTTTCAGCTTTTATAAAATAACGAAGGTCTGGCAGTCGTGGGCTCTTGCTCTATTGGTGATTGTGCGCGACGTCGTATCGCGTCAGCTCTGCTAGACGTAATCTAACGACTCTCAGCTGGAGACGAACAGCAGCTACTGCGTGCGACGTGTGTGATGTCACCGCGAGCTCACCACACGACACACTACACGTACTTTAGTACCATCGAGCCTCGTTATATGAAAACTGTTAATATCTATAACTGTTAATAATTTAATTCGTGCGTTACTGACTGACAGACAACCTACAGACAAAACGATTGAGCGCAGCGGGCTGAAATTTTACATGCGTGTTTCTTGGGGGACATAGGGGTGCACTAAGAAAGGATTACCCGAAATTCCCACAGGATTGGGCAGAAAGGTTTAAAATAAAATAAAATGTGCGAACGAAGCTGTGGGCATCCCCTAGTTATGGATAATTATTTAACAAGTGTTTATTATTTTTAGAAGGCTAATCCAGCCACACGATAGTTTTATATTTTGTATGAAAACACTAAGCCTTCAGTGGTCGCGCACAATACTCACTCACACGCTAACACATGTTGTATTTATTTTGATGTATGCGTTGTCCAGCAGTTTGGTTTTATTATTTAGGTTGGATAGCTATTCAACCTAAATAATAAAAGTAAACTGCGCTATTCTAGTGGCGGCCGTGCGGTGATGTTTGGCGGGCATATACATATGTATATTTGTCTTTGTTTACTAGTGACAAGTCATCCGTGCGACTCTTTCATTCAGTGCGATGAACTGTTTGACGAATAAACTAAACTTTCTGATTCTATACGTAATTAATCTTATATACTGTATCACTATAATATTTTATTTTTTACATTTTTTAATGAAAGTTGAAGTGATGTTATCAAGCATATAATTTGCACTTTCGCTGTTAAAAGTCTTTGTTTGTTAGAAGTCACACACAGTATGAGTTGGCTTATCGAAAATGTCAACAAAAACGTCTGAGTTATTTAATTATAGTTGTTCGTTGCAGAATAGGTATGCGCGAAGAGTCACGGAGTATATATCGTCATGTGTACTTGTTGGCATAATTCTCATCTCAACTAATAATGTAATTTTAACGAGTTACGTTATGAAACAATTTTGAAAGCTTAATAAGTTTATATATCTTAATAGTTACTGTTTGTTAAAATTTATATTTGTAATAAAGTTATGTCGTTTGCTTTAAAAAGTACATTCTGAGCTGTTGTTTGGCTGTAAATGTTTAGTAAAGTTGGATGACAGAGACAATAGTCCTCCGCGCGACCGCTCGACCATTGTAATGTTAAATCTGCCTGCCTGCACTCTTTGATGCATTAACATCAAATAGAGAAAAGCGTATTCTGAGTTGGCAAAAGTATTTAATACACTTCTACAGCCGGTCATGGTTACCATCTCTGCCTTTTTGCCTAAAACTGTTCAGCCGATTATCACTTGCCAACTAACGTTTCGCAGAATATTATTTCGCAGAATAATCATTTGCCAACTTGTGATATAATTTTGTTTTTATTTCCCAACCTCACAGTTGCCAACTTTACGTTTGGTCTTCCTTTTATTGTCGCAGTTCTAACCTAACCGATGTAGCATATTTAAATGCCCTGTGTAGTGAAATAAAAGCGATTTGGTTCTGGCACTTCGCCGGCCGCTGCCGCGGCACGCTCGCTACGCTCGCTCGGCTCGTGCGTTGTGATCACAGTTTTAAACTAACCTAACCAGCCATTGTTTCAGTTGACGTGCATTTTTTATCAGCAAACTAACCTAACCTAACCTAGCCGATTCATTTCGATTTCACCTGAACTTCCCGAAACATCACCTGAACAGACGAAACGTTATTCGTCTAAAAGTTGTCTGGCCTAATAATTTGACAAAAGATAAATGCCCCAAACGTTTTTTGTCATTACAGTAATCAGCTTAACAATAATTCTACCAAATGAAACGTTGTCATACAAAAATTTGACAATCGTTAGTCGTCAAAGTGAAAAACAGGCGAAACGTTGGTTAGCAAGTGATAAATAATCGGCCAAGCAAAATTCGGCGAAAAGGCAGGATCCCTGGTTACCGCCGTTCTATTACTAAGTACAGATATAGTGGGTCATCAAAGGATATTTTGACCATAAACTAAATTCCAATTGGATGACTTTATATTTGAAGTATGAATGTAGTTATGTATGCGTAGTTACACGCTCATACACACGCAGTGCCGGTCGTCTGACCCGCGGTGAGTTACGGCGCAACACCCATACAGTGCTGTTAAACAAACGACCGTGAGCAGTGAGCGCTGAGAGCGGCTCGCTGTTGCCGCGTGAGTTATGCGCTGAGATTTCGCCGATTAAGGTGAATATACGCGTATTCGAGCCGCTGCCACTTCACGAATGATTCGTTTTTAATAAGTACCTAACCCGCAGGGTCATTAGCACCGCACTTATACCGCACGATAACAGAAGCAGGCCTGGAGCGAATTAAATACATATGTTAGCAATTTATATGTCACATCTGATCGAGTAATTTCACAGATAAGAACATCTTAAAGTAATTAGTTCCTTCATGTAGTAGTCCCGTGATTGCCTGTAAACGACATTTATTCTATAGAAACCTCAACATGTCTATATATGTATATAGACAAAGCTAATAAATTAATGTCTCTTGATAAATACTAAGAAGTTCTCTTGATATTTATGGAGAGGCAGTTAAGCAAATATTGAGGGCAAACAGTATATGGACATAAATCTCCTGTTAACTCATAACTTGAGGAGCTGCGTCCAGTCTGTGTCATATTGTCACTGTGTCCGGTGCTCGGTGTCAAGTGTAGCGCGGAGTAACAATGCTCTGGAGAGCTATTTTTAGTGGCGGGTGCGTCGTTGGTAGGTAGATGGTAGGTCGGGACTCGGCCGCCGCAGCTAATGAACCAAGTTTTTCGTTTGCGGAGAAGTAATGCGCTGAGCCCTCAGACCCTCACATAAAAAACATCTTGGCTACTCTACGACTTATTGTTATTAAGATCGCTCGAGAGCGCTACGTGGCGCCGCCCGCACTACATAACTAATTACTTTATATTACGCTGGTTATTCTAGCAATGACGTCACTGGCTCATGGTTGCTGCTGGCTCTCTGGGTCACCGGCCATGATACACAGCGGCCAAGTGGCGAACCCGACCACCGACAGCGCCGGCTTGCTTTACTCACTTATATTACAAATGACCTCCATTTTCAGTCTCCATGTTTAATCTGTTTTAAAAAATAAAGTTTAATCTGTTTCGGTAATAAACAGAGCTTTCTGTCATACAATTAGCACACTGTAATGTCTCAACCTAAATGCAGGTCCCGAGGCCTTGAAACGTCGACCCTATCTCACAATTCGTATGGAGTAACAATGTTTCAGAAATAATGGAAAAATAGAATTGTCAAATTACCGTCCGGAATTAATCTATTATATTAAACCATGAAATTATGGAGCCGGGAAACACCACACGCTCGCGACGATTATTTAAACTACTGCACCAGCTGTGCACACTATAAATTGTAGATTTATCGGCTTGAATATATATGGCATAATGCTTTGCCGCCGAGGAAAAGCATTATCGGAACCACTGTGTGATAAAATGTTGATAATTGCAAACAGTGCACTTTCAATAACCTCTCTGCTGAGCGTCGAGAGGTTATCATAATAAAGCGTGTTTAATACAACTCTTAGTCACTCACTATCGACTCTCTGAGAACTCGTTATATGTATCTGTACCTAATGCAATTATGTTGCATCTGTATCGACTTCGTTATTTCATGAAATACTAGTAACTCAGAGACAGGTAATGTACACTTCTCGGTTTCATTGAATCCAAGCGTGTTACGATATCTGTTTGTGTATGTAACCTAACACTGGTGTCGGAGCGTAGGGCGCTTGTGTCAGGAGGCACATGCGGTGACGCGACTCCTCTCAGCGCCACTTTCGGACCACTGTCTCGCAACTTCGGCTCGTAAGACACGGACGACCGGAGCGGACGGAGGACCGGACCGAAAGCGGAGACGAACGCGCCGCTTTAAAGTATTGCATTCACAATACTCACAACTGCTGCAGTTTTCACGTTTTCCTTATCGGTGTAGGACTCGGCACTGGCAATGTGCAATTTTTTACCGTTACTCCATAGTCAATTTGAAAATCTATTCTATAACATGCTGTTTGCTAGTTAGGTTGTTTATACGTTTAGCTCTCAGTTAGATTATCAGGGTTCTAATAGAAACAATTAGAAGGAACAGATTATTTTATTATGTCTCACTACCGCTTACATACGGTACTTTTACGGTAGTAGAGCCTTGCTGATTTCAGCATGAATGGGTCGGCTCGACCGGGGAAGTACTACCCTCTCACAGAAAATCGACGTAAAGTAACGGTACCTAAACTGTTGCGTTTCGTTCGGTGAGTGAGAGTGCCGGAGGCCCTATCCCCCATTCCTTCTCCCTCATCCCACTCCTCATCCTATCCCTTTTCCCAAACCCAAGGGGCGGCAACGCACTTGTGACTCCTGTGGTGTTGCTTGTGTCCATGGGCGGCGGTAATTGCTTACCATCAGGCGATCCGTCTGCTCGTTTGTCGCCTAATGCTATAAAAAAAAAAAAACATACAGTATGACCGACTAGGTAAGCACTGGCCTAAACGCTGGAGTGTAGACTCTTGCTGCTCTCCGACGCTCGCAGGGTAGACTGCTCATAGGGTCGCCGGTGAGCTGGCCGAAGTGCACGCTGGGTAGGCAGCTCAGTGGTCGAGGTGTAGGCTGAGCGGTAGGCTCAGGTGGTGCAGCTGGTGTAGGCTGAGCGGTAAGGCTCAGACGTAGGCTGGTGCAGTTATAACCTTGTAACGCAATACGGAGTATTACGTTACAAGGTTATAAATTATAAAACATGCATTTTGTCTGACACGATATTATTGTGTTTTTCACAAATAACGTTTAACTTAAACAACAAAAAACACTGTCAGCTGCTTAATTACACGTTAAATAGAGCACGGGCAGCACATATCAAACATCGTAAGATAACATAAACGTCGCTTCGACAAGTATGTCTGCATGTGACGCGCCGTGACACTCCTTGATGAACCGTGACGTGCCGTGACGGGCCGTGACGCACCATGAGGCTCCGTGTTGCTTGGTAAAGCGATACCTACTACCACTGCCTGTAGGCGTGTTTTTACTGGCCTTACAACTAACACTCATTGACACAATATTGTAGCGAGCGTGCCACGCCACGCGTGCGACACACGACACACGTAACGCTCTCATGGTGACAAAGGAATGTCACGTACGATTTAGTACTAAGCTACGGGACTCCCGACTTTCTATACGATACACACCTATTTGAAAATATTGAGAAGTGTCTCACACTGAGCACAAGCTTGCGGCCGACACCACAACTAAACATAATAAAACTACAGACTAAACTTGAGACTGCGATTAATCTCGCATTTATACCCGGATGCTAATCACTAGTGAACTTTGTGGAAAATACGCAATAGCCATGCTATAATAGGCGCATGTACTCTCAATGTTATTAAACATCAACAAACTGAAGTTGAATGGAATCCACAAAAAGCCGATTACACTACACTCGGTTTAACGTTGAAGCTTTTTCAAATTAAACCACCCGGGTGCTGAGTCTGTCTGAATAGAGTCAAGATCAAATTCAGGAGCAAATTTCCCGCAACTAATTGAGAATTTAAACTTGAACTAAAGTTGGAGAGAGTCGGGTGACAGTTCACCGTGTAGCACCGGCCGCGCTCACATCGTCATGTGTCCGGGCCTCACACTTATAAAAGGTGCGCGCCCCGGGGAGTGCGAGGCGCGGGAGGCAGACGAAGCGGGGAGGCGACACAATACGTAATTAAAAGTATTAGCGCCCGAGCTCGCTCACAAAAATATTAATCCGTTTAGCTTTCTGGAACGAATCTACACAGAAAGTAAACAAAACGTTCACCGCAGACCTGCCGACTAATTAGTTTCGAATGAAATATCTATACGACTCACTATTCACTCTCTTTCAGAGTTCCTTAAACTTTGTTTGCCTATATCTTTAAGTTTTTTACATTATAAATATTTTTTTATTTATTAACGATCACAAAATTAAATTAATTTTAACATAAAACAATTATAACTACTTATATACTACTTACTACTAAAATTAAATTAAAATATTAAAATAAAGGTAAATACAAAAAAAAAGTAAAACAAATCAAAGGGCGTCGTGAAAGTCCTCCACATCGCCGTCTTTTGGGAACGTGCCCAGAAGACTGGCAGCATTGTCAGGCTGTATGGCAATGCTAATTTTTTGAGCTAGATACATACCAGCCTTCTGGTCACGCGAGGCGTCGACATGTTTCTTCGCAAGTTCTCTATATATAGATCTAGCACTTGGGCCCCATGAACGCAACGTTTCAACTCCAAACGGCTCAAATACGTAATCCCCTACGAGATTTACGTATTTGCACCGTTTTAGAGTCTCCGCTGTGGCAGCAGCAGCGCCCGCACAACCGGCTGTGCTAGGAAGATGAGATGGCCCCAGGGTATCGACACACGTTGCGTCCCACACCAAAGGCCTACCCAACTTACAAGGCAGTAGAGATATTCCATCTGGTCTTTTACCATCGTTGCGTGCCAAACCCTGAGGTTCAAGTTGGGCTGGAACGCCAGCGGTGACAAGAGCCCGACGGAGAATGTCATTCAGGTTGCTGTGTTGTGAAATACGACCTGCGCTCCTGCTGCATGATAGGCCATGGTGACCAAGGCTGTCGACAGCCTGCACACAGTGACAACGATGTGGAGCGACACATGGCGCACCTAACCGGAGGCAAGAAGCGATGCGAAAGGTCGTGTCGTCCAACAAGGTACCTATGTTGGACGATGGCAGTGCTTGAAGCCAGAGCCCCGACTCCCACTCTCCCACAGCCAGCAAACGAGCACGCTCTACAGCATTGTACGATGTACGGAGGAGATTTTCTCGTACTGCGCTGCAAAGCGGCCCATCCCACTGCCTCTGAGAGGATAAATTTCGGGGCAACTCAGTGCTTGGACAAGCCATTTTCCAAGCATTAATGGCATCGATCTTACACGGCACCTCAAAGTCGACCAGTGTGGGTGCTAAGATTTTCCTGGTTAATTCTGCAGTGCTGTGGACCGATGACAGAAATGCTGGTAAGCTGACGTCGGAAATTTTGCGTACGCCAAACCCACCCAGGCGAACAGGTAATGTCACCTGTAGCCATGCTCGGTCGTTCAGAGCCACATTTAAAATGTTGCTTAGGGTGTTTTGTAAAATTTTGTCAATATTGACTAGTGGGCTTGGGTTTTTCCAAAAAGGCGAAGAACGTAAAGCGTGTGTGAACTTAGGCACAAAAAGACAGTATCGAATAATAGTGAAAGCCGAATGTATATTAATTTTGAGCAGGCGGTCCGAAATTTCACTAAAATTTTGATTTTTTCATGAATAAAAGAATCAAAACCTTCGTCTAGTATTGGGGACCCAAGAAGGCGAAGAGAATTTTTTTAATTTGGGTTATACTGGGTGCGAGGGTTTGAAATTCGGAAAGAATTGCGGAATGGTCTAAAGTATCGTTGATAAAAATTTCACACTTACTTGGACGATGGCATCGTTCACATTGCCGGAGAGCATAAGGTTAACTAAAGCCGTTAGCTCCCCCAAAAGCGCGTCCCCGGCCGCCCCAGCGCTTGAACACACAAGATGTTTTAAATTTTGGGGTGTTAAGCCATCGCTACCACCAGCAGACCCGCTTTGGAAGGAGCCAACGGCAGTCAGCACGTCCTTGGCTGTAATCCTGAGGCAATCTGAGTTAGTGTCAGGTGGGTCAGGAAAGGAGAGGTTATCTCCTGGCACTGGATGCTTGCTATGCAGACTCGCGAGTGTGTCGGCAGAGCAAGGCGCCACCACATCGCTGCTGAATAAGATTCTGGAGGCTCCCCTGATATCACCCTCCCTTAGCTTGGACTCTACATGGTGGTAAATGGTGCTAATGCGGTGTGTTTTGGGATAAAGAGCGTATGGCGGTACACTCGCGAGAGTGTACACACTGTACGCTCGTGACGAGTGGTAGTGCGCCAAACGCGCCGAGTGTCCCCGTGTGGTCGAGCGTCGGCGGCGCATTCCGTATGCGAGCGACGCGCGCTCTGCTAACACGACGACGTCGCTCGCTGCATCTTATCCGTATTATACCGTCCCGTTTGATCTCACTGCACTTTAGATAATCCCGGCTCAGACGTACCGGACTTACAATGAGAGCGTTGTCACGCAAACACAGATATAGTCTAACCGATACTGTACACGAAAGGTCAAAACTCATCGTTTTCCTTATAAAATCTGCAGTTGTAATAACGTATGTAATATATAATTTGTAATAGGCGAACTATTTGCGTAATTTGCACTTCAAATAACTGTAGAGTATGACGTCATGCAATAATAACCACACTTATTCACACCCAGTCACATGTGAGGTATGTATGTCGCTACGAGCACACGTGACGTCACTCAGGTGCTACAAGCGCGGAGACACGTGCTACGCACATACTACTCGCGAGCTACGTTATCTCACGACCGCGTGTATAGTAGAGAGCGAAATCTACGCGTCGATCATTCACTGTTTAGTAAATACGAGTATTCCACATCACACGCTGCGCGACCTACCACAGACTACTCGGTCGATCCGCTACGAGCGCACGTTTTGTAGTGCAAATGTGTTAATGTGTCCGTCACACGTCTTGAATGCTGAAAGCAAGTTGCTGATCTCGAGTGCTAAGAGTACTTGGTCTTAACAATAGCGCTCCAAGAGTTGGAGTAAAACCCTGATATTTTGGTCTGAATTGTTTTATTCTATAAATGTACCCTCTTACGTTTATAGCAGTAGTATGAAATATTTTGACGTGACAACGTCTTATAAATTTAGTTTAGTTTGCCGGGTGACACTTCAAGAAACTGCGTTACGCTCCGCTCACGTTATGCGCTCACAATGAGAGCGAGTGAGAGGCACGCGTCCCGCCTAAGAGCGAGAGAGACAGACATAAAAAGTGAAAGGCACGCGTCTTTCATCCTTCTTCCTACTATACGAATGAATATTCACATTAAAATTATTTTACCACTCAAAGTCGTTGTCACGTAAAACTTTCGCCCGTATACCGACTTTACAGGCAACCAATTTTTTTCTTGCTATACTGTTACTCAATATGAGCGGATTTCGGCATATTTCGGTCGATGACTATATTTAAGACATAACTTGTAACGGCATAATAAACAACCTTTAATATATCTATATGAATGAACGTATTTGCGATTGACATTAAATTTCATCACCAGGAAGGAAGAAAGAATTTGGAATTTTATGGTTTTTAGGCTGGCAACTCTAAAAACGTCAGACGTAAAATTACGTAGCTCCGTGATTTTTAAAGTTTTATTAAAGTTTAAATCAATATTAAACGTTTATGTTTCACTAAAGTTGTTATTAATGTGTATAAAAGTGTGAAAGACATTAAGTTTGGTGTTTGAGAAGCATTGAAACCTCGCTGCCGACAGTTCTTGGCGGACAGATCAACTACACAGTGTCAACGGTTGGATTTCAAATCATCATCCTGAAACCCGGGGAGTATTTTACTTATTAACTTACACTCCTCATCACACATTTACTCGGCTCACATAACATGAGCTTCGTCCATCACACACTGGCACAGTTTCTGTCTCCTTTTGCTTGACAAAAGTGGAAGCAAAATCGAGGACTAAACAACTATACACTAATCACACTTCACAATTATTATTTTAAGTGTACATGCATTAATTTCCAGTTGATATTATTTGTACATAATTAGTACCTAGTATAAATAGCTACAGCCTACAGCTATCTTACTTAGTTTACTTTTAAAATTGTCCAAGAAACTAAGATATTAAAACTACTAATCAAATTACCTTTCTAGTTCCTTTGTTATTCTTTTTTCTGTTCAATTTTTATAAGTATTCTTATTATTTTTTTGTCAACATGCCTACATCACTGTACTTTCTTAAAAAAATTCTGTCTTTCAACATTTTTCTGAGTATTTAAGATATATTTATATATTTACATCCCTTTACCCTATAATATTTTTCAAATAATTCAGCTGTTTTTTTTTCTTGTTTTAAGGTAATTTGGGTACAAAATATGTCTACACACACCATGATGACCCGTAAGGCTTTGGCAAAGGAAACGGAGCACAAGTTGAAGGTTGCACTACTGGAACTCAAGAAATATAAGGCAGATCATAGTCAACTGTTGAAGGAACGAAATGACAGTGAAGAGGAAATTAAATATGTCAATGACAAAGTCTCACAACTGAAGGCACAATTGACGGAGCTCCACATAGAACATATGGACATTCTGGACCAGCGGTACAGACTGCAGGAAGAAGTCAGATCCTATAGTAGTTGCGATGACACATATATGAGGCAACTCAGTCGCATCGTGGAGTTGGAAACAAGTTTGAATGAAGCACAATCCAAAATAACAACCTTGGAAGAATCCATTCAGTCACTAAGCAGCGCAGCAAACCAGGACCTGTTCTCTGAAGTCATTGGTGGAAAGGCAAATATTTTTAAATCTATAAATTATGTTTACATATAAAGTGTCAAATGGTAAATTTAGGAAATTGACAAAATTAAATAAATTAGTAAAGCGACTTGAGTTAGGCTATAAGAGGTCAAAGAAAATGATAGATTTAGTGCAAATTAACCATGATTTAGTTAAAGAGAGTGAGTTATTAGTTTCTAAGCTCAAGGATAGTAATGAGCAATTAGCCTGTAGCCGATTTCTATATGAACAACACACATGTGAGCTGCAAACACAAATCACATCATTAAATGCACAGCTCAACAAATTGATAATAGATCATCAAAGTGAAACACAAGAATATATATTGAAATAATTATGATGAAGTTTCTAGAGTTGGTAGCGAAAATCTAAAACAACTGCTCTTTATGACCACCAACAGTAACTGCTTAAATTGTTCAAATTATAAGTTGGAGGCTTCACCTAATTATACAACTAAGTTATATAGTGACGTTCAAGATGAATATCCTTCAAAAACTTGTCATGGTTCAGGTTCTGACACATTATTGCATGATGAAAATAATAAGGTTTTGAATACCTATGTTTTAATTTTTTCTGACCAATTAGGAATTAGTATGGGTAGCCTGATTAATAGTTATACTGATCGGTCAATACAAAATATTTGTTCACCAGGAGAAGGAATGTCTGGTTACCCGCGGTGAAGCGAAGAGGGATCCTGGATCCCTCTTCGCCTTACCTAATTGTCATGGTTCAGGTTCTGACACATTATTGCATGATGAAAATAATAAAACCTTATTAATTGTGTGATGGACGAAGCTCACGTTATGTGAGCCGAGTAAATGTGTGATGAGGAGTGTAAGTTAATAAGTAAAATACTCCCCGGGTTTCAGGATGATGATTTGAAATCCAACCGTTGACACTGTGTAGTTGATCTGTCCGCCAAGAACTGTCGGCAGCGAGGTTTCAATGCTTCTCAAACACCAAACTTAATGTCTTTCACACTTTTATACACATTAATAACAACTTTAGTGAAACATAAACGTTTAATATTGATTTAAACTTTAATAAAACTTTAAAAATCACGGAGCTACGTAATTTTACGTCTGACGTTTTTAGAGTTGCCAGCCTAAAAACCATAAAATTCCAAATTCTTTCTTCCTTCCTGGTGATGAAATTTAATGTCAATCGCAAATACGTTCATTCATATAGATATATTAAAGGTTGTTTATTATGCCGTTACAAGTTATGTCTTAAATATAGTCATCGACCGAAATATGCCGAAATCCGCTCATATTGAGTAACAGTATAGCAAGAAAAAAAATTGGTTGCCTGTAAAGTCGGTATACGGGCGAAAGTTTTACGTGACAACGACTTTGAGTGGTAAAATAATTTTAATGTGAATATTCATTCGTATAGTAGGAAGAAGGATGAAAGACGCGTGCCTTTCACTTTTTATGTCTGTCTCTCTCGCTCTTAGGCGGGACGCGTGCCTCTCACTCGCTCTCATTGTGAGCGCATAACGTGAGCGGAGCGTAACGCAGTTTCTTGAAGTGTCACCCGGCAAACTAAACTAAATTTATAAGACGTTGTCACGTCAAAATATTTCATACTACTGCTATAAACGTAAGAGGGTACATTTATAGAATAAAACAATTCAGACCAAAATATCAGGGTTTTACTCCAACTCTTGGAGCGCTATTGTTAAGACCAAGTACTCTTAGCACTCGAGATCAGCAACTTGCTTTCAGCATTCAAGGACGTGTGACGGACACATTAACACATTTGCACTACAAAACGTGCGCTCGTAGCGGATCGACCGAGTAGTCTGTGGTAGGTCGCGCAGCGTGTGATGTGGAATACTCGTATTTACTAAACTGTGAATGATCGACGCGTAGATTACGCTCTCTACTATACACGCGGTCGTGAGATAACGTAGCTCGCGAGTAGTATGTGCGTAGCACGTGTCTCCGCGCTTGTAGCACCTGAGTGACGTCACGTGTGCTCGTAGCGACATACATACCTCACATGTGACTGGGTGTGAATAAGTGTGGTTATTATTGCATGACGTCATACTCTACAGTTATTTGAAGTGCAAATTACGCAAATAGTTCGCCTATTACAAATTATATATTACATACGTTATTACAACTGCAGATTTTATAAGGAAAACGATGAGTTTTGACCTTTCGTGTACAGTATCGGTTAGACTATATCTGTGTTTGCGTGACAACGCTCTCATTGTAAGTCCGGTACGTCTGAGCCGGGATTATCTAAAGTGCAGTGAGATCAAACGGGACGGTATAATACGGATAAGATGCAGCGAGCGACGTCGTCGTGTTAGCAGAGCGCGCGTCGCTCGCATACGGAATGCGCCGCCGACGCTCGACCACACGGGGACACTCGGCGCGTTTAGCGCACTACCACTCGTCACGAGCGTACAGTGTGTACACTCTCGCGAGTGTACCGCCATACGCTCTTTGTGTACGTTAAGTATGATACATCCTTGGCAGGGACCGTCACGTGTGCGCCGTATTTTCTGAAACGTCTGTCAAGGTAGAAATTACAGCCGCCTCGAGGGACTCGGCCGAACTAATGAATGTGTAGCGAGTGTGTTATATCAGCAGACGGCGCCTCCCTCCCCCCTCCTCTACCACTACTAACAAATAAACTTAACTTGAAAGTTTTGTTTATTAAAGTAACATTGAAGATGCTAATATTGGTTAGTGGGCGGTGGGTCGAGGCGCTGGCACAACTCGTCACATGAACATAAATGCGAGCGGCGCCGCGGGGCTCGTCATACTCCCTATAGTTGTATCATTGACGACAAGTAAGTAAGTTGTCGGATCGACGGCGAGCGCAACTTTTACGATGTTATCGTAACGAGGCCGGTGACTGGACGCTTTTATGACGCAGAGACGACCGCTCTCGGGCCCGCCCGCCCTAACACCGACGAGGATTTTTAATTCCACCGACTAATATAATTAAAGTGTCTAAGAATGTGAGTTTTACTGCAGCCAGCGATCGTTCGAGATCACTCGGCTATGACCGTTAGTGAAGCACAACTCTCGTTGGCACCGACCATCAGAGAAGTGACACACTTACAGTAACACTATTGCTACTGTACTGGCTCTAATAACCTGTACATATGTGACATAAGAATTTAACTAACCATAGTTAATATAGAAATGTCAAACGTTTATATAACCGCTATTGATATCATTATATATGATTATATTTATACCGACATATATGCTGACAAACAACATTTGAGATATATATTATATATGCATATGTATTAGTTAATCTGATAGTGAATTTAATAATGCAAATACAGTTAAAATCATATAAGAATGTATCCCGATATTTTTTTAACGTAATAATAAACGCAATATCTCTATGTTATGTGGATCGACCTCTTACATCGAAACGTTAGCACTTTTTATTGTTTTTTACTTACGATAAAATATCTACTGCTAGTGTCACCTAATCCTTTTACTCGTATCAGAGACGAGTAAGAATATAGACTGACAAAGTCGAACAAAAAAATGTGCCTCGGAAAAAGCTCAAATCGCGAGCTATATCCAGAGGGCGCTGATCAAATAGCACGCGACGTTAATTACAGCCAGACAAGTCATAAAAATGTCATTATTTTTTCATTAACAGCCATTGAAATCGTTTAAGTATTTTTTAGAATTGGTAATATTGCTCATAATAAGCTAATTTATCTATTTCATTTTACATGCATATTTTATCACTTTTGAATGTGTACTAATAGATGGCGTAGTAAAAACACGAAAGGTAATGTACAACGGTTTACATTGAATTTTCACTAGATGACGCTTAAACCAAAATAAAATGACCGTTTTAGATGGGATGGGTACGTTACGGCAGGTTACGGGTTTTATAGGTAGATACACTTATTTAGTAACAATTCGTAAACAACCATCTACGAACTAGTTCTATGTATGCCTCAAGGTCGCACGCACGAACTAACTACTTTGTATGAGAAAATGCAAAAAGCAACTAAACCTAGAATCGAAACCGGTACCGCTATAGGTAGTATCGTAGTATCATAATTATTATCACCTAGGTGTAAAGTGTTCCTCAAGAAAAATCAATCGAGCCCAAACTATAATAAAATTATATACCTACCTAATATAATATCCTACCACATTCACACAACACCATCTAGTCCCAAATTAATTAATTCATTTATTAGCACAACCACAACATATATATTTATACAGTTAAGGTAAACACTTAAAAGGCATTGTATCTGATATAATATGACAATAATTACGGTATGCATAGCACTGACAATAAAATGTATGTAGTAAAACTATTTTAAATGTACCTAGTTATTTTACAGTTAACAAAATAGCAGGAAAAAAAAAACAATTGAATAAAAGTATGCTTAATAGTCTTTGAGTAACTAAGCAGAGCTTTGAGCTTGTAGGGTCATTTCGCCTGTTCGCGTCCATCGCCAAATTGGCGTCCATTTACGGACCTCCCTCTAAAAATGCTCGAAAATAAGTATACTAACACACTAAAATAAAATGAAAAGTCAGTAACGCCAATACCTCAACGTATAAGAGACACGCACAAATAGACAAAAGTTCCGTGCGCCCAACTAATCCTGTTTAAAAAAAATAGTTAATCTCGGTTGAACAAACAAAAGAGTGCAGATGCGCGGGATATAAATAAAAAAACCGGCCAAGTGCGTGTAGGGCCACGCGCAATGTAGGGTTCCGTAGTTGCCCATAATGGCCATTATTGATAATAACTTCTGTTTCACATGGGGCTAAAAATGGGTATCTTTAAGATTAAGCCAGCGCTCCAAATGTAAACTCACAGAAATTGGTATTTATAAGTTAACCGACAATTACTCATAAACTAGTGATGTCTACTTAGCCGTGATAGTTTTCCTTTTAAATTCCTTATATGTACTACATTTGTGATTTTTTTCACCTCTTCCAAATTAATAGTTTAGCCGGCAGAGGGGGAGGCGGACACTTGAGTCTAACAATTATTTTCTACAAATTTTATTCTACAGTTTTGTTGCAATATCTTATGTCTATATTCATGTCAACTGCGGACGGACAGACGGACGGACATGACGAAACTATAAGGGTTCCTTGTAGACTACGGAACCCTAAAAATAGTGTGCAGCGGCGTGTTTGACGGTAAGTATTTTATTGTTTTATGTGAACTTTAGGATACATAGCTGTTTCTAGATATTAATTATGAAAAAACGAATAGTATGAAATATTAATTAGCATGTTTTTTTATTCCGTCCGACATGACGAAACTATAAGGGTTCCTTGTAGACTACGGAACCCTAAAAATAGTGTGCAGCGGCGTGTTTGACGGTAAGTATTTTATTGTTTTATGTGAACTTTAGGATACATAGCTGTTTCTAGATATTAATTATGAAAAAACGAATAGTATGAAATATTAATTAGCATGTTTTTTTATAGTTAACAATTATAATAAGGTGGACGCGAATTACAATACCGAATTTATAAAACTTCCACTTTGCGTCCGCAATGGACGCGAACTCGTCTATTTATGTTTTCTTTAGTTGTTTATTTTTATGTGATTAAAATATGAGAGAGAAATTAGGATATTGTTTCATCATCATCAGCCCTGTATATAAACTGTCCCACTGCGGGGCACGGGCCTCTTCTCACTGTGAGAAGGGTAAGGCCATAGTCCACCATGCTGGCCTAGTGCGGGTTGGCAGACTTCACATGTCTTTCGAGAACATTATGAAGAACTCTCAGACATGCAGGTTTCCTCACGATGTTTTCCTTCACCGTTTAGTAAGCGATAATTAACAATTTAATACGCACATAACTCCGAAAAGGCATTGGTGCGTGCCGTGGATTCGAACTCGGACCCTCTGCGTTGCAGTCTGTCGGTCTCTCCACTAGGCTATCGCTGCTTGGATATTGTTTATTTTAACATTAATAGTATGCAAATGTAATGTCCAATTTGCGTCCACATTATAATGGTTCTAATAAAAGATACAATCCTTAAAATAATCGATCACACGAGGACGCAAACTATACCTACAAGAGATAATATAATAGCAAATTGCGTCCATTTTTTTATGAAATAGAAATGATAACATAAATATATTATATATATTTTTTTTTAATAATTTAAAATGCATTTTTGATTAAGACTGAGTTTAAAATCAGATTTTTACGAATTTAGTGCAATGAAATGCGTAATTTCTTTTATTCTATATTTTTTTCTATTCAAAATGAGTTCTTAGGAGACAAGAAAGAAGAAGGATAAGAAAAAAAAATCAGAAGATTGATTAAATAAAGCAAGCGTTTAGTGATATTCGTGAAAAGAAAAGAAATCGATAAGACAAATACATAATTATGTAAAAATTATGCTATTCCGAAACACACACACCACAATATTGGACAACATGTACCTATCGTTATGTTTTTTTATCTTTGATTTTAAGTGTCATCGATGTTGAAAACAATAAATAGTTATTTATAGTTTCTTTAGAGTGATTTAATAATGATAATAATGTTGACTTTTTTATAACTTTAATCTTAAATGTAGAAATTGTAAAAAGTCAATCTTTCTTTAGATTGGCTTAACAATATTACCCTTATATTCCTTCTCTAAGCTGGTTGACGCGAAATGGTCCACAGGTGGACGCAATTTGCATTTTTTGGACGCAAACTGGGTAAAATACCAAATTTTGAAGTTTGTTTATTTAAAAAAAACACAACAAGTTTCGAAGAAAAGTGAAAGCTAATATTAAAATAGACTATATAATTAACGCATTAAATAAACTTTTCATTGAATGAATTTGCTGGAACAAATTTTTAACATTTTATTTTCTCCTTCAAAGGACAATGGGCATTTTTGTATGGAGCCTAGGCGGTCCGCGGCCACGAATTATTTTGTTATTAATTAGTGTGTTTTAGTCCTACGATTACTGTGGACAAGTGTTATCACTGTGGTGTACTTCTAAAACAGATAAAAGACGTTTTTATTTTTGAAACTTTAATCGTTTTACTTACTACTCTGGCTAACGAAAGTGTTAAAGAAAGTGAAACAACTTATTTAGATTGTCATTTTATAATATATCATATATTATTGTATAAAATTGTATCGTAACTGTGCTTACTAATGTAAGCACAGTTTATTTATTTATTTTATTTAATCATTTATGAACAAACATAGTGTACATCGGTGGACATAATGCCATATGGCATTCTCTACCTGTCAACCGGTGGTGCAGAGATGAAAGTGGTAGGTACATTTTACTATTTAGATGTAACTAATGTTAAATAATATACCTACATATATAATACAGTTACCATACAATTTGTTATAAACATAAAATCTTTATTTGGTTATATATAACTAACATAATATCATCAATAAATAATAAGCTATTATAATGCATAATTAATTGAAGTATGTAGATAAAGGTATGAAAAAACATAATGGTTTAAAAAAAGAATTAAGTATTATTTTAAGCCTTGTGTAGCCTAGTTCCTCTCATTCATCCTCTATAATCCCACTTAATTCTGCTGCTGCTAATCGCAACTCTTCGGGTTGATTTCTAACCCAGCCATATAAGTATATAATATACCATACTACTACGCACATAATATGTGCGCAGCATTTGACCGTGCGCCTATAACTCGAAATAATCTATGAATAATAAGTCCCAGATCTTACTTACGTATTAAATAGTTAATTATCGCTTGCCCCATGCCTCGGAGAGCAGAGTATACCGTCGGTCTTGGCTTTAATGAAGATCTTTGGAATTCAATACGGTTGCCTCAAATAAACTGATACTGGTCTAAGCTATGGAAATATCGCTATACCTTTGGGTTAGACGGCAGTGATCGCTCTGTGGAAAAGCCGATATTCTGTCATGTCAGTTTGGACTAGTAAGCGGACGTCGAGCTTCAAGGCGTAAGTCTCGGATGCAACCGGGATAACGCTAGGACGATGATAAATAAGTCCTAGGTCTTACGTGCCTTGACTGTATTCGAACGGGTAACAACCAAACTTCTTCCTATTCAATATATTCGCTAAGACGTCTTATTTGTTGCTCTCGGTACACTTCAATATTTTACACGCCCTGTACTAGGTGCTCATTGCAACCTTATAACTCCGAGCTATCTTCACACGAAAGATCACGTGCGATACTTTATTATATAATTAGGTATATTGATGATGTGTTACCGTCTCACAAAACTTTTATCTATACAATTAGGTTATATTGACATTCAAATATTTCTTTTCCTAAATGGAATACAGCGTAACGCCCATAGTAAAGATGTTCCTAATTATTAGTACTTTCATTTGATATTAAATTCATTGATGGCCGCCGACCGCCCAAAACCGCCCATTGTCCTTTGCCAACTGCACTAAATGGATGCGAACGGGTGAAATGACCCTAGTATGGGTACTAGATAATGGATAAACATACATACCTATAGTTATACTTTTTTTTGTAAATACATATATACATACATACATACATACATATCGTCACGCCTTTTATCCCCGAAGGGGTAGGCAGAGGTGTATTTCTACACCCACCCATCGCCAGATATACTTTAGTCCCACGTAATAAGGGGCGAGCCTATTGCCGTACCGGGCACATTTCCAGACTCCGTGCTGCTACTGAGAATTTCGTGACAGAAAAACCCAATAACACTGCCCGACCCAGGAATCGAACCCGGGACCTCCCGATCCCACGCGCACATTTATGCCGCGAGACCAACGAGGCAGTCGTATAGGGTTTGATGTCGAGTTTTCCGTCTCTACGCAAATATGGTATTTGCATCGTGTTATCCCTTAGTCGCCTCTTACGATACCCACGGGAAGATAGGGGGTGGTGACACTTGTATTCTATGCCGTCAACCACACGGCACCATGTATACATATATGTTATACATAGAAACACCCAGATCAAGACAAATATCCATATTCATGCACACAAATGTTTGACTTGAGCGGGAATCGAACCCGCGAGGTTTGACGTAGCAGTCGCTTACACTCCCGCTACGCCAACCGGCCGTCTAGGGTAATCTCGGTAGGGTTACATCGTTTTAATCATCAAAGATGCCGTAGCCACCTCCAGCTTCATCATCAGACCCCGAATATCATCTAGATGTACCTAAAGAGCTCCCCAAGACAAATTAATCCACCCCAAACTTGGTGGGGTTAAGTAAGTATGTCGTTTTATAACAGAGATGCTGTGGCCACCTCCCAGCTTCATCATCAGACCCTGGATATCATCTAGGTGTAAAGTGCTCCTCAAGACAAATCAATCAAGCCCAAACTCGGTCGGGTTATGTCGTTTTATTACTGAGATGCTGTGGCCACCTCCCAGCTTCATCATCAGACGCTGGATATCATCTAGGTGTAAAGTGCTCCTCAAGACAAATCAGTCAAGCCCAAACTCGGTCGGGTTATGTCGTTTTATTACAGAGATGCCGTGGCCACCTCCCAGCTTCATCATCAGACCCTGGATATCATCTATGTGTAAAGTGCTCCTCAAGCCAAATCAATCAAGCCCAAACTCGGTCGGGTTATGTCGTTTTATTACAGAGATGCCGTGGCCACCTCCCAGCTTCATCATCAGACCCTGGATATCATCTAGGTGTAAAGTGCTCCTCAAGACAAATTAATCGAGGCCAAATTCGGTCGGTTTATGTCGTTTTATCACAGAGATACCGTGGCCACCTTCCAGGTTCATCATCAGACCCTGGATGTCATCTAAGTGTGAAGTGCTCCTCAAAACAAATCAATCGACCCCAAGCTCGGTGGGCTTACGAGGCCATCTGCCAGCTTTGTTATCAGACCAGCAAAATATAGTGCAACATTTCATTGCAAATTTAGACCATAAAGTACTTAAACCACACACATAATTCGAAAATTAAAATTGATTAAAGAGTTGAACGGTAGCATTATTGATAGTACCGTAGCTTAGCACGTAGTAGGTAGGTTGAGCACCCTTGAGGGCCTCAACTCTCGAATGACCTTGCACAAGGGCTACCTACGTTGTCGTTTTTTGCCCACGTTAATAAATTTAAGACAAGTAAATTGAATATAACGCCATCTAGTGATGTTATGTACCAAAAAGCGGGGGTACAAGTGACGTCACGCGTCATCTGGCCCTAATTATTTTTCGATTCGATACGCGTAGCGACATCTTTCGTCATTTATGTTAACGAATTATCGAGTCACATTTTTTTGTTCGACTTTGTTAGTCTATATTCTTACTCGTCTCTGCTCGTATTTTTGTGTCAAAAAGCACAAAAGGAATAATGTTCGTACAACAAGAAGTTAACAGAAACAATGCTCACTTAGACTCACAGCTATCTACAAAGCGGATATTTCAAGTGAGCGACCCAACGTCCCGCCGCCGGACGACGCGCTTTGCACACAATGTACTAACCTGCGATGGAATTTTCTAGCGAAGTTGACTTTCCAACTAAACTCAAATTTACAGGTAGCGCGCAATACATCCCCTGAAGTACAGCCACAGCGTGTCCGTGGGAGAACGTGCACGATTGTGTTGACGTCACAAAGTCACCTCGCGCCGTGATACATGGACGCTCACATGAACACTAAAGCTGAATGCCGACCAAGCGAACTGATATGTTCTGCTTTCACGCCAGATTTATTTGACCTTTAAGCACGTTTATTGTCAGTGATTTCACCCGCTGTCACCAAATCAAAATCAAAACTAAATAACCTAACAATCTTCTATCTATATAATATAGTTGATTGAAGATATATATCTATACAGGGTGTAAAAAGACCCTTAACGAAAACTGAAACCCCATATCATACCAATCATTACGAACATTTTTTACTTCGGCACCATATCTGGGAAATTACTGGTTCAGGAGATATTGAGGCTCAAAGTTACTATGGTAGTTTTTTAATTAGGTACAAAATCGATGCAATTACCATGTCAACCTGTTCTATGGATGTCCTATGCACCCATGGATAAGTAGGTATTTCGAAAATTGTACGCGCACTATTTTAATTGCGGCTTAAAAAATGTGATTATTTGAAAAAAAAAATCATTTCCCAAATTTTATTTTTGCTTTGTATGACTTGGCATGATGTCCAAAACGAGTAGACTTCGGCTTGGTGATGGGTCTTGTGACACCCTGTATATCTTCAATCAACTATATCAAAACTAAATACTTTTCGCATCGCTCACCGAACATTCAATTGCCATTCAGGACGTCTCACTCTCGTGAAAATCTCAATTACGATGTCCAAATCGCTTTTGGGCCAAAGCAATCAATTTCCATAAAACGAACGTCTTTAAGTAGTATTGACGCGATCATACGCTTTACTATTTACGTACCAAACTGGCTGTCTCGGAATTCTTGGATAGACTGTTTCCACAAGCAAATCTACATACTACAGGCTAAGTATATAAAAAAGTAAAGCACATAATCATCATCATCATCAGCTTTTAACAGTCCACTGCTGGACTAGGCCTCTCCTATGAAAGGAGGAATTGGCCTACTATACCAAGCTGGCCAAACGGGTTGGTATAGGGTTTGTATCAAGTTTTCCTTCTCTTACAGTGCTGTTCTTTGCATAATATGCTCCTTCTGTCGGCTCTTACGACGCCCATGGAATGATATGGGGTGGTGACATTTCGTATTCTTAGTCCGTCACCACACAGACGAATGTGCTATTTAAGCACATAATACAAAAAGGAAAAATTCAAAGGACTGCCTCCGTAGTCCAGTGGATAGCGTTTGTGACTGCTGATTGGAGGTCCCGGGTTCGATTCCCGGGTCGGGCAAATGTGTTACTGGGTTCGAATTCTCAGTAGCAGCACGGAGTCTAGTGAAGTGCCCGGTAACGGCAATAGGCTCGCCCTCTATCACGTGGGACCTAACAATTCATGGCGAAATGTGGGTGTAATAAATTTACACCTCTGCCTACCCCTTCGGGGATACAGGCGTGAGACTATAAATTAAAAAAATAACTGGTATCCTTAGCCCCAAATAACTAAAACACTAAAACCGATTTTATTGTAACATGTAGGTACTTGTGTTGAAAGCTACTGAAAACTGTAATTATAGTTAGGGGTGAGGTTTCGGATATTTAGTGAGTCAGCCACTGAGCACTTGGAACCCACAGACGAGATTTATACGTTTAACAAATTGACCCATCAAAGACTCTATTGCTAATACCCACGTTAAATACCTCCGCTATAAATAAAGCCCTCCGGAGGGCTTCTATGTTTTGCACCTATGTATGTATGTAGAACAATATGTCTCTGAAACTCCCTATAGTTATGGTAAAGGACAGAGCCGGGAAATAAGACCTATTTATTTTGCGATGCCTATTGTTCCTAAAATACTAATTTTGTTATTGTTAACGAAATTCACTAGTTCTCGCTCGTTAATAATCGTTTCCTTATTAACACACAGCTGTCAGTGAATAAAATTAATTTAACTTAACGAACAAAATAAATTATGAATAGCAATGTTATTTGGCACAGAGCTCAGAGGCAATTGTGTTTGAAGACTGTCCCGAGCGTATTTGTGGCCGCTAGTCTAGCCAGATACGCACGATGTAATTATGAACAAAAATAAAAACATTTTAAGTGTCTTCATAGCTGGAAAAAGATATACTTTAAAATAAGTTTCTCAACTTTCTTGGAGAAAATAAACATCGAGCTAGATCGTTGGGATTTTCCAGGCTTAGGAAAAACATCACGAAAATTGTTTAGGCCTTGATTATCTCTCTAGCAATCTTACAATAATTTATAGATATATATTAAAAGATAAATTATTTAACGTTAATTATCTTACAAAACTAGCCTATCTAGTGCTGCATTCATGGTCTATAAAATAAAATATATGTATATACATTCGATCGAAGGCGTTAGGTTTGTATCGGCACAGGGCAGCAGTGATCACATTCGCACCTCATGTAAAATGAATTCACCTTACGACACCGATCAAACGTCACAAGATAAAGACATTTAAAAATCCCAAAAATGCTAAATCAAGAATGTTTTCATCGTTTTATTTAGAAGCAGATAAGTTCGTGGCTCATTTTGTTATTTGTACCAAACAATGCAATGACAGGACGGCTCGAGTTTCTTGTTGTGTCACAATACCAAAGAGATTTGTACGATGGTTTTATTTATCGATAGAGGCGTGCAAGTCATCTCTTGCAAACTAAATCATTTGTCAAAACTCGCATCAGTGGCTGACGCGCGTTATAAAAACACATATCATCTTATCTTAGAAACAAAACATTCAGTCAGCACTAGCTTCGTTCACTTAATTTTACAGCTAAAAAGTACGAGTATTTGTGTGTCAAACACCTTCATCAATTCAGAAGGCTTTTTGGATTATGTGCTAACTACCATACATGTTCATTTTCATATTCATGAAGAACGTTATTTTTAGTTTACGACAAACATACAAGCGGGTGATTGCACTCTTTTAAATAACTCGTCTACTGAGACAATGCCCAAAAGTTTCATACGCTTTGAAAAGCGTTGTGTGGTATTCATAATAATTGAACGAGTGTGTTAGAATAATATATATAGGATGTCATACTTATAGTTATATAATGTAATCAATTCCATAATTATAAATATTAAAATAAGTATTTTACATCGTCGTAAAAGAGTTGCCAGATTAACAATTAAATTATGTAACAAATTCTACAGTTAGCATTTCAAATATCGTTTACCTAAATATATTCTTAGTTACACAATGTAATAAATACTATAATTGTTAATTAGTCATAGGCATTTTGTATCACTTTAATGTATTTTAAAGATTACTCCAATTCTGTAACGTTATTTTGAAATAATAAAATGAGGAAATCAATTGACATCCTGTGATCGCCGAACAGTGGGGGTATTTTCCTATATAAACCAGTGCCGCACTACAACTGACACATTTCGTTGGTCGACCACAGGACAGTACACTCCGCACGGTCTAGCTGTAATACTGGAGATAAGTATATTTATTGTATACAGTAATAATACTTGTAATTGAAACCTCAATTCACGTACGGTATATAATATGGTACAATTCCATTTTAGTATATATTATAGTATAATATTATGTGCAGTAATTATTATTTTCTATAAATAAATCTATGTAATGTATAACTCGACAAGATATGTTTCATTTCAGTCTAATTGATAATTGATTAATTAAAGTGTTTATACCCTACAAACTATCTATTATTTAGAACTACCTCGCTTTTACATAAACATCTTGTTTCAAAAAGTAATCCGTAGTATGAAACATTCAAGAATATATATATTTACATATACATATGTAGTGTTTCTGACAAGTGCAATGAACTCCTAAGATGTTTGCGCTATGCTAACAATAACGGCGTATATTATAGTCCCGATCGCAAAAAGCAATAAATTTTATAAATGAAAAACTCCTACTATGTGACAGCGACGATTCAACAAACAACAAATAATCTCAAAGCCAATCAACTCAAAATAACTTACTAACGTGTAACGCGAAACTAACAAGCAGTTTCAAGGGTTATATTTTAACGATTTGAAGCGCTGTCATCTAATGCTTAGGCCCACTTGCACAACGATCCTTAAATTGAATTAAGATGTATTTAACGAGAAAAAAAATATTAAACACCACTAGCGTCTTGCACAACGAAAAATTTGTCGACTAATATGATTTAAGAACTGTCAAAATTAATTACCGAAAATCGGCTGTACAGTGGCTAATTTTATTTAAGAACTGTCACGCTGACGTTGGCAACTTGTCATTAGCGACGAGAATTATCTATAATTATATAACTGGACCAGACGACGCAGCAGGGGTAGGCCTCCCGCAAGATGGACCGACGATCTGGTTAGATCGCAGGAAGCGGTTGGATGCGTGCGGCTCAAGATCGGTCTGTGTGGAGAACCTTGGGGGAGGCCTATGTCCAGCAGTGGACGTCTCTAGGCTGACATGATGATGATATAGCTGATAACAATGTACCTACTTGTGTTATTGTTAATGCTCAAAAGTTTCAAGTTATTATTTGTCAATTGTCATTTCGTTGCTAGGCGATGACAATGCGTTTTGTTTCATGCAAAAGCATACGCATAACATCGTTAAAATCGTAACAAAAAGTCATCAGGCCATGAAACAAAACGTAGAAACTACTTTACCGACCTCATAAAATGTTTAACTAAATTTAAGCGTTGTTGTCGTTGTGCAAGAGGACGCTAAATACTTTTAAGTTAAATTATTTTATGCTGTTAATTCTGTTCAACAAATATAAATTACGGAGTGACTTAAATCAAACGTTACGCAAGTGGTCCTAAGTAGTGGTGGCACGCGTCCGATTCCTGCTTAAAGTAAGGCTACTGATTCCTGGAACGTAATTATATTTGGGAAGCCATGTTGAAGTAATTTTACTCTTACCTTGTTATTCGAAAAACAGAGGTATGGGGAAAGCCGTTAAATTAACTTTTATAGTTGACAATTAATGAGTAAAACGTTATTAAAAATCGAATAATTAAAACATTTTTTACATTAATAAATTAAAACATTTATAAATAAAAAATAAAGCATGGATTTAGCAATCTCTGAATTTATACTCACACAATGTATAGCTTCACGTGACGTGGAATACAGTAATAGTTAATTTTTCCCCCCGTTGGATCTCCACCTTGTCGTGGTGGGGGGCTCAGTAACCGTAATTAGGTCACCCACGGTGAAGCTAAGCGAGATCCCGGGAGTGGACGCTCCGCGTGGGCTTGACGGAGGTCTGCGCAGGATGCGTCCAATGGTGCTGGTTCGAGGGACAGTTCTTCTGTCCCTCGCAGTCGTTCGCGGTCGCGGGAGGAGAGGGTTGTCGGCGGTGTTGCGTTGCCGCGCGCCCTATCTCCCGTGACCATATGGGGACGCACCATCGTTGCGTCGCGGTGGGGCCACAGAGGAAGAGGAGATGCGGTGTTGCGTTGCCGTCCTTCTTATCCTCTGCGGCCGCTGGGTGTTTTGGCGACGGAGCCCAACACCTTTATTCTCCGCCAAGAGGGTTTTGTTCGGGGCCCGCCTGACCATCTGGCGGGCCAATACCCGTCGGAGGATAGCGAGGAATTCTTCGGCGATACCCGACCCTCCGACACACGGGTACCTACATGAGGAGCACGGGCGCCCCCCAGGGCGGGACTCCATGAGGATTTTCCAAACCGAAAAAAAAAAGTAAGAGTTCAGTATTGTAGATATGTGGTGTAACCCTGACCTACAAAGTCGCTGCTGGCGAGGCATTTAAAAATACCCTCTGAACTATATTAACCTTTAGCGCAATGTGCGAGGTCGGTGACGGCAGTATCATGGCCGCGGGAACAAGAGCACGCTGCGTTATAATTACTACACGTTACTCACTAGCTGTCATTATACTACTGCAGCCATTCACATATATTCTTACGTTAGTACATACATATCGATGACTGCAGTTATCACAAACGCGTTCTATGAGATCATTTTTTAAATTAAATATTAGGTATATAATAAAAGGTAATTTTGTGACAAGTTTCTATTTCCGATGTCTTAACATTTTACCGACATTATGAACCGCAAAACTGGTCACAAATTTCAAGCAGATATCATAATAACATTCTATAAACAAAATTTTACTGTCTTCTTTTTAATATGGTTGGCGCTGGTGAATAAGCGCTTGTAACGAGCCGCCATAGATGTCACTACTGCGATGCGAGCCAGCCAGCCAAACAGCCGTGACGTCACATCCTACCGCCACTACAAGCCAGCCACGGTAGTGGGGTAGAGGTGGAGCAGTCGCCGCCAAGCCAGCCAGCCAAGCCATAAATAGAAAACGCACGCTTGTGTCGGGTTCAGTTGGTAGCCAAAAATCAGAATAAAGTGATTGTTGATCGAACACGGACTGTTATTTCACTTCGCTGTTATAAATTCAGAAGTGGTATCCACGCAAAATGAAAAGACGAGGCGATTGTGTGGATAAAAATCGCGACGAGGTTGCCGATAGTGACGAGGAAATCTCTCCATGTGATACAGATGATGATCAACCACCTGCAAGGAAAATCTTAAAGACTCTTCTTACTCGAGAAGTGGAAAAGGCATTCCGGGACCTGCAAAACGACGTTCCTGCCCTGACTCCATTAAAACAGCAGCGAGCGGCAGCCCTGATCCCGGAATTTGATCCTGATAGTGAGGAGTGTACTATAACAGCCTGGTTAAAAAAGATTGAGCAATTAGGAGAAATCTATGGATGGGATGACAAAGCAAAATCGTTCCATTTACAAGATAAATTGCGTGGACAGGCTAGAAAATGGTACAACCGTCTTGAAGAGTACGATTTTTCATGGGAACAATGGAAGGAAATGTTACTGCGCGCCTTTCCCAAACACCGCGATTATGCAGGCATCCTGGAAGAAAAAAAAGGCGCACAACGAGAGTATGACGAAGTACTATCAGAAAAAAGTTGCGATGTGCTTCAGATGTAAACTGTCGGATAGTGCAACTATCTCGTGCATAATACGCGGGTTGCCTGTGGCTCTGCAATCGAATGCAAGAGCTTATCAATGTGAGCGTCCAGACGAGCTGTACGAAGGGTTTCTTTGCGCTCTCGACGACTACCGACCGCATACAAGTGATCAACGAGGAGCGTACAAAGATATGGGACGACAGACCGAGAAGAAATCCGGACCCGTCAATCCAGATGTCGTACCGTGTCCTCGCTGCAAGAAAACCGGACACTTGGTTCGTGACTGTGCCCTACCAGACCAGCGCAGCTGCTTCAAATGTGGAATACAGGGCCACATTGCCACAAGATGCCCTTCTAATTTGAAAACCACGGGGAACAACGAATTAAGTAGAGTAAAAGACATCAAGCTGCTGTCAAATTACAATGATATCTATAAGAAAACAGCAAAAATCAACGGCGCCTTTGTGAAGTCGTACATTGATACCGGCAGCCAAGTGAATGTGCTCAATACTCAGGTTGCGAAGCTAATGGCGTTAGAGGTTACACCGACAACTATTGTGCTCAAGGGATTTTCAGGTGCCCTAGTTACTAGCAATGGGGAAGTTAATTTTCGCCTTCAGATCGACGAGATAGACATACACTGCAGAGCTTACTTGACTGACATCGAGATGAACGGAATAAATCTCCTCATTGGGCAACCGGTCATAAATAGCGATGGAGTTTCACTGGTGGTACAGAATGGAACAGCTGTGTTACAAAGAGCCCTTGGAATTCCATGTAATGTGGACGCGTGTGAAGAACTGTGTCGTTTTACTGTAAAAACCGCGTGTGACGAATGTTTGTCTCCAGGTGTTTCAATCATCAAGGTTTCCATCACCGGAAATGCAGAAGAAAATAGTGTCGTGACCCCAGCGCGACACTACGAGTTGCAAGACGTCTCCTACTCGATTCCATCAACTGTGCTCCAGGGTAGCACTGGCTACTTAAAGATTGTCAACACTGGAGAACGGACAATCAACTGGAAGGAAGGGACTATCTTGCTGCGTGCTGAGAGCTGCTCAGAGACGGTTCAGGTCAGTGCCACAGCCATTAATTATTTAATACCGACTAAAGCGAGCCAATTACCTGCCAAAAACATACTTAGTGCCAGTGTAGACATGTGTAATGATTGCATAATAGGAGGGGTAGATATAGACAAAATTAACGTAGGCCCCATAAGTACAGGAGAGCAAAAATGTTTAATCAAACTTTTATCGCAATTTAGTGACTGTTTTGCAGCTAACACTCAAGAGTTAGGGTGTACCAATCTCGTAAAAATGCCGATTAAACTCATTAACGACGAGCCTGTATTTCGTCGTCCCTATAGATTATCTTATGCGGAACAAGATATCGTTAAATCAAAAATTTCCGATTTACTGAGCGCGGGTATCATTAAAGAATCTCAATCTAGTTACGCATCCCCGATCATTTTAGTAAAAAAGAAAAACGGTGATAGCAGGCTTTGCATTGACTATCGTGCGCTTAACGCAATCACCGTACGTGATAGATATCCACTGCCTAACATTGATGACCAGGTGTCGCGGTTAGCTGGGATGAATTATTTTTCCAGTCTAGATCTAGCCCAAGGCTACCATCAATTGATGATTCAACCGGAAGATACTCATAAGACTGCATTCGTAACACCACAAGGTCATTTCGAATATAATCGGGTACCGTTTGGCCTTGCAAATGCACCATCTGTTTTTATGCGTTTAATAGATAAAATCATTAACTCAATCAATAATTCCAGTAATACTCAATCATCATCAAATCCATCAAATCAGCAACATCCTGAAATATTAGCATTCCTGGATGATATACTACTGCCATCTGTTGACGTAACGACCGGTATTGAATTATTAAAAAAGGTTCTTGTTAGATTGCAATCCGAAAACTTAAAACTAAACATGAAAAAATGTTCCTTTTTAAAAAATACTATCACATACCTTGGCCACGAAATTTCTCCGGGTAGCATTCAACCAGGTGAATTAAAGTTGACAGCTGTGTCTCAATTTCCTATTCCACGTAATGTCCACGAAATTAGACAGTTCATCGGGTTATGTAGTTACTTTCGAAAATTTATAGCGAAATTTGCACTAAATAGCACGGCCTCTCACTGAATTGACAAAGAAAAACGCAATTTGGGTTTGGAACGAAATACATTCCAAGAGTTTTCACGAACTAAAGCAAAAACTTTGTAGTAAACCGGTATTAGCTATTTATGATCCCAAACTACCTACTGAAATTCACACGGACGCTTGCAAATTAGGAATAGCGGGTATGCTGTTACAAAAACAAAACGATGACAGCATGCGCCCCGTAATGTATTTTAGCCGCGTCACTAGTCGTGAAGAAAGTGTATACCATAGTTACGAACTCGAGACTTTGGCAGTGGTGGAATCATTACGTAGGTTTCGTGTTTATGTACTAGGTAAAAGAGTACGAATAGTAACTGATTGCACCGCCGTTCGTGACACGTTAACAAAACGCGATCTTATTCCACGTATAGCACGGTGGTGGCTGTTAATTCAGGATTTTGACATAACTATCGACTATAGGCCCGGCGAACGTATGCAGCACATAGATGCATTGAGTAGAAATCCTGTCGAGAGGTTAAATGTCAGCCGTTTGGACGTAATGGATTGGTTTGCTACGGTACAAAATGAAGACGAAACATTAAAACACATTGTAGATTTGCTAAAGGGCGGGTGTAAGGATAGTGACATTGTTAATAATTATGCATGGATAAACGACCGTCTTTATCGTAAAACTTTAAATGGCAATCGTTTAGTTGTTCCGAAGTTCGCTAGGTGGAAAATTTTACAAAAATACCATGACGACATAGGTCACGTGGGGATAAAGCGCTGTACTGATGCTATTAAAAATATTTTCTGGTTTCCTAAAATGTCACGTTTTATAAGGAAATACGTGACATCATGTTTGCATTGTGCTTACGGTAAGGGTGAGTATGGCAGGAGGGAAGGTAAACTTCACCCTATACCAAAGCCCAGTGAACTGATGCGAATGGTGCATATAGACCATTTAGGGCCGTTCACTCGTACCAAAAAAGGTTATCAGTACATGTTCGTTATGACCGACGCATTCTCTAAATTCGTGACAGTCGAACCAGCTTGCACTGTAAACTCTGTAGAAACCATTAGGTTGCTAAAGAAAATGTTTAGTTTATTTGGGTACCCTGAACGCGTAGTTTCTGACCACGGCAAGGCCTTCACGAGCAGGTATTTTAAGAAATTTGCCACGGAAAAACAATTCAGGCACATATTAAACGCTATAGCGTGTCCCAGAGCAAATGGCCAAGTGGAACGTACCAATCGGACCCTACTGGATGCTTTAAGGGCTACTGAGCCCAGTGACGCTTCCCACAATTGGAATAGCAGTTTACCTGATGTTGTGTGGGGTATAAATAATACAATTAACGAAGCCACCGGCTATAAGCCCTATGACCTCATGTTCGCTCAAACTGGTAGGTCCGCTTGCGATGTTTCCGTCCCTGACCAAATAGCAGACTCTAGTCAATCTAGACGCAGTAAAGCCCACAAACGTATTCAGTTAGCCAGTTCAAGAATGAAACGTAACTACGATAAAAAACGTAAAAGTAGTAAGACATATAAGAGGGGGGATTATGTATTATGGCGCCAGGCACCAACCAATAGCGTCGGTAAAGTGAACTTTAAATTAGATGACGTATATTCGGGCCCTTACATAATTGTGAAAGTACTAGGTAATGACCGCTATAAGATTAGGAGTATTAAGGGGCTCAGGGGTTACAAGCAGTTTACTGGCCTAGTGTCAGCTGATTCTATACGTCCGTATAAAAGCGTAGCCCCCATATCCGATAGTGGAAGTAGTACTGATGAGCAGCTGGAAACGGAGGACCTGATTGATTTACTGGAGAGTTGATCTGAGTTGGGTTATTTGTTAAGTCGGCTTTATCGAATAAATCATTAATTGTAATTTGTCTCCATTGCGGGAGCAATGGTTTGCAGGATGGCCGAATGTAACGAGCCGCCATAGATGTCACTACTGCGATGCGAGCCAGCCAGCCAAACAGCCGTGACGTCACATCCTACCGCCACTACAAGCCAGCCACGGTAGTGGGGTAGAGGTGGGGCAGTCGCCGCCAAGCCAGCCAGCCAAGCCATAAATAGAAAACGCACGCTTGTGTCGGGTTCAGTTGGTAGCCAAAAATCAGAATAAAGTGATTGTTGATCGAACACGGACTGTTATTTCACTTCGCTGTTATACGCTATTATCGCTTCGTTGGTACCACAGCAAGCCGCGGCCTACTAACTTGATAACTCTGTTCGCAGCAGGATACATTTGGGGAAACATCTTGGTAGAAAGTTCACGTTAGAACGTGCATATTTGTGAGAAAAATCATTTTCGTTGTATGTAGATAATAATTATGCTTCTTACGTGTCATGTAATATTCTTAAGTTTGCCTAAAATATTCGTAGTATGTGTTTACTTACAACACTGTACCGCACAATGGATAGTAATATATTTGTGTGAGCGTGTCGCAGCCTCTACACACACACCCGACGGAAGTGGAGCGAGAAAGTCAACGGACGAGATAGTTTGTGATACGCAAATTTGTAGTTTTAGTGAGGTGTGACTAAACTAGGGTTTATGTTTATAGTTCTCAATAAAAGTCTACAGAAAAACGTAATGATTGTACGAAGATCTTTCGTGTCTATGCATTTAGTTTTATACAGTAGATAGTAGCTTCATTAAACTAGCCTTAGGAGCATAGAAGCTTTGATGACTAGATGTAGAAGCCCCTAAAACCACTTGACACTGATTTAAAAAGCTGATTGTTAAATGTGTAAAACGCTAGAATGTAAGTCTAGTTAAAGTATTTTATTCTGTAGGATAGGAATCGTAAAACGTAAACAAAACTTCAAATATTTAAATAATAATCGACTGGCCAGTCGCAGGCAGATGAAAGCTGGAAATAAGAAATATATCGTAGAGCCATTACATACTGGAGACTGGGTCTCCTAGCGCCTGATACATGAAAACTTAGTTAAGGGTCCAAGCAAAGCGATTGAATTATTCTTCCCCTTTTTAAATTGGTTTAAGTTCTCAACTAAATCAATTTTGGAATTATCCTTGCAAAAAAAGTAAGAAGAATCGTACATTTTTCAAGTTCAGGTATCTGACAACCCCGTGCATATACGAACCGTCAATAAAATAAACTAAGTATATCTAAATATATAAATACAAACTACATAACTATACCAATACAACAGTTGCTAGCGAACACGTCGCCAGTGCGTAGTGGCTCTTATCACTGCGATGTTTGAAAATAAATAAATTGCTCTTAGACACTGTAGAAAACTGTTTCAAAGTTGCAATAAAGAAAGCAAAGTATCGTAAAGTAGTGTCCAGCTTCAATGAGTTGCGAGGTTATTTGTCTGCAGTCGGTACTAGCGAGGAGGAGGAGTTACCGCCTGGTCACGTTGCGATGTTAACGAAGCGAAAACTTCTTATAAATCATTACGGGGTATGAATAATTATTTTTACGTTCTGTAATATTTCATAGTGTCAACTACAACAGTCTCAACTTCATCTAACCTAAGATCAATTATTCATATACATATAGGTATGTATATTTATTATGTGCGTGTGATGCCACATGATATTGAGTTCAGTCGTAGATCTTACAAGAACACATCGCAATATTCAATTAGTCAAAAATAACTTAAAATAGTCTCATGAACAAGAAAATTGTCACAAATAGACAACATTATTTTTAAAGATCACTAAATCGGTACTATTAAAAATTTGCTACACGTACACCCAAATGCTAAGTATTACTGAATTGTGAGTAAGAGAGAGGGTACGCATAAAGATATGGACATAGCAAAAATATAAGTTTTCATTATAATTTACTACGCCACCCTAAAAACAATATATTTCTCTGAGTTAGTAACAATTATTCAATTAGATACTTTGTTATTAAGTACTAATTACTATCCTCTTTTCTGTTTGCTAAGATTTATGCGCATTAACAGTCGCCTGTGGTCGAAAAACCGTAATCAAAATTTTTATTACGTATTATTTTTCACCGAAGTCTTTAATTATAACAATATTCTACTGGCATAAATTAATCTCAAATAAGTTTTAACACGAGGGAAGATGTCGATGAAACATATTAGCCTTCGAATAATAGCAGACATATTGGATTGTCTGGTTACAGAGCCTCTGTTTACATTGTCGACCGTCTCGGTGCTAAAGTCTCACAAACTTTTTTACGAGGCTCCAATATTCACAACTTGGAATGTGTTCCATACCGCTACACCACAAAGGTCAAAGTTTTCTGTCCAAACAAATGTGTTCTTCGTAGGAAGGAGCCAAATATTATAAGACACCAAGCAACATCATCGACACAAAATCTCTAAAATATAGCAAATACATCCATAAATAAAGACAACTATTTTCTCAAGGCCGGAATAGCCGGCTATTAAAGACCACGCGGTATGTGTACGTTTTCTAAAGTAATGAACAACGTTTATGAAATTACTGACTGGATTATTACAGTTTACAGGGCTTGTGTTGACTTTAGTTAGCCAATGAATTAATGTGCTCTATTGTTTTTCTTAGATTAGTTCTACATATATATACTCACACCTTTTTCCCATCGGGAAAAAGATTAGTTCTAGGGGCCAATTAATTCAAATTCACATTCGTTACAATTTGCAATATTTTTTGGTATTGCTCGTAATTCTGTTTTTTTTCTTTTACTTACTTGTCTGAAGGTCAGCACTGACCCTATGATAATAGCTATTTATTGACTACAATATTTTCGTACTGTGTTATGATTTTAAACAGTATTAACAATTTAAGGCAAGACATATACAATTTCAAAATCATTTGTATATTGAGGGATTATAATGGATGCACCGTGCAACCGATATCACCAGGTCTGCTAAAATATCATCACAAATTGCACAAAGAACTGCAGGCAGTCACCAGGCTATATTTTAGATACCTACACCTATATCGTCTGCAATAATTTACCAAACCATATTCTTGTATTGTAAAATAATAAAGTAGAATACGAAACGAAAGGCAAAACGGCTAATAATCAATTTAGATCAATAGCTAATAATATGTTATTTATATGTTATTACACACCAGGTAATGTATAGGTATGTATTACTGTAATTACCAGGGTAGTTCGATAATACACGATATTTTCGCAAAAATTGTAAAAGTTCTAGCAGCCCAACACACAAATAACCACAACGCACAGATACAATACATTTGCAGATATAATATATAAAGTAACTACTCTGTCAATATCCAATTAATTTGTTTCGTGCTTCGGCACAGGGAATCCACTGAAGTGGAAAGTGCAATCATGAATCTCAGTTCTTATTTCTGATACAGAACGAGACTGTATTACAACTGGAACGATAAAAATAAATCGAGCTCGCGAGTTACAGGACCATATCGGAAATATTGCATTAATAAATCTACTAGAAAATATGATAAAACTATTATATTGTAAACATGTAACTACTAACATGTAAACTAATGTCGTTTCTAGTAGGCAGTATCGTCGTATAAATCAGTCTATGTTCATAATCATTAAATATTGGGTACCCTAAGTTGCAATGTAATTACTTATGGACATGTTCTATCTTTCCTTATGGATCTTTTCTTGTTCTTTTTTAGAATGCAGACGGTGAGTACACGGCGCACAGTATAACTTACTTTAGCTAAACTAGCAACAAGTCTAAGTTCTATATGTGTAACTCATCATATGCCAACGGTTTCTATTTGAGAAACTAAATTAATGTTGGTCAAATAAATGAAACCAAGTAATCATTTGGTTTGTTTTTTTTAACAAAATGGCTTACGATTACCAAGTTAGGTGACTGTCTAGTTTAGCCTACGATACAACACTACCTCCCTCTATCTAAGCTACTTAAACCTAATCATATATTGTAGATCAATGTTTATACGAGAGCTTTATTGAGTAGCCCATAAACCGGAAAATCTGCATGCCAGTTCCGATTATTTCCAATTATATAAACGGATTTCAATGATTTTTGTGGACTTTTTCTGGACATTGTAACGAAGAAATACCTGCATGACAGAAGCATCATTTGTAGCTCGAGAATTAATATGAAGTTCAAACAATATTATTGCTTATTGAAATATTTATCATCATCTTGAATCATATCCGTACTTATGCCAGTTTTATAGAGGATGCCTCCCCCTGTTAATGACTAATATCCCGTTGGCACACGTCAAACTTTGGGTTCCGTACGATATTTTCTAAACATACAAATGAGCCGTAGGGCCAGCGCACTTGATAGGACTCAAGTGCGCTGACCCTACAGCTCATTTGCATTGTAAAGCGCGGATGACAACATATATGTCTCTGAAATAAGAGGTAACAAACTACACACCAGCCTCTACAACTGGACACTTAATGTTAAAATGTTCTATTCGAGTTTAAAAACAAACATTCTACCCATCAAAACCTCTTAGAGGCGGTACCTAATTAGGGTCAGCGCGGGACACGGTCAGGCACAAAGAAATTAATATTATTCTTAGGTTTCATTACGCTAGAACGTTTGTAATTCCTAAAATAATATGAAAATCTAAGAATTTGGGATGTTTTCATAGTTAAAACCTGAAATGTTAAATAATATTTAATCAGGAACGAAATCTAGAAATTATTTTTTACTGAAGACATTTGACAGCGAGTATGTGGTTAGTCAAGCTTTATGTAGCCAAATTGTATTATTGTGATCTCGAAACAATTGAAATCAAACTACGGTTTACGAATTCTATCACGATTTATTGATTGTTGACGAATATCGTCATCATCATCTCTGTATATAAACCGTCCCACTGCTGAGCACAGGCCTCCTTTCACTATAAGAAGGGTAGGTCCTGGTACACCACGCTGGCCAAGTGCGGGTTGGCAGACTTCCTTACCCTTCGGATTTATAAGTAGATAATAAGAGCGTATCTCACCAACAAGCGAATGAGCTTGGCGAGTAAAATTAATATTGTTAAATATGTACAATACCATTTATATATAAATAAAAAAATTACTTTTCGAGCGCTCTGACATGCTGGTTTTCAAGTTCCACCGCTTAGCAAGTGATTATAAATAATTTGATACACATATAACTTCAGAAAGTCATTGGTACGTGCCGTTGATTCGAACCCCAGAAACTCTACGTAGCATTACGTCCGTCTCTCCGCTAGGCTATCGCTCTAAAGAAAATTAGGCCTGAATTGTAAATAAAATAACAAATTATTTTGAACCTTAGCATTACATTTTAACATTCATCTATAGCTTTGATTTTCTCTTTTGATATTCATATTTAATTTCTATTTTCATTCCAATATTTTAATTTGTAGTGCCTTTGAATTAAGATCTTAGTCCGCTTACTTCAAACGCCGTTAAATTAATACAACAATTGTAAATTATAACCAATCTTTAATTACATTGTAAATATTGCTCAAATATTTTATAGTATGTTATAAATTACTCATGATTTAGCCTAAATACCTGTTATTTAGGCTAAATCATGAATAATTTATAATTAATTCATAAAATGTGCTTCTAGCTTCTAGCCATCAGATTTTTTTTATTGTATTGAACATCTCACTGGCATGTAAAAATACTACCTACTGCACATTAAAATAAATAAACGTATATCTTATCTAACCCGTTATTTACATCATCTAGTACAAATCTCACCCTTTCATTGTTCTTATCTAATAAAAGCTAGCAAAGTAGACTGGTGGCTTTCATTTCCTCTCATAGAAACTAAGCATAAGCATCGACTAAATGTTTGTGGTTTGTGAATGTCACACGCAAAGAGAATGCTTGCTTATAACGTTGTAATAGTGATGTACACTGTACCCAA
This sequence comes from Euclidia mi, assembly GCA_944739405.2. Classification (NCBI taxonomy): domain Eukaryota; kingdom Metazoa; phylum Arthropoda; class Insecta; order Lepidoptera; family Erebidae; genus Euclidia; species Euclidia mi. The sequence goes on from OX123187.2 coordinate 2,040,301, forward strand.
CAGATCGGTAAAAGAGGCTAATAGCTATGCAACATTTAACAACAAACACACAAATATGAAACCTTATTGTAGATTAAAATTTACTAGACGTCGCCAGCAGCTTCGCCCGCGTCAATTATACTTATAAACCTTCTCCTTGAATCATTCAATCTATTAAAAAAAACCGCATTAAAATCCGTTGCGTAGTTTTTAAGATTTACACATACATAGGGACAGACTTTGTCTTATCATATGTAGTGATTAGACGAGTTGCTAAATAATTAATATATAACAACAGCCCAGGCAACTAACTTAATCACATAATAATTATTTTGAACACATAAATACATAATGCGCGGCTTATTCACTAACTAATATCCTAAACGTTTATTTGTCGCCACTGTATTATAATTACTCGGCACTAACACACATTATCAAACATTACTCACAGAGCAATAACAGCGATCATAACATAAAATTGTTTCAAGAAACATGGGCCGCCACATAGAGCAGAGCTCAACAATCCGATAATATTCGGCTATTACTTAATGTTTCATTAAAACTATCGGTATCTATAAATGACCGTGCTGTGTGTTGTGAATATAAAGCGTACGTGTTGTTGAGTGTGTAGCTCGCAAATCACGACACGTCACACGCTTGTACAATCGTCGCGTTCATACAACATTTAATTCGGATAAAGTAACAGTTAATCCCACCGTAATGATTGTCCTATATAATTTTATATAATTGTACCATTTTTATGTTTCCTATTTGACTTGGCTAATGTAGCAGACATTTTTATTACAGATACTGAATAGACGTTTCAGGAGAAAATTATATAAACGCTTTTATTAATGACTCAAACACTTTAATATGTTTGGTCCACTTAATTAAACTTGTAACTATGTTTTTTTCGTGTTCTCATTAAATACCATAATTGTAACATAACCCAATTTAACATATGGGCAGAGTTCACAGACTAATTAATAATGAAGTGTTCTTCGGTGCGTGTAAATGAGCCAGCAGAACAACTCAGTTATAATAATTGTGAACAAGCTCTCCATTTAAGAACAGTCGAGGTCCTGCCACGCGCCGCGAAGCTGTAGCCACTAACAGTATAATTGGTTGTGGCTCTCTCGCCAACTCTGCTACATGAATAAAACATTAACATTAACTTCGCAGGTCACTTCGGTCTATAGATTGTTATAAAACCAGTAGTTATTTATAAAACGGCTACCCTTTAAAATGCGAGCTTCAGTTCCTCTTAGAGCTTTCTAAACTTTTTTGTATACGCCTTTATATCCAACAACATGCAGAAAACATTTCTTTTAAATGAGCTTAAATTGCAATATTTATAATAGTTAGGCAATTTATTGAACAGTCGAATAGCCATACAAAATGATTTTTTGCTATGCATTGCTGTGTTTTGTCGATAGACCTGTAGTTTGTTAGGAAAACGGTAACTTCTTTGTGTATTTATGCTGGTTTTAATAAATAGATTAGGATTTTTATACACAAAAACACAGATCTCGTATATATAAAGACAGGGTATAGGCAAAATACGATGTTTTTTAAAAAGAGGGACACAACTGTCTTAGTAATCTGCTCCACTGATAGGTCGGATGCATTTCTTTTGAGCCCTGAACGCTCTGATCAGATCAACAGAGTTTCCCCATATTACTATTCCGTAGCGTAAAATAGAGGATATGTAGCCGTGGTAGGCGTACAAAGTCGCTTCCACAGTTGCCACCTGCCTTAGCCTGTATAGCGTATACACATATCCATCTATTCTAGAACATATTTTGTCTATGAGTTGCTTCCAATTGCAGTACTTATCGATTTTTATACCTAAAAAGGATGTCGATTCTGCTTTTTTTAAAATGTTTGTCTATCTAATTGAATATTTAAGGATATAGGATTACTATTGTATGTCTGAAATTGAATCAATTTGGTTTTATTTACATTTACATTTAAGTTATTATCATCAAGCCATTTATTAACGTTGTCCAGAGTTTGGTTTATATCCCTTTCAAAGGTATTTTTATTATTACACTGAATTTGCAAAGTAGTATCATCTGCATATAATACACATTTGTGTGAAGTTGAATCGGGCAAATCATTAATATAGGCTAAGAATAGCAGAGGATCTAATATGCGGTGCGCCACATGCATTTGTCCGGTTTTGTGATTTTTCAATTTTTATATGTCGACCTGATAAATATGGCATTTCAACACACTGAACACGATTTGACAAGTAACTTGCTATCCAATTTAGCCCATTACCTCTAACTCCATATTTTTTTAGCTTTTGTAGTAGTAGATCATGAGACACAAAGTCAAAAGCTTTGGACATGTCAAGGAATATGGAAACTATTGGTATTTTTTATCTAATTGTTCCGTAATATTTTTCACGAGTGTGAAACAAGCTAAGGTGGTTGAATTGTTTTTTCTAAACCCAAATTGTTCTGATTTTAGAATGTTATGCTTTATTAAAAAGTTGTATAGTTGATTGTGTAACAACTTTTCGAAAATCCTCGATATTACTGGGGTTAGGGTAACTGGACGATAGTTGTTCATATCGGTTTTATCTCCTTTTTTATAAATCGGTTTCACTATCGAGTATTTCAGACGAGTCGGAAATTTGCCGCACTCAAATGATAGATTTATCAAATAGGTTAGCGGATGTGATAGACTTGTGGCACAGATCTTTAGTATTTTTGTGTTAATTTCATCATAACCTGTGGAATTAGTGTTGTTTAACGTCATTATGGTTTTATATACATCTTTACAGTCTACTGGATTTAAAAATATTGTATTTGTATTATTTTCAATGGTTTTAGACATTTTGATTTTGGGCTTGGCTTTATCATTTCTATTGGTCATATTTATAAAATAGTTGTTGAAGTTATTCACTATATCTTTTGGGTTTGTGTAATTTATACCATCGATTTTTATTGATTTTATATCTTTACAATTTATTTCTGAGCTAAAAATATTTCTTATTATTTGCCATGCTGCTTTACATCTGTTTTTCGAGTTATATATGTATTTGGTATTATTATTCTTTTGAGCCTGCAGTGTGCATCTTCTTAAAATTGTTTTATATATGTTGTATCGTCTAAGGTTAATATTTTTATTACACCGTGACTGTAGATATTTAAAATAAAGCATCCTCTTGTTTCTACATGATTTTCTTAACCCCTTGGAAATCCATTTAGCCTTCACTGGTTTGTTTGTTATTTTTATTTTTATTAATGGGAAGCAAAGATTATAAAAAAGTGTCAAAGTATTGTGAAAAGTATCAAAGGCATCATCTATGTCATGTAACGCGTAGATATCATTAAACGAGAGAGCTTCTATGCAAGAACGATTTTTTTCTCTATTTTCTTCGTTGTAATCTCTACGCTTTTCAAACCAAAATCGTCCATACAGACATAAATAGTAAGCACATGATATACAACTTTGTTAACAAATATCGTTTAAAAAATTACCTCCTTCTTTTAATATCTCTAGTTTTCTTAAAACGATTGTTAGAAAGTTTGTTTGAAGAGAAATTGAAAATTATGCTTCTTTGTTATTTTTTTTCAATATCGATTTATTTTGGTCTGAGTAAAGAAGATTATGCTTTAACCAATGGTTCAGAAAGCCGAAAATTGATTTCGGATGGCGACGTTAAATCCAAAACTGTTGGTAGTAGATGACTGGCCTTTTAGAAACCGAATGAAGACTTGTTGAGAGCGAATTAGTAACGGGTTCGTTTGCACGCCTTCATCATGTCTATCCAATCCTAACGCAAACGTTTCAATCACTTGGAGTGGCTCTCAACTGTGCGCTACCCTCTTTACTACTACTTTATTTGTTTATTTGCTTGAACACACTAATCTCAGGAACTACTGGTCCGATTTGAAAAACTATTTCAGTGTTAGATAGCACATTTGCTTGGCTTCAGGCTATAACATCACGGTGTGAGCCACGGGATGGGAGCAGTAGCCTTAAATAATGCGGGTGTAACCGCAAGCTTATATAGTTTTAATAACCCGATCAATCCCATTTATTTAATACGCAGCGCTACGAATTGCGGTAATAACCGAGTTTTCATAGAAACCTCTATGTCATCCAGAAGACGCCTTATTGAATTTAGAGCGACGTTACAATCGCCTAGCTTACAATCAAGACCCTTGTAACGATAACTCATTTTTCAATCCATGATCGATAGCTCTGAGGCTATGTGAAAATATTTCAACATACACACTACGTAGCATTATGATAACCCTCCGTAGTATGAGAGATGAACCTCGTCGTTACCAGACCACGGTAGCGCTTAATTTTATTAGCACCTATCTCTTTTTACGTTTTTTTGTACATATATATATCGCCTCGTGCCTTGCGTTTTGTAACAATATATTATTTTATTTTCTTTTTAATTTAGTTATAGGTTTATAAGTATAGTTTTAGCTGTAAATAGTCATTAAGTAATAGTTAGTAAAAATGTAATTCGTTGTAAAATAATTGAATTGAAATAAATGTCTAAAACTATTAATCGTATTATAATAACTGGACTGGGGCCCAACAGCGGCTTAAATGGCTTCGTTGGACCGACGACGACCCGACAAACCGAATTAATTTAAACATCTCACACAGTTTGTATAATATTTATTTTGACACTCGTTTGAATGAGATTCATTAAGTATTCATTAGTCCCGGCCCACTCGGACGAGCGACACACATGTCCCGTGTTTACGCTGAATTTAACGCTCAATTAATTGCTACTAATATTTGTGACACCTATAAGAAAATGCTGATATTATATTTATAAAGAAAAATAACATGAATGTGTGTCTTTTCGTAATTTAATAGACTTATATTTGTACTAAGTATCTATTAAGTTTAGATAGTCCTTGCAGGCAATCGTCGGCTATTCCATTATACGCCTGCTGCAGCTGTATTAACCCATGGTCATGGGGGTGGAAAAGTGTTACACGGACGTTGGGGTGGGTCTCACAGACCCTTTCATTAGATATTAATTATTTCAATAATAATAATATTCGCAAAAGTGTCAAAAAATATTATATTAAATCATGTTTTAATCAGATTTATTGGACCATTTAAAAATAAACGACAAATGTTAACAAAATCTTTCCCTTCTACTTAAATGTTACTCTATAATAAGGGACGGGCCGCAGCAAAACTATATCAACCTCATTATGAGGTACTCAGATGTCAGTCACACTATTATTAGTAATTCAATGAATTACGAAGTAACATTAGTACGCATGAACAGACATAAACTCGAAGGCTCGTTTGAGGTAACAAAATGTAATCGAATATAAAGTGAGGTACAGGCGACCAGCGACCTCGTGACCCACTACTCTACCGCACTCAGCACAACACTTACTACAATAATTTAAAATTTCAATGTCATTAGTGGAACTCATGTCTGTCATCGTCACTTGAGGTTACCAGCTAAAATCATGATTAGTTTGATGAACCCGCCTGAAGTTAACAATAAGCCTCGTTTTCATAACATCTGAACATTACCTTCTTATATGTAGGCCATTTAATAATATGTGTCTCACATAATAGGATGTAAAAGCGTTTATTGCGTAAGTTGTACATACCTACTTATATATATATTCATCATATACTGCAGTTATTCACTTACAATAAATGCGCAAACTCACCATGTCACATGGGTGTTACATTCTCTGAAATGAGGGTGGCAATCATTTGCCCACGAAAACATCCTCTGCCACCCTGATCATTTGTCCTGAGAAACTGTCGCTCTACTCTCACCAATTGTGCATGTAAAATATCCGTGTAGTATCCGTCAAAGTGTGCAACAAATAGAAGCAACTTGTGCGCGACGTGGAGAGTAACTGTTCAAAAATACGCCGGATGAAGCCGACGCGACGGCCGAGAAATGACGCAGCTTTTCTTACATATTTAACAATTTAACTCCTACATTTTTTATGAATGTCGTCGTAGCGACCATATTGCGTACAATATTTGACCAGATTAACGTTATGATATATCGGAAGATTCCCGACGTTATTTACCGGCTCATCTCGTATTTAGTGTACATCATTAGTTTAATAGCCGTTCGCTTGATCGGATGCCAATCAATCAAGTTCGTTGTTTGCCGTGATCGATGCTGATGGAGCTTGCACTACGAATCGCCACTCTTTCACAAACCCTAATTTAAATTCAGCATTAATGAGCTCTCAGCCTCCCAGAAGTGTTCGGCGCCGCATCGTTGAATGAAGTGAGTGAATTCATTCTCGTGACAAAGGGTCGCCGTCGGGAGCTGCCCGCGCGCGTCGTCCCTCGCGGGACGCTCGGGCTCGCGGTAATCAAATGTAAGTACAATTGTTTCGTGACGCGCGCTGTGATTACCACGGCGACGTGACGAGCGCGGAACGGGGACGTGGCGGCGACGACGATGGATTCCATTCACGCGCTGCTAGCAATGTGCGGCTTACTCACAGGTCGCGTGTGGGACGCGTCACGCGCCGAGTGAATCGCTCGAGGCTCGCGCTCACTACTCGGTCCCGCCTCCTGTACATTCACCTCGCGGCCCCGACTCATGACGATGTGCGCGCCCGTCATTCCGCGGCGAACTGTCACCCGACTCTCTCCAACTTTAGTTCACGTTTAAATACTTAATTAGTTCCGGGAAATTTGCTCCCGAATTTGATCTTGACTCTATTCGGACGGACTCCGCCCCGACGCTACGCCTTTGTCACAAATTATTTTGATCTATAAACCGATCCCAAGCTGGAAATTTCTGCACCAATTTCCTCTCGCCGGGCATTTAGATAATACATAATATTCATATTTCGGGGTGCATAGGGTTCCCACGAAGAACTTAGGGTCCCAAGCCAACCTCACCTGCAAGTGGTGCACCTGTCGATCAACGGACGAGGCTCTGGCATACAAAATATCCCGATAAGCGGCAATAGGGTCGCCACCTATTACATGGGATCAAAACACTGGCGAAAAGTAGGCGTTTAATATGCCTCTGCCTACCCCTTCGGGGAAACAGGCGTGAGTCTATGTATGTATGTATGTATGCATATTTCGGTTTATGTGTATGTATATACAGTGCAGCACACGTGCGAATGTTGCCTAGTTAGCGCCGTTCGTATGTTAATGTTTAATATTAAACAACTGTTTTCAGATATTAGTATATATAATGGAGAAGACGCGCGAGACATAACTACGCTCGGCCACAATCTGTTTGATCTATTCGAGAGTAACCGATGCATCCTCCTAAAGCGTTCGTTATCCGGTTTGTTGCTCTCCACTGACTCGATCTTTCACGCACACACAGACAGAAACACACTCACTCGTGCAGTAGGTACGTTCATTTCTCTCAATCTGATTGTCTAGAAAGTACCAAGTACTTTCTTCGATTATTTTCGTATTTTCTGTGTGAGCGGTTTATTAACAGGTTCATATAAAATAGATGCAATAGTTGCGGTATGAACGATGTAGACGATGTAGGCTCGTCAGCCCTGCAGCACCAATGCCGGAGCGCTCTGGTCCGTGCTCATATTACTGAAAAATAGCGAACATATTTTAGGGTAGGTGAAAACGTTACGTACAAAGGCCGAGCGACTCGCCGGTCGGGCCGCGCGCCGAGGCCTGCGACGCTTAGTGAACCCTCGTACGTCCAAATAGAATTTCGTCTATAAAGGAGCTGAAACAGCGGCTTCATCGTTATACGACCTCGTAACGTTGTCGCATGAAATGCGCTATACCATTTATATATCCGTCTCTCTAAATACGTGCAGTGCGTGTGTGTTACAGTGGGTACAGCTACGGATGAGTGTGCTCCCAGGACTGTGGGTTTCGTGCAAAGGACAAACCTAATACACTTATTTGTTATTATGCCATTTATAGATTGGTTGGTGTGATACTAGTCCAACGGTATGCTTTATTCAATGCAGCGCTCTTTTTTCAGCCTTTTTAATTTTGGACCCAATCTGCGACAAATTCATCAGTGATGCGGTATAAAATAAAATAAATTTGATGATACCTGTGATATCGTAGTAATCTGGTGATTTCTTGTCTTATACCCGTTTAGAGATATGAATTGTCAATAATCACCGTCGAATGTTAACTATAAATTTAGTTAATAAGACCAATGCCTAAGGTATTTATTTATTTATTTATTATACACTTTATTGTACACTTTTACAAATATGTTAAAGAAATTTACATATGTAAGATACAGTACAATGGGCGGCCTTATCGCTAAAAGCGATTTCCACCAGGCAACCTTTGGATGCAGATATTATTGGTAGGATAGAAATGGTAGTTGTAAGCGTACCAGTAAAGATGTATGTAGATATATATTATATTTAAATATATAATATAAAGATATATAATACTAAGACAATTTACATACACATACATAAATACTTATACATACATAGAAATACATACATAAATAATATTTAATACATTATACTTAGTAGAACGCGAATAGAATTAGTTAGTAGAATCGGCAACTGAATCCATTTCCGTCATTTTTAATATTGTTTATTTTTAGTCTTAAAATAATTAAAATAACGTAAATTGTAGTCACTCATTTTTTTTTAAATTGAGCTATTCGAAAATAAACCTTAAATCAAAGCAGAACAGCTTATTTTTAAATGCATTTGTTAAATGGTTCCACGTTGACTTACACAAACGCACACATTAAAACAACACAATTTAAAAAAAATTGAGCTATTCGAAAATAAACCTCAAATCAAAGCAGAACGGCTTATTTTTAAATGCATTTGTTATATGGTTTCACGTTGACTTACACAAACGCACACATTAATACAACACAATAGACGGCAAAAGACAATAGCACACAATTGACCACCAAAATGTCTATAATCTATCTTTCACTAACGTAGGTAATAAACAACGGGAAAGAGCGAGACGTAATGTCTCGCTCGCGCTGGCGCATGACAAGCGCAGCGGGCGATGCGCTTAGACATGTTATGACAAGTACAACCGGTAATATCTATCTGATTCTATCAGTGAGTGCTGTGAAAACCTTTTTAAAAGTTCACTTGTTTACAAAATGTGTAATGGTGTATAATTTAATCATTCAACAACAAAGTGAAAAGTTCAACATCATCTTGATGTTGACTTGTCACCCCTGGACTTTCTCATTGTGGAGAAATATTAAATCACCAGTTTATTGTGACGAGAGAAAAAGTGCCGAGTAGTTAATTAATTAAGATATCAACAGTAGCCGACAAATTGTTCAAACATCATTTTTGTAAACCCCACTCTATCAGAGTGTGGTTTACAGACTGAATTTCATACATTTTGTTATATAGTATTGTGTTTCGTTCCTATCAGATCGCTGCTTTTGAAACAGTGAAAAGATGTGATTTGTGAGGAAATACTGAAGTGCTACGTGGACGAAAGAAATGTGATTTAAGCCTGTAAGTTATTTTATTATTCTATTATTGTAAGTATTTAGATTCACAAGACAACTTTAAACACGCCGTTCTTGTTTATTTCTCTCATTGATATTCTTTTATTTTATCTGATTAAGTTAAGATAGTCACAATAGTCACTTACGATGTTAAGAAACAATAGATCGTGCATATTAATAACAAACAATAAATGATTCGAATGTCCACACCATAGCTTAAAAGTGTGATGGAAAGAAATACTCATAATATCTTTGGTAATATCAACAGTAGCAGACAAATTGTTCAAACATCATTTTTGTAAACCCCACTCTATCAGAGTGTGGTTTACAGACTGAATTTCATACATTTTGTTATATAGTATTGTGTTTCGTTCCTATCAGATCTCTGTTGTTTGTTTACCATAGCAACCGTTTCGTTTGTGTGCGTGCGCAGATTTAGAGTGACCACGATTTTCACTTTTAATTGAGTTAATACTTTCTTTAAAAAACATTATTTACGCAAATAAAAAAAATATTTCAATGCATGTATTATGATTGTAACAAGGTTTTCTAATTGGGGTGTCTGAGGATGTGCGTTATTCCCATTACACGTTGTATATAACAGATCTCGACGACATCGAGGGAGATTATACAGAAATTATAGCGACATTAGTGAAATCAAATAAATCTTCTTATTCACGATTCTTTCTTAAATAATAAAGAATAGTGAAATAAGATTCTGTTTGGTTTCCGGAGCGCTCGACGGACTTAATGGGAAATTGAGCCGACGGTTTGTGTGTACTTCCTAGACTTGTCTGTCAAGTCACGAGCCTTCCTCATCTTTTAGTAAAAATATATTCTTCGTTATAGTAACCAGACATTCTTTCATCGTAATTTCGAGCGTTCACATAATTTCAAACTTTATGGAGCATTTGTCATTGTTCAGAGATCACCCTAGGGTGATCTCTGAACAATGAACAAAAAACAAAGACTGGGAATTTTTTGCAGACGGCAGTGGAAGCTAAATTACATACATCCAGCTGCCCAGGACAAAGCAAATGTCTGACACACGGCCAAGTTTCTTGACGCTAAGAATCAAACAAAACAATTACCTGGAGATCTTCTCTGGTAGCCTGGAGGCAAGCTAGATAATTACACACTAATTTGGCCAAATTGAGGTTAAATATCTAAGTACTTTACCAGACCTCAACGCGGCGTCTTCAAGGCACGATGCACGTGGTAGTAGAAATTCACAATTTCACAAAATGTCAGTGTTCAATATATATAATATCACAAATTCTATCAATCGCTCACAAACTTTGCCGGACAAATCAAAAGCTGCAGTTTTACAAGTTTTTTCAAAATTTAATTCAACTATACAACTAGAGGACCCATGCTGCTCCACAGCATATTTTAAAATTATAAAAGTCTCTTACATAGGAATAGCAGTTTTGCTAAAATGGTAGGTAGTTTTGGTAGGAATGGTAGCTTTGGTAGCAATCGTAAGTGACAGTTCTACCAAAACTACTATTTGTACCGAAAATACTATTCCTATCAAAAGTACTATTTGTACCAAAACTACTATTCGTACTAACACTATCATATGTACCATTTTTTTTAAACTTCTACCAAAACCGCCGGTGCTGTCCAAAGTACATTTTCTCTCAAAACTACTATTCTTACCAAAGCTACAATTTCTACCATAACTACCACTTGTAATATAATTATATGACAATAGTACTATGAACCGCTGTAGTATGTTCCACATAAAAAAAAAAAATATTTTCCGTGTGGTGACGGATTAAGAATACGGATTGTCACCACCCCATATCATCCCATGGGTGTCGTAAGAGCCGACAGAGGGAGCATTTTATGCATAGAACAGCACTGTAAGAGAAGGAAAACTTGATAAAAACCCTATACCAACCCGTTTGGCCAGCGTGGTATAGTAGGCCAATTCCTCCTTTCAAAGGAGAGTCCCTGCCTAGTCCAGCAGTGGACTGTTAAAGGCTGATGATGAGAAAAAAAATTAAGATGCCCGAAGAAAGTCCGTACCTTATTTAAAAACACAAAAAATTTCCTAACATAAAACGTAATTTACCCGTCTGTAGGGTTGATTTTCCCAACATTAGGCGGAAATTTCACAACATTTGGGGAAAATTCCTCGGGTCGCGGGTATACTGACGTCGTTACCGCGACCCCGTCATGAGGTTCGATACAGGAACACCGCGGTGTTTTAGTGAGTATGCCCCCCCCCGAATATCTAGAGCCGAGCCACACACCCCCCTTCCACCTGCCCCAAACTCGGTACAGAGTTGGTGGAGGGGTCCCTTTGAAGAACAGTCCGTAACTGGATTTCATCGCGATACAAAAAAAGGGGGAAAATTCCTTAAGGTTAACTGGTAACATTCGGGGAATATTACGTGCCATCAGCGATAATTCACTATAGTGATAATTTTACCAACATCGGGTATAATTTTACACACCACCACACTCACACCCGTATGAAAAGAGGCATAACGATTTTTCCTGGCAGTTACCGCAAGGAACTTATTAGATGCCATAAAAATATTTTTGAATTTAGAACCGTCCATGTAGAGAGAAAGCAATGGACTCTCAGAAATGTATAGGAAAATATTGAAAAATAAGTTCAATGTCCACACCTATCTTCCTTCGAACTTACCCAATTTAAATGAGCATACCATCAATTGAAAGAGCTCTTTTCAGCGCGTGTTTTAGGCCTATAATGAAACGCGTACCTCAATAAGAAGTAGATATATAGACGCAGAAAGTCATTGACTACGGCTAAGACAACGTAAAAAATGTATGGGAGAAAACTGTTTTAGCATATAACTTGATGAATGTGCAAGTTAGGTAATTTCTAATGCTTGATGACAAATCTATGCAGCGAGAGCTTTCATTTAAAAAAAAAATCATCCGAATCGGTTAGGTAGAACGGGCTGGCCGACTCGTATTATAAAACACAAATTCTTTTAATATATAGAAGATGGTGTGCTCTCGATCAAGTCTTTTCCGGAAGAGAATGAGAATGATTTGTCAGTTCATAATGTGACCAGAGTCAAAAAATAATTACCATACGTAAAAAAATGTTTCTAAACTGATATTCTCGTTTAATTATTATAGACAATATATCTATTTCAAACAGTCATCATGTAAACGTTAGGGTGCTTGTACACGGCGCATGTAGCTTGAGCATGTTGAGGCACTTGCGCGGGTTACATGCACCGTAAACATATCGTTTAAAACAATGTGCGGGTCCAGCGACTCGAGCATGTACCAAAGCGAGCCACCCGCGCAAGTAATTCGCGTGCTCTGCGACGCGCGCGGGTCACTCGCGCATGTTATCAGTTAAAATTACATTTTTTACATATGATTTTAAAATAATTTTCGTTTGTCGAGACATTTGACGCGATTCAAGTCATAAAGCTACCGCGCGAATAGCATGCATATGTAGCTCTTGAACACGAACAAATAACTTGTACATAGGTACAGCTTGCGCAAGTAGACCGCGTCTTTACTTGTTCCAGTTATTTGCACCATGTACAAGTACAAGCGAGTAACTTGATCAAGTAGCTTGCGCATATTACCCACGCGTGTAACCCGCACCTTTACTTGCTCCAGCTACATGCACCGTGTAGAAGCACCCTTAGAAATGCAATAATCTAATTTTGAGAACTAGTTATAAATTTGTGGCATTTTGCCTGCATACAAAGATATACAACTTTATTTTAAGGACAACGACTTTACCTTAACTATCATTGCTAAATATTCTTCTTTACGAATACTAAATACTAATATTCTACTACTTAGCCATAGCTAGTTTCTGAGCAATCTTGGACAAAGTTTCTGTGCATATTTGTAACATTTGTGTGAAGATGCTTTACTTATTACCCAGAGTAACATTTCGCTTGTTTGTTATCATTAGTTTATGGCGTTTGTATTGTAACGTCTTAGCCACGAGATGATCAAAGCATTACAGTAGCAACAGTAGCTCTGTGCTTCAGTTGAGCTGAAATCAACAACGTTAAAATACTAACTACTAGTTAAATGACCAACAACGTCGGCGAATATTAAATTACCTTTTTTTTCCTCTGAGAGTTTTATAACAAAGGTCACGAGTTGAGGGCAAGAGAGCCAATTGTCGTCATATGACCGAACATACCTACTACTGTGTGGGTACCCACATCGATGTGACCACATCGATGTGACCTGCTGCCGCCGCTGTCAGATGTACGGGCACCCCGAGAAATACTGCAGGGCGAAGACCATGACGTGCGGGAACTGCGGGGAGGACGGACATAAGGGCACGGAATTTCAGGCAAAACAATCTACATGCGCGACATGCAAAAAACTGGGGCGCAAAGGACCAGACCACAGGACCAACGCACGCGATTGCCCTGCCAGAAAGCACGCCGAGGGTCGCAAATTAGCGTCAACCGACTATGGCCATTAAAATAGGACAACTCAATCTGCAAGGCAAGGTGGCAACAGCAGAGCTGCCCTCCATAGCGACGGGGATGGGGCTGGATGTGTTTCTTGTCCAAGAACCGCATTCCATGCCTCGTCTCACCACCGCCGCCGGTCCCATCTGGATACACGCCGAAGATGTACACCTAAAGGCCGGACTACTCATGCGGCGTGACATTCCGTGCGCCCTATTAACACACTTGAGCAACAGCCACTGCACTGTGTGCCACCTAGATCTTAGCCCACATAGGAAAACAACGCCGGAGACGTCTCTGTACCTTGTCAGCGCCTACTTCCAGTACTCGGATGACATCGCCACACATCTACATCACCTACACACGGTACTGGACACCATGCGAGGTCACCGAGAACTGATAGGCGCTGACACCAGCGCGCACTCGCCAATGTGGCATTGTAGCCCACGAAACTACCGGGGAAGAGGTAGTGACGTCAACTACCGACGGCGTCAAATGGAGGATTTCATCGTTGGCCGTGGCCTCACCATCAATAACACGGAGGACCAACCACACACCTTCTCCACGGTCAACGGTGAATCGAACATCGACCTTACGCTGACAACAAGAGGCGTCATTACAACCAATTGGAAGGTACATGATCAAGAAAGTTCCAGCGATCACAGACTTATCACCTACGAGGTATGTGGCACACGGTCTACAGCTGCAGCCGCGGAACCGCTGGGGGAGCCGAGTAGGTTCCGCGAGCGCGGCGTGGACTGGGGACGCTTTCAGACTGTGTTCCATGAACGTGTGGGACGGATTGACTGGAGGAAGCCTACAAATGTGATATGTCCTTACAAATCACATTTGCAGGCTTCCTTACAGACATGATTGTGAGGACAACGACTGAGTGTTTGGGTGAATGCAAGAACGGTAAGCGAGTTAAGAGATACGAGTGGTGGTCTCCCGCATTGGAGACCGCACGTAAGAAAGCGAACAAAGCGAGAAAAGTATGGCAGACAGCTAGGAAGAGAGGCATGGGGGTCTTTGAAGAGATTGTGCGCAAGAATTTTCATGAGCGCCGCAATAGTTACAGGGCCCTGATGGGGAAGACGCAGACCGACTTCTTTCGGGGACTTGCTGCCGACGTTAACCAGGACCCCTGGGGACTGGCCTACCGGGTGGCTAGTGGGCGGGCGAGACCGCCCCTCAACGTCATCAACGGCACCCAGTTCTCGGAAGGATTTGCCGGGGACGCGCAGACTGCCATGGGGGTCTTGGTCAAGGCACTCTGCCCAGACGACAACCCCAGCGGTGATAGCGCATACCACCGCAAGGTGCACCTACTAGCTGCCTGCGCGCCCTCGGGTCGCGACGCGCCCCCCCCCCATCATTGAGTGTGGTGAGCACTATAGTCAGGGATTTACCCAACACGGCACCCGGCATCGATGGGATCACCGCCCGCATGGTAAAACATGTGTGGCTCGTAGCTTCCTCCGAGCTAACGCGTATTCTCGGACTTTGCGTTGAGGAGGGCACTTTTCCAGATACGTGGAAGGACGGTCGGCTCATTGTCCTGCCGAAAGGCAACGGTAAACCGCTGTACGATCCTAAAGCGTATCGCCCTATCACGCTCCTTTCGGTCCTAGGTAAGATCTTGGAACGGGTCATGCTCAAATGCGCACCTTCCATCTCGCGCAACATCTCGACCTGCCAGCACGGTTTCTCTCGGGGTCGCTCTACATTATCGGCACTACAGTCCCTTCAGGACATAGTTGCCTCCAGCCAGGCCAAATACGTCCAGGCATTGTTCCTGGACATCTCAGGCGCCTTTGACAACGCGTGGTGGCCCATGATCCTGCTGAAGGCGAAGCAAGGCGGGTGCCCGCCCAACATCTACCGGATGTTGGTCGGCTATTTCACCAACCGCCGGGCTGGTCTCTTCGTCGGCAGTGGGGTTGTGTGGAAGCCACTGACCATGGGCTGCCCGCAGGGCTCAGTCTTGGGACCCTCTCTGTGGAACCTACTCATGGATGATTTGTTTCGGTTACCATACCCAGACGGGGTTCAACTTGTCGCCTACGCCGATGATGTTACGATCCTCATTGAGTCTAAATCTCGCGCCGGCATCGAGGCTTCAGCCTCATGCGCCATGGACCTCATTAGCCAGTGGGGCCAGCGGAACCGGCTGGGCTTCTCCCCGTCAAAGTCATATTCTATGACATGCGATGCCTGGCCGCCCGCCGACCATCAGACTCAATGGGACCTCAGTCAGGAGCGTGCAGTCGACAAGGGTTCTGGGTGTGGTAATCGACTCAAGCATGTCCTTTAGGGAACATGCAGAGTCCATAGGGGAACGTGCCGCAGCAGCATTAGGGAAGGTGAGGAGAAGGGTAGGGAGCTCTATCGGTTCTTCCCGGACGTGGCGGCTCGGCTCAAGTATACTTGGGTCGAGCCGGACTATCAAGTCTCGCAAATTCTGACTGGTCACAGATGTTTTAGAAAGAGACTGTTTGATATGAAGCTGTGTGAGGAAAGCGTGTGCTATTGCGGCGAAGAGGACGAATGCTTGGACCACATTTTGTGGCGGTGCCCCCTTTATGAGGACATTAGACGAAAGATGATGGATGGGATTATCAGTCCTGAGGGCCCTACGTTCTACGCTGAGCTTGTGAACTCCGAGGCGAACTTCCGGCGATTGAGAGACTTCGCGCATAATTGGCACAGGACGAGGAGAAGCCTCGAGGAGAGTAAATGGACCCAGGCTGAAGACGGAGCCGTCAGTGTGTCGACAGCTGTAATTACAGCGCCTAGCCTACTCGCATAGTAGAGCCGCCCCTGAATGGGGAGAGTGGCAAAGGGACGAAATTTGTAGGGAGCCTGCAACGGGCGCGCGGGAAAGAGCATACAGCAAGTACCGCGCGTCTCTCCCATGATTCGGTCCTGTAGTGGAGTTATACATATGTAATACATGCCTATCTTAGTATCTATAAAAGTGTAATCACTATTATATTTAGAGAAGAATAAATCTGTTCGTTGAACAAACAACATCTTTAATTTCTCTCTCAACACCCGTCCTTACATGGCGACCCTGCCAGTAAGCGATCGGGTTCGCGTTGCATTCCGATCGCCAAATAAGGAACTGTGATTCTAAACATTGTGACAACTTGGTGCAATTATGTGTTCAGTAATATTACTGCGTAATAATATTCGCGTTGAACGCTTTATCGTGAAATTTTGTGAACTGTTGTTTTGTGTGAAAAATGGGTAAGCAGCAGTCAAAGGAGGAATCTGTAATCATCGCACAAAACGCTAGCGGTGGTAATAACGCCTCGGCATTGGAGCAAATGCAACAACATACCAGTGTCATTACCTGCATCCTGGGGGTGATATGTCTCATCCTGACTGTCGCATTGCTGTACATTGCGTTCCGGCTGTATGGAAAATGCCACCGAGAGTGGATACGCAGAGAGATACATGAGAGCAACCTCCGGAGAACAAGCAGTTGGTTTCGGCGACGATACGTAGACCAAGGTACGCCCCGTACCCAAGAGGATCAGCCAGGCGTGAAAAACGTATAACAAAGTGTCGGTAAACGGAAAAGTGTCGGTATAACGGAAAAGTGCGTTACGAAAAGGTATATAAAGTGTGCGTAATGGTGCGTTGCGGCAAAAATATTTAGTGCGGTACGTTACGGTAACGGTTCGACAGTATAATGGACTTATTTAGAGGACTTTAGATTTCTAGTAGTATGTAACGTAATATATTAATCGCATTTATCAATATGTATTGATGGCAGAAAAATTAGAAGAGTATTATAGTCGTTTGTTTGAAATAAGGACATATCTTGTAAAGATAGGACCACAGCGCCGCCAAGGTGCTATTTGTTCTAAAAAATATAAGGAGGCGAATATAATTTTACAAAGTTTTGATAGAGAATTATTAGATATACGAAGTAAAATTAAGAAATTTAGTGAAACCGAACTAAGTTTGATAAATAAATTTACGGAACAGATTAGGAAGGTGTTTGAGGAGATTAAAAATTTGTGTAGTTTGCCTGTAGTGGTTGATAAAATGGAGTCTTTTAATATGAAAACGGCTGTCGCCTTACTTCCGGTCATGAATGATAAGGAAAATGTTACCAAACAGCTAATTTCTGCTATTGAGTTGTATAGCTCTGTAATTGATGACAAATCAAAACCTCTTCTTATTAACTTTATATTAAAAACTAGGTTGTCTGAGAACGCGAAATTGCGATTAGCTCAGCATTATGATACAGTACAACTCCTTGTTGATGATATGAACAAATATTTAATATCTAAAAAGTCTTTCACAGCGCTACAAGAACAACTGATGCGGTGTAAACAAAATCAGCGGGACATCGAGGACTATGGTAAGGAGATTGAAAATTTATTTGTTGACTTAACCATTTCGCAGGCCGATGGAGATACTCATAAGTATGACGTAATTAAACCATTTAATGAGAAAATGGCTATAAAACGGTTTGCCTCCGGCTTGCGAAATAGGCACTTATGTACTATCATTTCCGCCAGAAATTACGAATCATTGAAGGATGCTATCCGAGGTGCGGTCGATGAGCAGACATCTATGTATCCAGAGGACAGTATTATGAAATTGTCGAACAGGCAGTATACCCATAACAATATAAAATATTCATGTAGAGGACGGTGTTTTCAGGCACGCGGTATCTACCATAACCAGCGCGGCCAGCAGTTTAATTCGCGTGGTCATGGTCACCCTACTCGAGCGCGTGGGCAGCAACGAGGTGGCTACTATCGAGGTAACCGTGGTTCTAGACCCGGCTCAGGTACGTACGTAAATAGTAATTATGCTCGTAATAGTCGCGGACGAAACTATGTAACATCGATTATGGTGCGTGATACACAGAATAACAGTCCTACTACTAGTACATCTACCGAACCTAACGTCAGTCAATTTTTTCGTGAACACCCAGAATAATCATGCAAATATTTGTTATTACAATAATTATAATTCCATTCCTTTGTCACTTGGCAACAGGTCATATAATTGGTTAGTTGATACGGGTGCGTCACTTAGCGCCATCAAATATGAGACATTGCATCAGAATAACATTCCATTCCAAATAGGGAAAGTAACAATAAACGGAGTGTGTGGTGAACTTTGCTCTGTAGGTTTTGTTGATTTAAGATTATCATTTAGAGATTTGGAATTCGTACACAGGTTTCATGTTTTTCGGGATTTATGTTGCGTGAGCGACGGAATTTTAGGCTTAGATTTTTTGAGGAAATATAACGCTAAATTGAATTTAGAATTAGATACTTTAACTTTATTAAATAACGGTATTGAAATTTGTTTATCTTTACAACCAAGTGTGAGAGGTGAAAAATATATTAACTTATCGCCAAGATGTGAATCTGTGCATTTTGTATCTACAAGTATGAAAGATGAATGCTTGATTTTACCTAAACAATTATGTGAAGGTGTTTTTATGGCTGGATGCATTGCAAGGCCTAAGAATGGTAAAATACCTATTCAGATATTAAATACGCGAGAGGAACCAATTAGTTTAAGTTTCTTTTGTCCTGAAGTAGAAACCTTGAAGGATTATTCATTACTTTCTTTTGATAAGACTACCATTAATGCGGATAGAGTTAAAAGGTTATTTGGCGAGTTAAAATTAAATTATTTAAACAAGGAAGAACAGTTAGAAATTGAGAAAATCTGTGCAAAATTTGCTGACGTTTTTCATTTGGAAGGTGATAGATTAACGACGTGTAACATTTATCAGCAGTCAATAGTATTAAAACCTAACACAGTGTCCGTTTATAAAAAGCAATATCGATTACCAAGGTCTCAAAAGGGAGAAATTCAAAAACAAATTAAGAAAATGTTATAGGACGACATTATTGAAGAAGCAACAAGCGAATGGTCTAGTCCTATACTTTTGGTGCCGAAAAAATCAGATTCTAACGACAAAAAGTATAGACTCGTAGTAGATTACCGAAAATTGAATGAAAATATTGCCGATGATCGCTTTCCTCTCCCGAACATAGTTGAAATTCTAGACTCGCTTTCAGGTGCCATTTATTTCAGTCATCTTGACCTTCAAAATAGTTACTATCAATTTGAATTAAGTCCAAATAGCAGAAAGTGCACTGCTTTCACGTATGATAAACAATATCAAATGAAAAGGATGCCAATGGGTCTTAAGACTAGTCCGAGCGCATTTTCAAGGGCAATGTCTGTAGCATTATCAGGTTTGAACTATGATAAATGTCTACTATATATGGACGATTTAGTATGTATTGGACGAAATTTGGAAAACCATAATAAAAATTTAATTGATATCTTTTCTAGGTTGCGAAAGGTTAACTTAAAATTGAACCCCAACAAGTGTAAATTTTTGGTGAAAGAGTTACTGTATTTAGGACATGTAGTTAGTGCAGACGGAGTAAAACCTGACCCTGAAAAGACAAAAATAATAGAAAATTATCCCCTACCTAAAAATGTCGATGACGTAAGACGATTTGTAGCTTTTTCTAATTATTATCGCCGTTTTATTCCAAATTTTGCCGAAATAGTAATTCCTTTAAATAAATTGCTAAGGAAAAATGCTGAATTCATTTGGACACAGGAATGTGCCAAGTCATTTGAACGATTGAAACATAGCTTAGTCTCTCCCCCTTTATTACAGTACCCAGATTTTTCAGAAAACAATGAATTTCAGCTGTACACAGACGCTTCAGGTTTTGCAATAGCTTCTGTTTTATGCAATAGTGATGGTCGACCAGTAGCGTATACAAGCCGTAGTCTGAATAAAGCCGAGTTAAACTATCCAACCATAGAAAAAGAAATGCTGGCAATTGTTTGGTCTATTAAATATTTTCGCCCTTATTTGTTTGGCAAAAGGTTCAAAATTTTCTCAGATCATCGCCCTTTGATATACTTATTTAACATGAACAATCCTTCAAGCAGATTAACAAAATTTCGACTAATTTTAGAGGAGTATGATTTTGTGATTGAGTATATAAAAGGTAAAGATAATGTTGCTGCAGACGCATTATCTAGGATAAAAGTTACATCAGAAGAATTGAAAGAAATGAGTGAACGGATAATTAATGTTATGACAAGGAATCAACGAAAGAAAATGGAAGGTCAACAGGTAATTCACCCTAATTTGTCGACTTTGCCTAACTCGACCACTGACGTTCGGCCTGATCAACCGAAGGTTGTGGAAATGCTTACAAAGCCGTCAAATTCTGTTGAATTAGTATTAGTTTCTCGGAGAAATATGAGTATTATGAAAGGTGAATTAAATAGTTGTGATAGCTTTCTGTACAGTAAAAATGAAATGAGATTATATACTTGTCCAGATTTCCGATCATATATCGCGCGAGACGCATATGTGAGTGAGCTGGAGCAATATTGTAAAAGAAAGAATATAGAAAATCTCTTTATTATAAAACTTGCAAGTTGTAATGAATTTATTGATTGGTTGTCAAGAGAAATAAATAATAGAAAAGCATGGTCCGGACCACGCCTACATATTCTAAAGGAAGTTAGGAGAATAATTTCTAATGATGACAAAAAAGTAATTATTAATGACTATCATATCCTACCGACAAGTGGTCATGCCGGAATAAGAAGAATGTTAAATAACATAAAAAGATCTTATTTCTGGCCTGGTATGGAACGTGACGTTACTGATTTTGTGCGTAAATGTAAGAAATGCCAAATGCAAAAGCATTCTTTGCCCGTTAAAGAGCCTATGGTGGTAACGAGCACTGCCACAGGAGCATTTGATAAGATATTTCTAGATTTAGTGGGGCCCCTAGATAAGGATTATTATGGTAAGGTATATATTTTAACTATTCAATGCGAACTCACTAAGTTCGTAGAAGCATACCCTTTAGATCGTAAGGACGCTGTCACCGTAGCAAGATCTTTCGTGGAAAACTTCATACTCAGGTATGGTATACCGCGAGAAATCGCGACAGATAAAGGTTCAGAGTTCATAGCTTCAACAATGAGTGAGGTCTGTAAATTACTTGGTGTTAAACAATTATTTTCAACCGCCTATCATCATGAATCTATCGGTGCGCTTGAAAATACACATAAAAATTTACATGCTTATCTTCGGATACAGACTAATAATAATCCCAGAGAGTGGAGCACTTGGGTTCCGTATTGGTCTTTTAGCTATAATACTACTGTACACACATCTACAAAATTCACTCCATATGAATTGGTTTTTGGCAAATTGTGTAAATTACCTACAAATTTGTCTCAACAAGTTGAACCTCTGTATAATTCGGATGATTATCCATTAACCTTAAAGTATAGACTACAAAAATCTCAAGAGCAGGCTAGGAAAAATTTATTATTGTCAAAAGTTACGCGTAAACATAATTACGATCAGCAAATTAGTCCAATTATTTATAAGCCGAACGATTTAATTTTAATAAGAAATGAAAATTGTAACAAATTTCAGAATGTTTTTATTGGCCCATTTAAAGTTTTAGAAGATTTATCACCAAATGTTAAAATTATTAGAGACAATAAGATTGATATTGTCCACAAAAATAGAACAAAATTGTATAAAACTTAATAACTGTGTAACACCCAGTATTTTCATAACCTGTACTTGTCTATTTATATACTTATAATTATTGTATCAATGCGTAATCGTTTTAGTTTAAAAGTTTAAGCCAATTGTGTATCAAAATAAAATAAACATTGTGTATTATTTTATTTTTTTTGAAAGAAGGGAGGTGTAGTGGAGTTATACATATGTAATACATGCCTATCTTAGTATCTATAAAAGTGTAATCACTATTATATTTAGAGAAGAATAAATCTGTTCGTTGAACAAACAACATCTTTAATTTCTCTCTCAACACCCGTCCTTACACCTATACGGCTTATACCTATACGGGTGGTGGGACCATGAGGTAGTGGAGGGAATGTCCCTATGTCTTCTATTAATAACTCCGTGTTAAGTGGCATGTCACATGTAAGAATTTTGTCTCTACAGGTGAGTCGTCAACATTCTTCAGTACCTGCTGAATTTTGTAACGCTAAAAGATATGAGTATATTGTAAGCACAGTGCATGTGTAGCATACCGATGGCGGGCCGATAGTGAGTACACGGTGCGATGGTGTCGTTTTGGCGTCCTTTGTCGGGGCAAGTATCCCGGCCGACGCAGCCTCGTTCGTTCACCCCGCGAGATTAAAATCATAAGTCACTCACTTTATCGAGTTATGGAGATAACTGCGACCCTCGCGTCGCCAGCCGCTTCTGATACTTTATGCAAATTTGTGCGAGAGGGCGAACTTTTGCCAGAATATATTTCCATACAAAGTTTTTGACTAGGTCGATCAGTTTGTTTTACAGAACTCATATTTTTTAGTTCGCAACTTAAAAATGAGTTACCAAACGTTGTACGTAGCGTCATATTAATTATGGTTCTCTTGTTGGACGTCAATGTGTGTGTTAGCTTACTTACATAGATACAAAGAGAAGACTCGCTAGAGTCGCCGGCTCTAATATATCAAAACTGTTTAACAGTGTGACAAGGGACGGTAGGGAATATCTAATAAATATTAACTTTTCACACATATTTCTCCAGTAACTAACTCTTTGCGGCTGGAAATATGTTTGTGGTCTGGAACAAATATAGCTCTGAGTTTTATGTGACACAGTTAGTGGTAGTTGACGTGGGACCCGGCGGTACGGCATGCGCGCTGCTAACGAATGAAATAAATTAATACTATAGGTGCTTATTATTAGTCTCTTTGTTCGAGCGACAGCACTTTTCGAGCCAGAATTCATTTTTATCCGCATTATTAAGTTAGAAACACATTTGCGGTAAATTATCGGCTTTTTGAACGCGCAGTCAAAAGGTCGTTACTGAGCAGTCGTCAGACAGTTTTTTATTAAAGAATGAAATATAACGCTTTTAGCGTGAAGATGGAATTTATTCGGCTAATTTATTGTGTGGAGATCCGGCGGCGCGATCTTCCGAGCGAGCAGACGTCGCGCGCCCTCACCGGCGCGCTGGTCCCGACTGAGTCTGCCTACACTTACATCAGTGTATAAGTGTCGATAAGTGCACGTAACTTGGAGTATAGCTCCGCACGAGCGCCACTCACCTCACTGTCAACGTTCAGCCGGGCGCGGGCGATGGCGGACTATTTTCTTACTTTTTATCGAAGTTCCCGTTTATTCGCGGCGTCAGGTCAGTTTGTTTTGAGTTTTATTGTAGAGCTTTGGCGATCACAACTACAGCAGTGGGTAGTACGGGTATCTCTATTCTCACTACAATAAAAATAAATAAATACTTATCAAACCAAACGTACACGTATTTATTGATCAGAAAAAGTCGCATAGTGATTGCCAAATATTATAGACGTTAAATGTTAAAAAGCTTGTATAAAAATGTATTAGGATGGCCAATTACGAGCTTATATGTTGCCTTTGAGATTCGACACTTCGGCAGTAATAACTTCACCTTATAAGTAACATACGTCACGTAGTGCTGGCAATTTGCGTGATGTACGAGTACATTTGCTTTTTACTAGAAATCTGTACTTTGGTACAATAATTTTCTAGCAAATTTAAGAAAATTTAGTTTATGATAGGCGATTAAACTTAATAGAACTCTGCATTTATAAGCTATCACAGCAATTTATCAGTCTATGAGTATTATTTATACTCACCAACACGTCAATAGCATTTAAGGCGATGCACCTTACCAAGTGTCAGTAACAGTTAAAGTTATGCCTGATAACTTCGCTGATATTACAATTTCTACTTCTTTCCAGAGAATACGGGCACTGGGTGCGTGATACGAAGTCCATTCAGTTGATTCGTTTGTAGAACGATGTTGGCTAAGGGGAATCCGAATACATAATATGCTAATAACGTTCCAAAGAATGTGTATGAAATCAGGGAAACAGGAAAGAGTGCATTTTTATATATTTTTTTTATAGAGTCACGCCTGTATCCCTGAAGGCTTAGGCAGAGGTGTAATATTACACTCAGATTTCACAATTAATTGCTAGGTCCCACGTAATAGGGGTCGAACCTATTGCCGTTACCGGGCAAATCACCAGATTCCGAGCTGCTACTGAGAATTCGAAAAAACCCAGTAACACTTTTGCCCGACTGGGAATCGAACCCGGGACCTCCGATCAGCAGTCATATACGCTATCCTCTGGACCACGGAGGAATTTTTATAGAGATATCAAAAGTCTTATAAACTCTCGGTATTTCACGATATTATATGTGCATTCGTATGTATCGTATCGAGTAAGTCTGCGCCGCGCGACTGTGCAAGCAAGGGCTTCGAGTGGGTATCTGGCCTCAACATCATAGATAATAGCCGTGCTTCAGACAACATCGAACCCGTGCTAATGGAACAATCGTTTTATCATGAAGTACCACCTCACTATACAGAGTAAACAGGTTTGTGTTGGTTCAATACAAGTTACAACGAGCAAGTTGAGCCGAACGTTTCTTATCTATTGGCAGTAACTTATGTTAATAATAACGATCTGGAAAATGGAGGTAATTGGCGGTCATGGTCAGTATACCAATAGATTTTTTCTTACTGCTGGTTCGTATACCGTTGTCGTCATGCTCACTAAAATGTCATTTCTTGTGGTGGCGTCGTGTGTCGGGTCATCCCTGTCCCTCTAATATGGCGAGAGGGATGATGGCTGGCACATGCGTCATACTCGTGAACGGGTGCTACTTGCGATGACTGGTCGATGACGTTCTTGCAGGCTGGTATTAGATTTTAATATTTAACTGCATCATTTCCATCATGGTTCTGATCAATTTCGCGGATTGCCTGCATAATTAGGTATATATAATGTAAGTGGATGCTCCTGTTTCACCATGTCTATTCTGAGGAGGCTAACCAAAAGTATTATGCTTGAGTATTATTATGTACAGTAAATATATACAAGTGATATAGAAGGTGTAACAGTTGCAGCACCTTACAAAATGTAAATTGTGTATTATGCAAAACCTGGCGATGAAAAAGAGTGACCGTGAGTTTTAGTCTACCTATTGCTTTGCGAACGTGGCAGTAAATGTAAATGTAGAGTCTATAAGTAATTATTTTATAAATTTATTATTTTGACGTTCATAAGCGTCACATTGTGACCCAAATGAATAAAGGATTTTGAATTTGAATTTGAATTTGCACGTTATTGATGCCGTCTACCGAATGGAATTCAATATAAATTCACTCTGAGAGACAAAGTTTCACTTATCTATCATTCCATTATTATTGATTTATGATATGATTACATTGTAAGATCACGATAAAATATTGCAGCAATAAGACACCGGACGTAGCTAGGAAGTCGTTACGAGCAACATTGTAGAAGTGAATCGAGACAAACATCACACTTTTGAATGTGTACCTCGAGCTTCCGCTCGCACATGTGGGCCATTCGTAACATATACGCCACTATTTATGTTAGCAATTAACACATGTTCACTACATACTAGTCGTGATGGCAATTTAATGTGCCGACATGTTTCTTATACACAACCTGCCGCGTTTGTCGCGTGTGTTCAACTAAGCGCTGGTTGTTAATCACAAGTCTGACCCGTTGGATACTTACGAGCACTAACAATGTTATGATATAAGACACATATATTCGGGATAACTGCTAACAAAACTGTCGTGTTTTGCTGGTGCTATCTCTTCTTGAAATTTCTGATGAAGGGAATGATGAATTATTGATGTAAAACAACACGGGCTCGTCGTAGTGTGGTCATAATCATCAACCATTCACACCAGAACGCACAGATTGTTGTTTATTATGTGTGCTGCCGACCGTACGCGTCCGTGTGTTCTACAAATAAATAGTAGTTGATCTAAACGACGTCTATTATGACGGTTTACTACAGTTATTTATTCTCGCGTGATTGTGCAATTACATGTTGCTGTACAATTTGTCTTTCATGCGAGATAGAGTTATCTTGTATGCGTAGCTTAATAGAAGTTCTTACAAACTGCTAAACTATAAACAATCTGTCTTAAAGCATATTCACTCCTGCCAATATCGTCTGTATCCCAGCGCTGCACTCACATAACTTGATGTGAGCGATCACGTGTGAGTGCGCGCTCATTAACACGACACAGTCTGTGAAGGCCGACACTCAGCCGCTTGCCATTGTGTCTGAGCCAGGTGCTCTGTTATTAATGCGTCACAGCGTCTGTGACCTGTGATCTCCGTGTCATATGACCGCTGCTGTACGTGTACATATATGCCGTAGGTATAGTGTAGATGTTGACGCTAAAACGAGTGGCAGCTGTGCTATGTTATCGTGTGCAGTCGCCGGTGGAGCGACGACGGATACTGTCACGTGCCCTCACGGCGCGAGCGAACCACGAACGAACTACTTCGAACTGGATATTTTTAACTGAAGTCAGGTTGACAGTTTAGTAGGAACAGACTTCAATGTATGCAATAATAGCGCGAAATGTGTGGTAGGTTACCGCGTGTGTTTGTAAACATTCTGAACTTCGTAGCACTCGCGTAGAGATACTACGTAGGCTACGAATAAGAACAAGATTAAGTTTTTAATATGGATAATGTAGTAGGATCACAGATGAAAACCATTATTTTGCAAAATAACAGCATCATAAAGATTATTAGTTGCGTTAGTTAGAAACTTTAAATTAGTTTTACTGAGAAAGTTCAATGCGCTACTGAATAATGTGATGGCAACGTACTATAACAATTGCACTTTACCGTCACATCAGTGTAGTGTTCTAGCCATAGTAGATAACCAGCTGATTAAAAGACAGAAGGCACCAAATTAGTAAATCTTTTGTTATCCATAATTATTTGCCTGTGAATCTACACAAATTTTCACTGTACCTACTGTGTGAACGCTGTTAAGTTTTCCATTGCTATTGCATTCCTACCTACCTCAACTCATCTCATCAGTCTAATCAGGTGCCTGCTGTAGTACTGGATGTAGGCCTCCCCCAGGGTGCGTCACAAAACCTTATTTTCCATTTCCGCTACGCAAACTCTACCAGCCTCCTGTCATCGTTCTATCAGGCAAGGTGAAAGGCGGTCAACACTACGCTTGCCGAAACGTGGTCTCATTTCGAGAACCTGTTTACTTCATCAATGTGGCAAGTGGAAGTTCTGCAGCAGATGTGGCAAGCCCACTATCACTTCAGTTTGATACCACCTTAAACTAAGTCAGTTATTTTGAACTATGGCCAGATAACCTCGTTCCTTACTTCCTCCCAGAGCGAAATCCCTATCATTGACCTTACCTTAGGTTTCTAAGAGATATGACAAGTGCGCGGGCTTCAGCACATTTCAGCTTTCAGATTCGAGCGTCATGATTGGCAAGTGGCAGTGATAGAATATACCAGTCTCTTAGATTATTGAAATATATGACGCAACTTCTCCTATCTATCGAGGAAATCATAATATTTTTATGACTGTTTTGCATTTCGAGAGCAATAAAATATCCACAGTCTGACCGCACCTTGAGTGCTCTGAAGCGCAGCGGAAGCAGCGCGTATGTGTGTGTGAGCGAGTGCGTGGGCGCACGCAGCGGTGACGCTGCTCCCGAGCGTCGCGTCGGTCGTCGTGACCTTCCCCGCGGGCCGGGGGTCACTGCCGAGTGCCGACACACCGCGTATTTTCGTCAACACCGCCCGACGGCCGCTCGTATATTATATTGCGAAACAGAACAATTTATTACAGATTAATATTTATTTAAGTGGCTCTAATAAACAACGTGAACATGATAAAATAACAAATTTACTGTTATTTATACAGTTTTTATAAATGAAATGCATGCGGCAGGTGCCTCGTGCTGCCATTTGTGATGTAGGGTTATTACAGCAAATTATATTAGATCTGATCCTTCGAACTGGAACTGTTCGTGTCGGCACCGGCGCTACGACGTCCAATTTACATCCTAACAAAACACTTAATGGGTCTCGCTAGCGATAAGTAAGATTTTTACAATATGTATCCAACAAAACATACCTAAATATCCCGTATTAGGTCGAAAAGTAAACAAAGTATGTCCCTCTTTGAAGCACGAATAATTTTGGTAGCTCGTGGCATTCTTAAAATAGTTTGTATATCCTTTACATAATTATAACCAATCACATACTTTACTTCCTGTATTTTCCACCAAGATTCCATATGGTACTTAATGTAAAAAAATAATTACTTGTATCGACACATTTCAACTCATACAACAGACGTTTGACTATGCAGACGTGTTTCTTGTCTTTTGTTGTAAAGTAATTAAATAATTACGAACAATATTTCGCGACGTCGTGTCATCAGTCTGACCCTAATTGTGTCGTGTGTGTTAATAAAAATCAGCAAATATGAACTGCATTAACTAAGTACACACACCATACTTGTGCTAGTTATGTCGATCCCAGGATTTAGCCCGTTTGGCCGGAGCCAAAAAACAGGACGAAGTCCTCCGTCAACACCAACTCCGCCCTCCCTTCCAGTAATAGCAAATGTGCCCCAGCCGCTCAAGAAAGGTATCCAGAATGAGATGCCCTAGGAAGTCGTGCCGACGCCGGAGATTGGAAGATGGTTGGATACGGTGGAGACTTCCCTTAATGAGTTATGCACCGTCGTTGCCGAAGGAAAAATGAACTCGAACCAGAAAGAGCTGGTCTCAGGTCTGTGCCGTAAAGTTATGGGTGCGACAGCCCATATAGCCGTAGTATATCAATCGTTGAAACAAAAGACCATCCTTGCGCACTCGAACATACAACACCTAAATACCCAGCTGGACCTTAGTAGCTCTCTCAAGGAAATTAAGGCGACAGTCGAGGATAAATTACAACTTGCAAACAGTAACTATTTTGCTGATATGGTGAAGAAAGGAAGAGATCAGTTTGTACGCCCTAATAACCTAAGTACCATTGCAATTTATCCCAGTGACAAATCGAAATCTAGCGACGATACGAAATCCCTGGTCCAAAAGATTATTTCACCGGAGGAACTAAAACTTCACGTATGCGGTCTGAGGAAAGGACGTATTGGAGGCGTCCTAATCAGCACCGAAACTAAGCAGGACATTGAAAAGCTTAAGAACTCGCATAAGCTAGTTTCATCGGGCCTTACTGTTGAGGAACCAACGAAACGTCGCCCAAGAATTACCATCGAAGGTGTTCCCGTATCCCTTAGCGAAAAGGAAGTGCTTGACTACGTATATGAGCAAAACCTTGCCGACAAATTCCCGAAGTCTACTCGGGATTCTTTCTTAGCCGCAGTTAAGTTGAGCCATAAATCAGGTAAGAAGAACCTTCCTACCTGTGACTTTGTTTTGGAAGTAGCACCCTCTATCAGAAAGGCACTGGTAAATCAAGGTCGCGTATTCATCAATTGGACGTCATGCCCGGTGTGAGACTTTACGATTGTTACGAGATGTTACAATTGCCAGCAGTTCGGTCACGCCGCTCAGTATTGCCGAGAAACAAGCCCCACTTGCAATCATTGCGGCGAACTTGGCCATTCCTTCAAAGAATGTAGCACCAAGTCGGCCTCTCCTAGTTGTGCAACGTGCAAACGTTTTAAGAGGAAATCCGACCATCAAACTGGTGACCTAAACTGTCCTGCATGTAAGTATGCTGAGGCTAAATACATACAGTCCATAGATTATGAGGGCGCCTAAGAGCGTCACTTTCTATTGTACTTAGTAAGCGCTTTTACTTATTTAACTTATATATTTTACTTGTATATAGTTTTTACATATAAATGACTAATCAATTGATCGGTGACATAGACAATTTTTCTGTGTCTGAAACAAAAATATGTGATGTCGATGCGTGTAAATATTCTGTACCGAGTAGTGAAAAGGTGCTGACTTTGCTGACACAAAATATTCGCAGCATAAACCGTAATATAAATGGTTTTGAAGTTTTATTACATAATCTTGAGGTTAACTGTGACATTATAGTGCTAACAGAATGTTGGCTGTCAAACCAAACAACTGCTCTTCCACTTCTTGATGGATATTGTGTACACAAAACGGAAACTAAGTTAAATCAAAATGATGGTCTAGTAGTCTACTCCAAAAATAATTTGAATGTATCCGTAGATGAACCTTTATTTCTGGGCAGTAATTGCTTGATAGTTAAGATCAATTAAGATACAGTAGTTGTAGCAATTTATAGGCCGCCTTCCCAAAACATTGAATTATTTTTGGATTCACTAGACACACATTTAAAAAGGTTATCACATTTTCAGAACATTATACTGACAGGTGATATAAATATTAATATCGCGTCTCAAAGAACCGACATTCATGCTCATAGTTACCTAAACATTTGCTCATTTCATGGGTTGTTACCAACACATTATCACCCAACTCACCAAAGTGGCTCATGCTTAGACCATTTCATTATAAAATCCATCAAGCCAACAATAACATTCATAACTAATTCATCGTTAACAGATCACTGTGCTATTCTATTGACCGTAAAATTAACTTCACCTAGGAACAATTGCACACGCAGTTATGCAAAAGTGGACATGAAAGCCCTCGCAAGTAGTATAAGTAGCATAGATTTTAAAGCCACTTTTAACTAGAACGATGCGAATAGCTCTCTACAATACTTTATAAGCTCAGTACAAGATACAGTAACAAAACATACGTCATTTATACATACGTCTCGAAAATATACTAACATAAAACCTTGGATCACTCCTGGCTTGGTTCGTTGCATAAGACACCGAGATAGACTCCATCAAAAACTAAAACTGGCACCTGACAATGAAATACTATCCGTATCATATAAAAGGTACAGAAATTTCTGCAACAATCTTCTAAAAAACGTAAAAATTCAATACGACAAAAATCAATTGCAAAAGGCAGGACAAAACAGTAAGCTCGTCTGGAAATTTATAAAAACAATACATTTACCTGTAAAAATACAGAAACACCACTCGACCTACTGTCAACAGACATAAGTCCAATACCAGCAATTGATAAGATAAACGATTATTTCATTAACGTCGGTAGATCTTTAGCGGAAAATACTCCTAAATCAAGTAGCTTCCCGTCGCAAACGAGCCAATCATCACCGCTAAATTCTTTTGTATTGCTGGATACGGACATTAATGAAGTAATTAGTATCATAAGTAGTTTGAAAGAGGTGTGTGCAGTGGGGTGGGATAATATACAAAACAATATTATCAAAAAATTCAAATACATATTTGCGCCGGTGTTAACACATATTTTTAATTTGTGCTTACACGAAGGAGTTTTCCCTCGCTTATTAAAAAAAGCAGTAGTAACCCTTGTTTTTAAATCCGGTGACAAAAAATGTATTATTAACTATAGGCCAATTGCAGTCTTAACGGGCCTTTCAAAGATCTTAGAGAAAATAATAAACATTCGATTGATTAAGTACCTCGAGGATAATAAGCTGCTTTTAAATAAACAATTTGGCTTCAGGCCAAAAAAGTCCACTAACCAAGCAGTACACCAGCTCACGGCGCACATAACCAATAGTCTAGATAAGAGCATGCACTCCATGGGAATCTTTTTAGACCTTGCCAAGGCGTTTGACATAATATCTTGCTCCATCCTGTTGCGCAAGCTCGAGATATTCGGTATAAGGGGTACACAACGTGCACTTTTTTCTGACTATCTCAGCGATCGCTAATTGATAGCGAGTGAAAATTGATAAATATGTTGGTGCTGAACGTAAAAATAGTGATTTTGGCATTCCACAGGGTAGTATTTTGGGGCCAACTTTGTTTCTCATCTATATAAATGACCTTTACAGCTTAAATGTCCAAAATGGTATATTAATATCATATACTGACGACACAGTGCTTTTGTTCTCGGCAAATACATACTCTGAGCTATATGACCGTGACCAAAATGGTTTTAATATTGTTTCAAACTGGCTACACCAAAATCTGCTAACCATGAATATTGACAAAACGAAATACATATTATTTAAAATGAGAAATACTAATCCATCACCTACTAACCTACACATTTATGCACACAACTGTGGAATGCACGCTGACCAAGCATGTACTTGTCCCACATTAATTAAAACTGACAATATTAAATATATGGGTATAACACTCGACACAAATCTAAATTATCGTAACCACATTGATATTGTATGTGCGAGAACGCGTAAATTAATTTATATTTTCAAAAAACTACGTAACATAGCCGATTACAAATTAATAAAACAGGTTTATTCAGCTTAGTGTCAATCCATATTAACATATTGCATTACAACGTGGGCTGGTGCGGCAAAATCAGTTTTTTTGCCGCTAGAACGAGCACAAAGAGCAATACTTAAAGTTGCTACTTTTCGTCCTTTTAAATTCCCTACGCACCAGCTCTACTTGTCATGCAACGTGCTAACAGTGCGCCAACTATTTATACTCAACATTATATTAAAACAGCACACCGAAATCCCTTATTCCCCTATTCCTTTTGAAAGAAGAAGAAAGGACCTAGTTTGTACAACACCTCATACGAATCATGTCTTTGTTAATAGATTTTACACTTTTCTAGGCCCGTTCTTATATAATAAATTCAATAAACTACTCAATATATATAGTAATAAATATAAAATGTGCAATACAACACTATCAGAATATTTACAAAAGCTTAATTACGACTACACAGAAAAATTACTAGTAATTTTAAAATGAACTTTAATAATGTTGTCAGAATATTAATCATATTTTTATTTTTACGTGTTTGTTTTATATTTTTACGTGTGGTTTCACACTGATAAGTAACTTTACTGAATGACCTGAATTTCTAAATTGTATTTCGTATTTGTATTATTAATTTTAAATAAATTAGTCTATAATACTTTACTATGAAACGAGTAATGAGTGTAGAGGAAGCGCGTGAGGTTTGTAAGGATAGGAGCAAGTGGCGTTCTGTTGTCTCTGCCTACCCCGACGGGAAAAAGGCGTGAGTATATGTATGTATGTATGTACTTTACTATAAATCTTAATTTAATTACTAACGACTACGTTATAATATAGCTTACAATTAAATATTAATTGTCATTTGTATCATTATGTAATATTCAAGCGTCAGCTCGAAACACAGGTATAACCTACTTCTTTTTACTTAATTTAAGGCTAATTGTAGTGTACCTTTTTGTATTTTTGAGGATGAATAAATTATTATTATTATTATTATTTCAGCTGTGAATGACATTTATTCCATAGAAACCTCAACATGCCAATCAGTTAAAGCCGCAGGCATATAGACAAAGCTAATTAATTAATGTCTCTTGATAAATACTGAGAAGTCCTCTTGGTATTTATCAAGAGGCAGAGTAAAGCAAATATCAAGGGCATAGTGTCTATGGACAGAGTTCGTGTTAACACTTAACTTGAGGAGCTCCGTACAGTAAGTGTCATAGTGTCCGGTGCTCGGTGTCAAGTGTAGCGTGATGTAACGACGCTCTGGAGAGTTATTTTTTGCGGTGGGTAGTTCGGCGGGTACGTCGCTAGGTCGGCCGCCGCAGCTAATGAGCCAAGTTTTTCGTTTGCGGCGACGTAATGCGCGCGCTGAGCCCTCAGACCCTCACATAAAAAACATCTTGGCTACTTTACGACTTATTGTTATTTACATCGC
The DNA here is from genome assembly GCA_944739405.2 of Euclidia mi. Taxonomy (NCBI): domain Eukaryota; kingdom Metazoa; phylum Arthropoda; class Insecta; order Lepidoptera; family Erebidae; genus Euclidia; species Euclidia mi. The sequence continues at coordinate 2,074,811 of OX123187.2, forward strand.
TTGAGAGTGCCGCGTGGCGCCGCCCGCACGACACCACTCATTACTTTGTATTACACTGTTTATTCTAGCAATGACGTCACTGGCGCATGGTTGTTGCTGGCACTTTAGTTCACCGGCCACGATACTAGTACACAACGGCCAAGTGGCAAGCTCGACCACCGACAGCGTCAGCTCGCTGTTCCCACAACTTACATTACACATAATCTCCATTTTCAGTCTCCATGTTAAAAGTTTAATCTGTTTTAGTAATAAACAGAGCGTAGCCTATATTATATCTTATAATTAGCACACTGTAGTGCCTAAACCTAGGAATTAATCTATTTTATTAAACCTTGTTATGAAGGACCCGAGAAGTAAGTCTCGGCAAAATCCGAGTGCTTCCTACGTGAGACACAGTCACAATCACTAAGTCGGTACCTACTTGCCAGATTCTCTGCTACGCTACGAGATTTTGTTTTCAAGCATTTTTTCTGAACTTGTCACCATTAATTTTCTTTTATTTGCAGTTTCAGTTACACAGCTCACTAATGTCTTAGTACGGAATTTCATATTCGAAATATAGATCTATCTATAGTTCGAATATTGAAAATGGCCGTTAATGTTTGTCTCGACAGTTTCCGTAATAAAAGCCGTGCTCGTCTAGTGCCGGGCGCGTCATTGCGTTCTCGTCGTGCGAGCGCTCTTAGCGACATTATGTTGATAAAGCCAGGATTAAGTGTAACAAGATTGATGTCGTACCCGACGCGTGTATTTCGCCACGAATTAATTGTACCTATATTAAAAACTTATGCGTACCAAAGTGGTTAAGGCTCGTGGCGTGACGCGGCACGACACACGACACGCGACACGTCACGGCACGACGCAACGCGATGCGACACAGCGCGGCTACGGCTAACACGTCTTGATTGTCGTCCTCAGATTAATTAAATCGTAGGATGTCGCCGCGCGTCGCGCTCGTCGGAGCTACAACACTTATATTTAATGGTGTCATCTCAACCCTCACAAGTGCCCATTATGAAGTTTAGCATACAATTTATGCTTCCTTAATATTAGAAATTATTTTATGGATAAAAAGTAGTTCGTTATTGTTTAATAACTTAGTAATAAATTGCTGACATGACCTCGACAGCACATCTTATAAAAACCCATTTTGAAAAAGCTCTTCTAAGATTAAATGTTACTACAATTAAGAAAGCAAACGTTGAATGTTGGCTCGGGGATGACTGTCTAGAGTTCAAACCATCAATTAAACATCTGTCTTGTACTTTGTGAAACATTAGCAAAGTCAATGTTGTGCGAAGGGCTTACAAACTACAGTCTAGTCTTGTTGATCTACCTTTGTAGTCGGGCTTGCTCCGGAGAAAGTCCACAAGTCAGTATAACGGTCCGCGATGCTGCCTTAGAGGCATTTTAAAAGTTTTATACAACTATATTTTATTTGTCTTTTTTTCCTAGCAATCGTATGAACAGTGGATACCACTTGGATGAGTGACCGTTTATTGTACCATTTACAACAGAGTACTACTGCTGCTGCTCTGGGGAATGCGTAAAGTCAGTCTTAGTGTTTGTCTCAAGATAATAATGAACATCGTGGCCTACAAACTCCGAAACCAATGATGGCCACACAATCACACAAAAAGGAGAAAAAGTTTATAATTGATTTTTATACATAACATGAAAATCGCTGACAGTCGTCATGGGGCGTCAGCATCCTCAAATACACTAGCCAAGCCATGAGTATCGTTATTCCTTTCGGTTGTGGAGGTCAGACGGTAGTTGCTCACTAGAAAATTTTAAGGAAAGACAACCAGGGTAGAGTGCTAAGCTGTAGGACCGTTTAGTCTACAATGCTAAATAATCTGGGGGCACGACAGTGACAGACAGAGACTAGAACGCTGAATATTTTTCTTACTATTTTTTTTTTCAGTCAACGGCCAAGTTACTTAACATGAAATACAATAATGAAGAAATTGCAGTAACGAACCTTAGACTTGGCTCAACTTTGTCTAGAGATTTTATTGCTTTTAGAGACAAACAAGTAGCTCCATCAAGACTTGGCTAACCTGAATGTGAGTGATTCTAATTTGCACACATGAGAGAGGAGGCTATTGAGAGTCATCGAGCGCTCGTTAATGCGTCGTAATTAAGTCTTGGTGTTGTTGTGCCACAGCGGAGGTGCGAGGCGTGAGCTGCATTGTCGCGCCGCCCGGCCGCGCCCGCTCACTCGTGTGACACTGATAACACTATAGCTGCGGAAATTATTTGCGCCGTGCCACCCGTTATACTCACATCTACATTGTTTGGCAATGAACACGATATTAATTTATCAAAGAAAATTAATTGCGAACTCAAATGGTTTATACTCGTTATCGGCAGCTGGTTACATCCATTATAACCCACTCTATTACCATCGTGTTTCTCCTAACACAACTCGATTGCCGCAACGTCTCATTTAAAGTGGCGAGCCTCCTTGCTGGATCACTGTCTGGAGATTTGGAAGCCAGGTTCTTGGTTTCGTTTTATCCCTGGTTAAAAAACCCTTAGAGCCGGAGGATGCGGTCAGTTCGGATGCGCATTCTCTTCGGTCATTAGCACAAGACACAGTCTGGAGCCGATGAATCTGGAACGCCGCCGTATCTTTCAGCGCGCCAGTAATGATACGCAAAAAGACAGTGAAGCGGGAGAGGCAGCGTCCCTGTTTACTCCCTGACAGCAGTTCCCAGCATCAGAGAGCGCGGCTGAAAAGGCAGCACCGTCTCCACGTGCATTTCCCAAAGAAGGAAATATTAAAATGAAGGACCTGCCCTCCGGTAGGCTGATCCCAGCAGGGTCGCAGCAACAGCTCGTAATTTAGGTTTCCACCGGGATGATAAAACAATAACATTCGGTTTGGATCATAAATTGCTTAAGCAATTTGTAATCCATCTTTACATAATTTGATTTATAAAATATGGCAATTGATAAAACAATCCAGTCTAGTTCTCGGCGTCGTAACCAGTTAACGAATCAAGTAGCAAAGTTGACAAACAAAATCAATTAAACACCACTACCATTCGGTAGACAAGTTCAGTTTAAAAGCAACAAGTGAAGTTTCGCACTCAGCGAGCAGTAAGTGTGTAATATGAGGCAGTTAATACGAGGCGACGCGCGGAGTCGTAGGATGAGAGTGCTCGTACGTTACTCAGGTATCATTCTAACATATTCATGCTCACTTCATTATATGAAACTGCCCTTAATTGTCTGTACGTCACATGTCGTATACAACAAATAACTTCTATAACTGCATGTACAATGAAGTTATAGAAGTTAGTACGGGAGAACAACTGTCAGTATTCGCGTGCCCTAGCTCAAAATAATGGCGTTCACTGCAAATAATATCTGCGAATTCATCAACGAGTATAACCATAGCATTTGATTTGTATAACACTCTTTTGTCTTTTTAGCGTGAGGTGGATCTGTTTGCTCTTACATTTGTGTTTTAGTCTTATTTCTCGAGAGTCGCAAATACATTTATGAAGCCACGTATTACGTTAGTTATGTCAATAAAGATATTTTGCATTTAGGCAAACGAGTTTTGCTTTGTCCCCACATTTAATGTCATTAAATGTAAAAGCACAGATGAGCATACCAGAAATGTATGCGAAAATATTTACACCGACTAAATTCTAAAGCCAAACTACAGAGAGATGGTAACCTGTTTTGAATAAATGTATAAATTGCGGTGGAGGCAAAAAGTGAGCGAGCACCCAAAGGATTATAGATAACGAGGCCCGTTGACAAACCGCGAGTCGTATCCGCAAGTCACAACCGAATCAATACAATAAAATACAAGTATAAGTACTTCATACTCTGTCAACACGTGAAATCCTATATCTCTCAAATATTACGGAAAACGTTTTACTTGTGTTACACTTGGTAGTAGTTAGGGCGCACCGCGTGTGTCGTTGGCTTTACCAACGTGGCGACGATATACTCCCGCGGAAAATATAATAGGCCGTTGGATATATTGGTTGCCCAAATTATATCGGGTAAATCATATTTGTCTATGCGACAAGCGTTTCGTTTTGACTTTTGTGATGCCTATACATATACGTAGAATATGTTTTTGTTTGTAGTCTTACAAATAATGTACAGCAGTGTCGAGTTATATTATAAAAAGCTGCCGAAAGTGATGCAGTCCCAGATTATTCCCCTGCGGCACACAAAACTCTTTTGTGTGGAAAGTTTACTAACCGCGATTGCTTGTTGAGTTCACCTTCACTGTGACTTGGCTCCAAAGTATACATACATGTACACGTGTAACTTACAAGCTTCACAATGTACGACGTGGAAATGTTTCAGTAGTTGGTACAATCCTACGTACGAGTAGGTACAGTGTAAGTGCACTCGCGCCCGCCAACTGGTCAAACTACTTTTAGATTTAAGTGCTGAAGTTGGAATGCTAAAACTATTTACAAAGCGAGCGCTCTTCTGATTAAATACTTCAAAACTTATTTTATTAGGTCAATGTCGATTTACATTTCAAATTATTCGTTTTATAAAAGTGTTTTGTCGATCTCGAGGCATACAAATGTGTTTGTACTTTCTAGCAAGCGATAATTGGTTGGATACAGAATCAAATTATATTAAAATTTATGCTAAAGGTATCTATGGCAGGCATTTATAGTCTAGTGTAATAGTAATACAACTTAACTTCTTTACGCTGAAGAATAACTCCGTGGGTAAGCAGTAGGAGTAACAACTGTCTAATAAACTACTTGTGACTTTTGAGTTGTGTGTAAAGCCAGATGCTTATAGTCAATACTACACATTTCTTGTTAAGTATGATTCTCAGATGAGCAAATTATTGGTATATCTATAATATGTACAAAGCTGTCGTACGTAAGATGACAATAGTGTGCCGTGGTATTGAAATCATGAAATCGTTTCAAGGGACGACAAATCCTTTAAATTACTAGAGACGAAAACTTTCTAGGTTCTATTTCTTTATAAGATAAAAAGCTAATTTTATTTATAAATATGAAGTTGATAAGCGTTTTCTTATAAACTAAGTGAACAAATAATTAAAATATGAATTGGCTCGACTTAATTACATTTAGAAGTGTGAAAGTGCTATTACTCATTATAGACCTAGGCTGTACGAGAGCGCGACTACGACTTTCTGCAAAGTAGAGATCGCAGAGCAATTCCGTACAATATTTAGTAATGACCGTGATAAGTGCCACATCATTCTATTTATTGACAATAATATTTAAACGGGAGCTGTTAAATGTGCGCAGTTTGATGGATCGTTAGCAGATCGTTTGACTTTAATGTACCGCCCGTGTTATAGTATCCGTTACAGAAACGATATGCTAATAATTATCTTTAAAAATAATACGTGTATCATCGGAATAAACGGGTGAGTGTTCTCTTTTATATCAGTAATTACATTTGATGGAGTTGTTTCGCTGATAACGCGTGATTGGACTTGTTTCTGTGTTGTTGTTAACTGACGGGAACTTCGTCAATTTGTTAAAAGTTTGCGGCTTTTTCTGATAAAGGTAGAGCACATTAGTGCGCGTTGAGAAATTTTACTCTGTTTGCTATATTTAATTCATGATCCGTCGGCTTTATATCCAACACTGTTACCACTCGAGCTACTCACACAGATCAACTATATATACCTAGGTGTGTCGTAACTGATCAAAAGTACAGAAATAAACTGAGTAGAAAGTGTAATGATATTATTATATTTAGATATGTATCATTAGTACCTATATAATTACTATATACATGCTTTATATACTTAATTATTAATATGTTCTTGTATTGTCAAATGTATGTATGTATTATAAACTATGTATATATGTACTATGTTTATTTATTTATTTAGGGGACAATAAACAGCTACAATATATGTTTAAACATTACAGCACTGCACAAAGAATAGTCAATATTGCAGCCCACTACATCGTCCGCAAATTCACTAAGGACAAATAATCAATACGTGCCACTAAAAAGCGTTACATTACTTAAATAATTACATCATTAATATCATTATATACAAAGTAATTAAAGAAAATAATAATTATAGTAAAAATATGTTAAAAAAAAGAGAACATACATTGAAATTAATTCTAAATTAATTCACAATTACAATTACATATATTTAAGGGACTATAGATATTACATACTCTTAATTTTTAATTCATGAAAATTAATAATTAATAATACTCAATAAAATTATAATTAACATTCAATTCAATAATTAACAATCATTTTATTATTATTACTATACAACAGAACTATAACAATTGTGGTCTAATACATTAATTACACTCTTTCTGAATTTAGGTTTGGAACATATAAAAATATCAATATCATTGAAGTTATCATTATAACACTCAACCATTCGACGCATGGGGCAACGCAGTCCAGAGTTAGTTCGACAAGTATTGAGAGCAAACAAGGTACCCGCTCGAACACTACGTTTGTGAACTGTACGAGGGAGTGCATAACATAATTTGCTTGTGATGTCGATTGCATCAAATTTATTGTGGACAATGTCAGGCAGTACATTTGCATCCAAAAACTTGCGTCTAGTTTCTAGTGTCATCAGATTGTACACCCTTAGCAATGTTGCAATGTTAAATATGTTTATGCTACAAAGATCCTTCTTCACTTACTTCTACAATACACCTACTTTTGATCTCTGCACCACTCTAAGGTAGACTGACTGACTGACTTTACGCTGCCATGTATATAAAGTTATAAAATAAAATAAATAAATAAATAATTATGCTTTTCGCTAACAGCCAGAATTTTAGTTTGCTACGTTTCACTGAACTGAGTCGTCAACCACCTCGGATGAACGGCGTATTCAGTGTATGAGCGTCCTACAGTCAACACGTCGCGACAGTCACTGAAGAACCACATTGAAATTTATTTTTCTTTTTTAAACACAAAGTGCAGTCAGCATGAGTTTGCGGAATCCACGCCACAAAAATAACGCAGGGAATGTTCCGATATATCATAACGTTAATCTCGGACAAATATTATACGCAATATGGTGGCTACGACGACATTCTCATAAAAGTGTAGAAGTTAAATTGTGAAATTTGTACGGAAAAGCTGCGTCATTTGTTAGCATGACCGGTGGCGGCGCGCACCCTCGGCTGGCGGTCCTCATCCTGCGTGCTGCCTCATTCTCTTACCTCTGTTTCGAAAAACTTACCCTCCATGTTGTCGCGTACAGGTTGCATTTATTTTTTTGTAATGAATAAATAACATATATAGCCGCGATAGCCGAGTTTAAAGGCCGACAAACTGCTACGCAGAGGGTCACGGGTTCGAATCCACAGCACGTGTACCAATGACTTTTCGAAGTTAAGTTCGCACTTAACTTCGAAAAGTCATTGGTATATATACATTGTTAATTTTATTATCGCTTGCTTGTCGGTGAAGGAAAACATCGTGAAGACACCTGCATGTCTGAAAGTTCTCCATAATGTTCTCGAAAGATATGTGAAATCTGCTAACCCGCACTTGGCCAGTGGTGGACTATGGCCTTTCCATTCTCATAGTGCGTAGAGGCCCGTGCCCAGCAGTAGGACATATAGTATACAAATATGCTAGCTGATTATTATTAAATAACATACAAAACTCGCCCGTGTCGTAAGATATGCCCAATTGGTGACAGTAGGAGGACAGTTTCTCAGGACAGTAGTACAGGGTGGCAGTCGATGCTTTCGTGGACAAATTTAGTGATTTCCGTCCTTATTCCAGATAATATAGCACTGCAATTTATTTATTTTACACGACGTATCCACGGCATGACGTTTACTTCTTGTTTTTAAATGAATATGAAGGTTCATTTATTGTAATAAGGTTCAATCTTCACAATTGTGGACGCAATTTCAACGACTGCCAGCATCCCGCAGTCTTGAATTATTTGTGTTTTGCTATCGTCCCTACGCGGCATAGCACAGGATACTATAGCATATCGAGCCGAACCATGTTCCGCCGTGCCGCCCGTGAGCGCAGCGCCTGTGGGTATGTTATAAAGTGATTACAAAAGGTATGAGTGTAATAATCCGTGTCACATGTAACAAATAACACACATTATACATTCAGGGGGTCGTGCTTACCGTACGTATGTATTTTTAACGTTTATCTGAGGACGGCGGCGGTGGTTGGCAATCGCGACACGTACGCGTATGATATTGTCGTGGCCGCGAGTAATACCTCGCCCTACACCCCTCTCCATTTGGCCGGAACCTCCCTTCCCCCCTTCCCTGTGAGGTACAAAGTTTCAGCGCTATTTCAATAAGTCATTCAGTGTAACTAAATAGATGAAATACCTTTCTATTTGCCCCGACGTTTCGGCAAGGGTTACACCAGCCGTGGTCACGGGATGACTAGCTCTGACCCGTTACATAATCATTAGTATGTGTACAAATCGTGGTAGTTTAAAAGTAGTTATTACTAAATAGAGTTTCCACCCGGACACGCTTCCTGTAACCCCCTATACTGTTCCCTTCGTAACGTAATATTATTATCACATCTCATTAAGTTCCAACGACTCACACTTTTCCCTTCGTTTTTAGACTATTTTATTCAAGGAAATGAAAACAGTTGCTAGCAATAGTGTAACTTATTTTTATAGTTTTAGTTTATTCTGAAATACAGGCCTATTTCAGTCAGGCCTGACATTATGAAAGTAGACTACAGTATCTACACAGTGATAAGTTTGCCGCCAATTCCACGCGTTGATAAACTGAAAGATATTTTCTCTTAGCAATTAAATTTAAACTGCCTCGTTGGTCTCGCGGCATAAATGTGCGCGTGGGATGGTTCGATTTCCGGGTCGGGCAAAGTGTTATTGGGTTTTCCGTTAGGAAATTCTCAGTAGCAGCACGGCGTCTGGTAATGTGGCCGATACGGCAATATGCTCACCCCCTATTACGTAGGACCTAAAAATTCATGGCGAAATGTAATTAATATTACACCTCTGCATACCCCTTCGGGGATACAGGGCTGAGTCTATAAAAAAAATCAGATCTATTTTATCATTTTTTATTTATTTTGTTCTAAGTACAAGGCCAACGCATCAACCTCATTAGTTAGCAGATGGACGATCATCATCATCGTCCCATCGTAATCGCGGTTGCCTCCAAGACTTACCCCTTAAAGTGCGGGGTCAGCTTACTAGTCTAACCAGATATAAGAGAATAGCTTGTCCACAGAGCGACTAGCGTCTGCGTAGACTAGTGTCAGTTTAATCGAGGGTACTCACTTCCTATAACGACTGTCAAATATATTTCGATTGCTTGACATACTCTGCGAGCAATGGAGCAAACGATGATCAATAAGCGTTGTGGTTTTGTACTCGAAACTCTATGCATGGCAGTCTGTTGGTATTTCCAATAAGCTTTAGCTGTAAGTTAATAAACTGAAATTTGTCCCACGTCCCACCATATTAACTTATATCTGAAACATTAACAGGCAAAAAAAGCTTTTTCATGTCTCATTAACTATTGTAATATTAATATCAATAAAAATAATTTCTTCCGCCACGTCACATGACTAATAAAAGAAGCAACGACACTTACACTTCCACGTACCTGTTCCAACAATACAATGTAATACACTCAAGTGTTCAATAATTCCCTCCGGAGGCTGATACTTCAGATTTGGGACGCACTCGCACGCCGACAGGCACATTGTTTATTTTCCTCAATCCCGGACCTTTTAAATGTAATCTCAAATCTTGTATAATTAACATCGCGTCACGTATAATTACTTTAATGTGCTTATGTCAACATTCAACTAAGCGTAGTCGACACTAATACCAATAAATGGAATAATATCTCTGTAGAGTTTCTAGAGGAAAGCACCGACGACGACACGATACGACACGGCGCCGACACTACGGCGTGGCGACAGCGTGGCCTCTATCACTCATTCACTCCGCTCTGACGGTTTTATTACCGTCAATCCAACCATTCTGAAATCCCATTTTATATTGGTTTCGATCAGATTGAAAACCTTTCTCTTTTAGTCGACGAGTTATCCGACGCTTGTGCACTTTTATTCGAACAAATAGTTCGATAACTTCTACTTAAGTGTTATATAATGTGCCCAGTGTTACGTGTTAGTAAGTTAAACTATATTAATGACCGAACGACGTACAAGGCACAGATGTATCTCATACTTAAGTAGTTAGAGCCTAGATGCGAAGTGTGAATCCCTAAACTTTACACAAAGTGTCGTATTGTATGTATGTTTGATGACGACTACTTACAAGTGACAGGTACGACGCTCGGTACTTGTGCCTCTAGCTGCGTACACAGTACACACTGTAGTGACACTTAACGTTATAAACAAAGCAGCTGTGATTAGTGTCGGGGAGATTAAATCGTTTGTGAGCGAACTGATCCGATTTACATCGGATTGAAGACTAATCTGACTTAATGAAACACCAGCTTATCACTTATACGTGGCGCGCACCCCGGGGAGCGCGAGGCACGCGAGGCAGACGAGGCGGGGAGGTGACACAATACGTAACTAAATGTATTAGCGTCCGAGCTCGCTCACAACAACATTAATCCATTTAGCTTTCAAGACAGAATCTGCGTTTAAAACGAAAGCATCATAAATTGTATAAAACTGAGTTAAACCTCAGATCCCTTAGCCTCCGAGTGAAAGGGGAAAACTATAAACAAAGGGCATTAAATCAGTTCAGTGAGTTTATGCTGTCAGCGGCGTGGAAAATAAACAAAACGTTCACCGCAGACCTGCCGACTAATTAGTTTCAAACGAAACGTCCATACGATGATTCTCTCTGTTTCAGAGTTCCTTGAAAGTTTGCCTACATCTTAAAACATATTTTTCTGGAAAGTACTTTCTGTTGAACCGTAGAGTGCACTGCGGTATAGGATGCGCAGCCGTGACGCGCTGTGGCGACAAATCCCTTGGAGTAGAGCGACACGCGACACATCACTTGTCGCGTCACGTCGGCAGGCGCCGCTCGTGTCCACTGTGACCTGCAGCGTCACCCCGCGCCTCACGCGCCGCAGCGCTCGTGAGTAACTCTCACGAAAGCCTACAGGAGCCGCGACTCCTCCACCGAACACGATCTTGTCGAACTAACTAATGTTTACTGTCTTATAAGCACAAATCTGGGACAAATACAATTTTATTTTCTTGCCGCTCAAATGGTAAAACTTACTTTAGAAGTTTATTTATTTTTATTTATAGACTCACGCCTTTATCCCCGAAGGGGTAGGCAGAGCTGTTATATTACACCCACATTCTGTCATGAATTTTTAGGTCCCACGTAATAGGGGGCGAGCCTTTTGCCGTACCGGGCACATTACCAGACTCCGTGCTGCTACTGAGAATTTCCTTACCGAAAAACCCATTAACACTTTGCCCGACCCGGGAATCGAACCCGAGACCTCCCAATCCCACGCGCACATTTATGCCGCGAGACCAACGAGGTAGTCTATAGAAATGTCGTTTTTATTACACGTTTCGGTCACACAGTATACGATTCGGATAATTCGACGCGGGGAAGTGTGCGTGGTTTCATGAGATTTCATATACAGAATTCTAAAATTTGTTTCGTTCGCCTCATTCGACGCTTTCGGCTCAGATAAGTGTGCGTTCACCTTAAACTGTCACTGATCGACTCATAGCTTACGCTCGCTACGATACTTACGGTCGGGCGTCTACGTAGCTCGCGAGTAGTACGTGCGTAGCACGTGTCTCCGCGATTGTAGCACCTAAGTGATGTCACTTGTGCTCGTAGTGACATACCTCACATGTGACTGGGTGATGAATAAGTGTGGTTATCATGTAGTGTATTACATTTATTTTGAGGTGCAATTTGCACATACTTCGCTTATTACAAACGCAAATTTTGTAAAGAAAACTATGAGTTGTGACCTTTCGTGTGCAGTAACGATTAGAAAATATCTGTGTTCGCGTGACAACGCTCTCATTGTTAGCCCGGTACGTCTGAGCCGGGATTATTTAAAGTGCAGTGAGATCAGACAATACGTGATAATAAGGATAAGATGCAGCGAGCGACGTCGGCGTGATAGCAGAGCGCGCGTCGCTCACATACGTAATGCGCCGCCGACGCGCGACCACACGGGGACACTCGGCGCGTTTAGCGCACTACCACTCGTGACAAGTGTACAGTGTGTACACGCTCGCGTGTACACCGCCACACACACGCCCTCTATACGTTGTGTACAATATATCCTCTGCTGCGGCCGTCACGTGTGCGCCGTATTTTCTGAAGCGTCTATCAAGGTAGAAAATACAGCCGACTCGAGGCCAGAATAATAATAATAATAATAAATTTATTTATTTCCAAAATAGTGCAAAAACATTTACAATTCAGGTCTTATAAGTACATTTAAAGGATGAATATATATTTGCCTGTACTAGGTTAAAAACCTGTGCTTCAGGCGATCAAGTAAAACTATCTTATATGGTAAAACTACATTAAAATAACTAAAGCTAAAATAATAATAGTTGTATACAGTTATGTTCTTAGTTCTATTTTAATATTGCAAGTAACTCTTCTGTCTGTTCATATGGCATGTCTTGTAAATAATTACAAAGTGTTTTTTTACAATAATAATAGTTTGAGGTATATAAACTTATGACTCTATTTAATTTGTTATATAAATATGGACCCATAAATGTGAAAAATCTATTTGTAAAAGTAAATTTTGAGGTCGGGTGTGAAATGCAGACTATATCTTGCCGCCTCTTGTTAGTATTGTGTGTATTATAGGTAAGCATGGCATGTTGTTTTAAAACTATGTGCATGATGAAGAGTTGACGAACAGTTAACACATGACAGGATTTATATAATAGGGTTGTGGGAAAGAGAAAAGGTCGAGAGTGTGCTACTTTTAAGATCGTTCTCTGTGCTCGCTCAAGGGGCAATAAGATTGTTTTCAGAGCACCACCCCAAGAAGTTATACAATATTGGATTATAGATTGACATAGGGCCAGATACACTTGTGTGATTAATTTTGAGTCCGCAAATGTCCTTAGTTTTTTAAATACATAAATTAATTTCCGGACACGATTGACTAAGTTTATTATATGTTCACGGAAGGAAAGTGTTTCATCAATAGTAATCCCGAGATATTTTATGTTGTTAGTACGGAGGATAGTAGGACAGTTACATACAGTGTTCCCAGATGGAGTTGTGCATTCGTGTGCGTATAGGTGAGGTTTGGTATCAATTTGTTTACTCTTGCGCATGACAAAATGAATATATTTTGTTTTGTCCGCATTTAATGTGAGTAAGTTACGATGCAGCCAGTTGTTTACTACATTAAAGCCTGACTGCGCTTTTTCATAGAGTTCATTGACAGTTGAGGCGGTAAAAACAAGTGCCGTATCATCAGCGTATGATATTAATTTGCCGTGATCTAACTGAATGTTACACAAGTCGTTAATATAAATTAGGAACAGTGTGGGGCCCAAAATACTTCCTTGGGGCAAACCAAATTTAGTGTTTTTTTGATAATTGCTCGTAATATTATCTATCTTAACACACTGATGCCGATCATTTAAGTAGTCAGCAAACAGTTTAAGCTGCGTTCCTCTTACACCAAGGGACTCCAATTTGTGTAGAAGTGAAGAAATACATACAGTATCGAATGCTTTGGCTAGGTCAAGAAAGATCCCTAAGGTGTAGTTGCCTTTTCCAAGTTCCTGTGTAATATAGTCAGTCAGGCTATGCACGGCGTCAGACGTTGATAATTTTGCTCGGAAGCCGAATTGGGAAGAAGAGAGATAGTGTGTCTTTTCGAGGAAGTTAACTAATCGGCTATTAATAATCTTTTCAAGTATTTTTGATAGTGCGGGAAGTAATGATATAGGTCTATAATTAATAATTAGGTCCTTTTCTCCAGATTTATAAATCGGAATAACTACTGCCTTTTTGAGGCATTTAGGAAAGGTACCCTTGGATAGGCATGTTTGGAAAATGTACGATAGAGGGGGTATAAAAATGTGCATAAAACGTTTAAGAATCTTATTACTTATACTATCCCAGCCAACAGCACTGTTGTCCTTTAATCCTGTAATTATTCTCTCTATTTCGTGTTCGTCAGTGTCCAACAGTACAAAAGATGACGCATAACTACTCGATTTCTGCAATGGTGCAGTCTGGTAGCCACTTTGGTTAGTTTTAATTTCAGCCAAGTTTTTGCCCACGTTAACAAAGTATTCATTGACGTCATTAGCAGAAGAAAGCGGTGAGGTGTTTGTTTATAATAAACTCGAATGTGATATATGTTGTTTTGAGCTATAAGTGACGTTTTTTATATGTTCCCAGATAAGTTTAGTGTTTTTACCAGCCCTATTTAATATTTCTTTATCGTAATTAGATTTAATTTTTTTGAGGAGATTATTGCAGAAATTTCTATATCTCTTGTAAGTTAATTGAAGAATTAAGTTATTAGGGTATTTCTTAGTCTTTTGGTGTAGTTTATCTCTGTTTCTTATGCATCTAATAAGCCCGGGTGTAATCCATGGCTTAATGTTGTAGTTTTTCTTATTAATTGTTACTTCTGTTGTGTTATTTAAAATGACTTGCTGGACAAATTTTATGAAATACGATAGTGACTCATTTGGGTCGGCAGTATTATAAACTATACTAAAGTCAATATTGCATAAATCACCTTCGAGTTTGTTTATGTTTAGCTTAGGCTTTGTCCGGGGACGAATTTGCTTAGGCAGTGTTAAATTTATGATGAGTAGGACAGCGTGATGATCAGTGATAGTCGAATTTGTAACAAGCGTATATCCTATTTATATCGCCTGTTAGTATTAAATTTTGGATAGAGCACAGAGCCTGAAGTGTGTTATTAAGGGAAGTTTGGAATACGTCTAAATTTCTCTGCGCTGGCGATCTATACATAGCAATAATTGCCGTGTTGGAGTCAATTTTAATCACTAAGCAATTACAATCCTGTAGAGTTGGTTGTTCGATTGTCATTTTTAACGAGGATTTGGCATAGACAACAATTCCATCATTCTGATTGTGGTTTATTGTAGTGTAATATGTATTGTATCCCTGAATTTCTGGTAAGTTGGTATGTCGATTTAATATCCAGCACTCCGTAAGCACTAGTATGTCGCATGCAAAGTCTAGCCTACTTAGGAAAACATTAAAGCTATCTATATTCTTGGAAATACTGCGAATATTTTGTGTTAGTATTGTTAGCGAGTTTTGGTAGCTGGAAAGATACTTTTTGCACTCCTCGACCTCACATGATTGTGCTTGAGGTACAAATATATTATCTAATTCCTTAATTAAATTTAAATTTACATCCATATCAAAATCTTATAGTAAAAGTGCTTATAAACAATTAAGTGAGAATGTATAGCGAGTGTGTTATATCAGCATACGGCAGCTCCCTTTCCCTCCCCACAACAAGTTATAACTAAACTTAACTTGTAAGTTTAGTTTAGTTGATAAAAGTAACATTGAAGATGCAAATATTGGTGAGTAGGGCGGTGTGTCAAGGCGCCGCATCACCGCACTGTCGGTAACGCGATAAACTACAGTAATGACGTTAAAAAACAAAAATAAAAATCAAGTGAGGGTGGGTGCCAAAACCCGCACAACACAAGGACGGCGCTGAGGTCACCAGTACCCGCCGCGACCACGGCTGAAGCAAGTCAGTCGAAACGTTGGCAAAAACCGAGGTATTAATGCCTTAAATATATTATTTATCGCGAGTAAGACCCGCTATATAACCTTGTATAATTGATTTGATTGAGTTGCACGTTGCACTCACTAGATGCAAACGTGTTTATTGTTAACTGAAGAGCAGTCATTATTATATTCGCTATTTTTATGACATAGCATAAATAAGTGTGTCACGAGAGTTTCGTACGTGTATATGTGCAAGAACTTAGATAATGTTTATCGATACATATATTTGAGTTAGAAGTGTATGTATAAAAATGTCGAGCGCCAGTCCTTTTGGACGCAGTCAGATCACGTGTAGGAGCCCTACACCGTCAACACCGTTGCCGTCGCCCCGTCCTGAAGACAAACCGCCCGCTACGGAGAAGCCGGCACTTGAACTAATATCTACAGCAGAAGTAGAAAGATAGATGAAGATTATCAACTCTTATTTGACTGAAGTTTGTTCAATTGCTGCAGAAAGTAAGCTCAATACCGATTCAAAAGTACGAGTCACAAGTATCTGCCGCCAAGTGAGCACTGCTGCATCTGAGATGGCTGTAAACTATCAGTCTGTGAAACAAAAGGTGATACAAGCACACTCCACCATCCAGCACCTTCAAGAGAAGAAAAATATCTCAGATACCCTTGAGGAGATTAAGAAAGTCGTGCAAGTAAATCATACCCAGACCCAGAAGAATACTTTTGCCGATATGGTTAAAAAAGGGAGCAACAATTTTATTCGCCCTAATTCCATTAGTTCAATTACGATATATCCTGCCGACAAAAATAAAAGTGACGACACTAAAGCCCTTCTCCAGACTATAATTTCGCCCGAGGAAATGAAATTGCACGTACGCGGTGTCAGAAAGACGAAAAATGGCGGTGTAGTCATCAGCACCGAAAATAAAGATGACGTAGAGAAGCTCAAAAGCTCTACAAAGCTTTTAACATCAGGACTTACTGTCAAAGAGCAGACCAAGCGTCGTCCTAGAATAATCGTAATCGGAGTTCCTACAACACTCACTGAAAAAGAGGTCTTCGAATGCATATTTGAACAAAACTTGGCACAGACATTTCCAGACAAGACACGAGAGTCCTTCATTGCCTCTGTTAAATTGAGCCACAAATCTGGGAAGAAGAACATATCGGTGTGCAATTATATAATCGAAGTACCACCGGGCATTCGAAAAGCCCTTATTAACCAGGGGAGAGTTTTCATAAACTGGACATCATGTCCCGTAAGGGACTTTACCCTGGTTACAAGGTGTTATAATTGCCAACAATACGGACATGCAGCGAAATTCTGCCGCGAAACAAGCCCTACCTGTGGTCATTGCGGTGAATCAGGCCACGTCATCAAAGAGTGCAGTAAGAAGACATCACCACCTACGTGTATGAAATTTAAGAAGCCCAATAATCACCAAACTGGGGACGTGAGCTGCCCAGCAAGAAAATATGCCGAGGACAGGTACCTTAATTCCATAGACTACTAAGGCGCCTGAGAGCGCCACTAACTACACGTGAAAGCAACGCTACTACAGGTACTCGTTAATTATAGTTATGGCTAATAAGCTAATAGATGATTTGGACAACTTTTCTATCTCAGACTCAAAAGTTTGTAATATTGAGGATTGTAAAAGCCTTCTTCCACCACAAGATAAATGTTTAACTATTATTTCGCAAAATATTCGTAGTATCTATAAAAACTTTCAAGAACTAGAAATCTTGCTACATACTATTGACATAACTTGCCACATAATAGTGCTATCGGAATGCTGGTTATCTAATAGATCTGATGCTCTACCAACTTTAGATGGATATCGACAATATTGCAGTGATAATCATATCAATCAGAATGCCGGCGTTGTAGTATATATTAGAAAACATCTGAATGTAGTTATAGAAAAACCTAATATGGATGAATGCAACTGTCTGCTCATTAAAATTAACCATGATACTGCCATCATCTCTCTGTATAGGCCACCATCTCTTAGTACAGATAAGTTTCTTAATTCACTTGATTTAGCACAAAACAGTCTATCATCATACAAGAATATAATTAAAACAGGTGACTTAAATATAAATATTCTGTCTGAGAGAAATGACGACCGCAGCCACGATTATCTTAATGTCTGCTCTTTTCATGGTCTCTTGCCAGCTCATACTCTTCCTACTCATCAAAGTGGATCATGCCTAGACCACTTCATTATCAAAACAAAGCATCCGTCCCGCACTTTGGTCATTAAGGCGAGGTTGCAGTACTTTTTAAGATTTTTGAACGTCTGAAAGTCCCATGAAATATGATATTTTTAATGAATAAAAATTAAAGTATAAAAGTTGAACATATCTTCTAGTAAATCGTAAAGATAGAAACACGATTTGGAATGATTGGCTCGATAAAAAAAAAAGTCAAACATGGCACTAAATCACAATTTTAAACGTGTATTGCTTAGAGATTCCATAATGAATTTATATAAAAATATTATCAATAGAAACAGCTCTTTATTTTAAAATAAATGGTAAAAACAGATTTCGTAATTTCGTTATCATTTTTCTCCAAGAAGAAAAATAGTCAAAATGTTGGCATTATATCGCTCGCCGGCCGTTCATCAGTGCCTGTCTAGGCGTGATTGAGGGCGGACGTACGTCGTTGCTCCGCAAAATCCCCCTCCACCCCCGCATTTACGTTTTCGCGAAAGTACAAAGTAATTCGTATTCCAAACTCAATCGTTCAAACCATAGACATACTAGTAAGAAACCGTAGACAGGTTACTGACAAGGTAACCGGCGCTTACGAGTGGCACGCATCGCGAAAAGCGTACGCACACTAATATAAATATTTCAAAATGACACACTAATAGATAAGAAGTGTAAGTGAGATAGCACATCTAATCGCAAGCGCGAAAAAGAGATAAACATATACTCTCTGTACCGACGCGTATTGTGACATCATGCTGACCGTTTCACAAACAATAATTTGACTCACATGCGACATGATCACTTTGTCTGTCTTGAGTAAATTCAATTCGCCTCAAAGTAAATTTGATTAATTCATTTTAGGTAGGGAAATAAAAAGTCGATGTGATTTATTTATAACATTTATTAAAAAAGTACATTTTATTCTTCTTATTTCATTCAATGGAAATCTAAAACAGTACGTTAATATAAAAACTGTGCGCTGCGGACCCACCGTAGCCCTGGCAATACCCCTGGGGTATGTTGGGTCTTTTAAAGCTTAACCGTACTCCTGGCTGAAATGCTCGTAGTGTTGTACCAACGTGCTACGTCGACATTAAACTGAACAGTGTTATCTCTCGTATGATAATGACTTACTACTTATGTTTTTGTATTTTTAGACAAGCGAAGACAAGCGCTAGTACGATGATATAGTGCAACAAGGAGATAAATTAGAGAATAAAACGTTTAGGTATTACTGCTAATGGTTATAATGCTTTGTATATTATAGGTATAATCTGTGGTACTGTTGAAGACCCGTCATCATCATCATCCTAGCGCTGTCGGATCATTCCCACTAGTTCTATTGAACAGTTCTAGGATAGAACTAATGATACTTTTTTCCCACTAGTTCTATTAGCACAACTTGATGATAAGAAGTTAGGGAAACAGTTATAGGAAATTTCCCACTAGTTCTATGATGTTTTACAAGGGTAGTATCACAACATCGCGCTCACATATCCGAATAAATATGTATGTATAAAAATGTGTTAAACGAATGAACGTCTACAAAACAATTGAACGTCTACAAAACAAATGAACGTCTACAAAACAAATGAACGTCTACAAAACAATTGAACGTCTACAAAACAAATGAACGTCTACAAAACAAATGAACGTCTACAAAACAAATTAACGTCTACAAAACAAATGAATGTCTACAAAACAAATGACTACCAGAAAGTGATCAGCTATCGATAGTGATTGCAAAAAACAGTAGCATGCGATTTTCGACCTTATTGAAAATTCATGACAAACCCTTTTTTTTGTTTTTCTCGCTTTCTGGCATTATAACGGTAGTAAAATTATAAATTCTGACTAATGTCAATAAAGTTGAAAATCGCATGCACCTGTTTTCTGCAATCACTATCGATAGCTGATCACTTTCTGTAAGTCATTTGTTTTGTAGACGTTCATTTGTTTTGTAGGCGTTCATTTGTTTTGTAGACGTTCATTTGTTTTACACCTTAAACAAATGAAAGTCTACAAAACATATTCATTCGGATATATGAGCGCGATGTCGTGACACTACGGATCATTCCCAGTAGTTCTATTGAATACCCTAGTAAAAACATACATAGAACTAGACTGGGACATTTCCTATTACTTATCCCATTAGTTTTATTCTCCTCATCAAGTTGTGCTAATAGAATTAGGACAGTTCTATCATAGAACTGTTCAATAGGGCTACTGGGAATGATCCCACAAAATAGTAGAACTTGAAATTAACGAACTGAAATTCATAAACTTATTACACAACAATATTATCTGGGAGTACGGTTAAGCTTTGAAAGACCCACCATACCCCCAGGGGTACTACCAGGGGTACGGTGGGTCGGCAGCAAAAACTGTGCAGTACAATCTACTTAGTTGTTTAATACTAAAATGAGAAAAACAAGAACAAGCGAATGGACTTTGATCATCCGTCAATGTTTGTAACTTACGTATGATTTTGTATTTCTATAATAATAATATATTGTGTTGATTCAGCCTCAAATCACTTTTATTACTTGACAAAAACACACATCAGTATTTTATTATTACGAATGTCCCATCTGGATACATTGTTTTTTAGTCTTTGAACACGCACAATACTGCTTCTCTTTTACACTCGCTAAATGCCAATTTTTTTATTCACTCTATTATTTGTGATACTGAATTTATTATAAATTGTAAATAAAACGTTGTAATATTGTAATACTCATGAATGAGAAGTGATTCCATCACTTTTAGTCATTTTCCTACTATAGTTTGTGCAAAATCTCATTACACAGGACGGCATTTTCAAATGTAACGTACACACACGCGAGTAAAAGAGCAAGCGCTTCCGACCGCAGTGCGTACTAAAGCCAAATGAGACATTTAGCCTGTTTTTAATGTGCCACTTTTGAAGTTCGCATAACTCATCTACGGTTTTTTTACGCTGCGCTGTAGCACACGCACACACGAAACCCCCCCTCCCCTTTCCCGCTCACTCGCTGACGCCACCGCCGTGTTTTTGTTTTTGCGGGGGGTGAGGTCGAGCTACGCACTGTACTGCAACCTCGCCTTAACTCTTCAATCACAGATCACCGCACTATTCTATTGTCATTAAAACTATCATTTCCTAAACATAAATGCACACATAGCTATACTAAAATAAACATGAAGAACCTTGCAATTGACATACCTAACATAGATCTTGACCCCGTTTACTTATGTGCTGATCCTAATATTTCAATCGATTACCTCACAAACGAAATACAAAGTGCAATTCACAAAAATATACTATAAAATTGTCTAACAGACATAAAATAACAAAACCGTGGATTACACAAGGTCTTTTGCGCTGCATAAGACATAGAGATAAATTGCACTCGAAGGCTAAGAAAGCACCAGATAATGAAATTATCTCGATGTCTTACAAAAGATATCGTAATTTTTGTAACAACCTTCTAAAAAAATTAAAGATTGAATACAATAAGGCTGAACTAGAAAAGGCTGGGCAAAACAGCAAATTAGTCTGGAAATTTATAAAAAAATGCACTTTTACCACCAAAAATCAAGAACCAGCATTAGATTTACTTCAATCCAAGTCAAATCCCACACAGGCACTCAATAAAATAAATATGTTCTTCGCTAACGCTGGAAAATCACTCGGAGAAAAAATCTTGTATCAAAGAAACTTTTCATCGCACTACACCTCTAACAAATCACACAACCCCGCGCTCAAATCTTTTGTTTTATTTGATACTGACGTTGACGAAGTAGTTCAAATTATAACAGGACTACGGGACACTTCAGCGGTAGGGTGGGATGGCATTTCTACCACTATAATCAAAAGATTTAAGACCTTCCTAGCACCTCCACTAACCCACATTTTTAAAATATGTTTGTCTGACGGTATATTTCCGAAGTCCTTGAAAAAGGCTATAGTTATCCCAATACACAAGAATGGAGATACAAGTTGTGTAAACAACTACAGGCCCATTTCAATCTTGCCAGCATTGTCTAAAGTTTTAGAAAAAATTATAAATAATCGATTAGTAAAATACCTGGAATCGAACAATATACTCTCAGACAGGCAGTTTGGTTTTAGAGCGCAAAAGTCAACAAACCAGGCCATTCACATGGTTACTGATCACATTGTGGCTTACCTGGATAAAGGGATGCATACTATTGGGATCTTTCTAGACCTTGCCAAAGCTTTTGACTCAGTTTCAGTTCCAGGTCTTGTCAGAAAGCTTGAGTATGTGGGAATAAGAGGCACACAATTGAAACTACTTACTGACTATCTTAGCGACAGATGTCAGTGTGTAAAACTAGGTACAAACCTCAGCGCGGATATCCCTAATCCTCCCGTCGGGGTGCCTCAAGGGAGCATTTTAGGAGTAACTCTGTTTTTAATATATATTAATGACCTATGTAACCTAAGTCTTCATAATGGTGTCATTGTGTCTTATGCAGATGATACGGTACTATAATTTACAGGAAATACTCGTACTGAGGTATATACGCATGCTCAACTAGGTTTCAATACTGTAAATAACTGGCTTTTTGACAATATACTAACCTTAAACACCCAGAAAACAAAATATATCCACTTCTCAATACGAAACAATAACATTCACGAATCACCCAACAACAATCTTAATAATACAGCATCCGTAGGAATTGATGGCATTAATACAAAAATTATCAAGGCCTGTTCAAAGCACATCTGTGAACCCTTAAGCCATTTAACAAACATTTCCTTTGAGGAAGGAACTTTTCCATGCGCTTTAAAAAAATCAATAGTTAAACCCTTATTTAAAAAAGGGGACGTAACTGATCTGAACAATTATCGTCCGATTACATTAATACCAATACTCTCCAAGGTATTCGAGAAAGCAATATTAAAACGACTCTATGATTTCGTTACAAAATTGGGCATATTAAAAGAAGAACAATTTGGTTTTCGGCAAAATAGTTCCACATCGTTAACATGCTTTGATCTCATTAAAGAAATAACTGAAGCTATCAATAAAAACAAACCAGTAAGTGCAATATTCCTTGACATGAGCAAGGCTTTTGATTTCGTTCATCATGAGATACTTCTACATAAATTAAACAGATACGGCATAAGAGGGAATGCTAATGACTGGCTTAGGAGTTACCTTTCAGACAGAACTCAATGCGTCGAAACAACAAAAATCCACAACAATAACAAGATGCATTATAAGTCTAAATTCAAGAATAATAAGTTTGGTGTTCCGCAAGGAAGTGTTTTGGGACCGTTTTTGTTCCTGATGTATATTAATGATTTGCCTAATGTCACCCATCATAAAACTGTGCTATTTGCAGATGATACAACACTAGTCGTGAAATGTGAAAATATAAATACTTATGAGCAAGAAATAAACGATGCACTCAAAAGTGTTATTGATTGGCTTAATATTAATAATCTAAAGATCAACTTAGAAAAAACTAAACTAGTTCAATTTCAAACATACAAACGTAGTCGAATAGATTTAAATGTAGTTTATAATAATACAAACATAGAAGAAGCTGATACAGCTAAGTTCCTAGGTATTATGCTAGATAGAAATTGTAGTTGGAAGGCACATATTGAGTACATCTGTGACAAGCTTAATTCATTTGTATATGCTATAAAAAAGCTTCGGACTACAGTATCAACAGAAGCAGCACTGAGTGCATATCATGGGTATGTCTCATCTGTTCTTGCGTATGGTCTCTTGTTGTGGGGAAATTCGGTCGAATTTGAAAAAGTATTCCGTGTACAAAAAAAATGCGTAAGAGCTATTATCGGGGCATGGTTTATGGATAGCTGTAAACCCATATTTAGAAAATTACGTATTTTACCACTAGCTTGTATGTACATTAAAGAAGTTTGCATATTTGTTAAACAACATTCGGAATACTATGAACTTCAATCACAAGTGTCAAAAAGAAATGTAATCCCTAGAAATAAGCATAAATTGTACCAACCCCACTGTAATCTAGAAATTTTTAAAAGGAATTCGTATGTAAATGCTATCAAAATTTATAACAAATTACCAAATGTATTCAAAGAGCTTCCCTTGACAATATTTAAGACTAGACTCACGAAATGGCTTCTGGATAAATGTTTTTATGACCTCAACGAATATATACATTCAAATAATAATATACAGTTTAATATAATATTATTGTGACGTATTATAGTTTTAGTTTAGTTTGATTTTAATTTAATTATAATTTAGTTTGAATTTAATTTAATATTATATTGGTTTAATTTTTGATTTAATGTTAAATTAATTTAATTTAATTTTAATTATCCATTTTATTAATCAGCACATATCGTAATGGAAACAGGCCTATATGGAATGAAATAAAGCCTTATTGTTATTATTATAGTTTATGATGTTCATCGTTGACACAATTTAATCAATAATTTCTGTTTTCTATATTAGCAACTCCAATATCGGCAATTTTGTATTTGTTTAGTGTTATACCTAAGTAATTATTGTCAATCTATAATTAATTATGTTACTTATATACTAATAAATTGTTTAATCTAAAATTATATAATAAGAGCCTTTTGCACACCATTGTTATGGTAGAATGTACAGAACCATTAATGTAATTACTAACATCTATTGTATGTACTACATTCTGGCAAATAAACGAATTCTAATTCTAATTCACTATATTCGCTCACGACAATAAATGTCATTCATCTGCTGACGCTGCATGCGCCTGCCCTACTTTAGAATCTACACAATGTGTCAAGTACCTTGGAATAACACTTGACAATAATCTTAATTTCCGCATTCACATAGATCTCTTATGTAAACGGGTGCACAAATTAATATTTATTTTCAAAACAATGCGTAGCGCTGCAAATTTTAAATTAATTAAACAAATCTACCTGTCTTTGTGTCAGTCCATCATATCCTATTGCATTACTTCATGGGGAGGGGCATCCAAAACTGTACTATTGCCACTAGAACGCGCTCAAAGAGCTATTCTAAAAGTGGCGACGTTTCGACCTTATATGTTTCCTACCTATGATTTGTATCAGTCCACTAATGTCCTAACTGTACGTCAATTGTTCATACTGCACATCATACTTAAACAACACGCACTAACTCCATTTAAACCACTGCCCCCGGACAAGAGACGAAAAGATCTAGTCTGTACTAAGTTTCATGGTAAACATGTCTTTATAAATAGATTTTTCTTATTTATAGGCCCTTTTTTATACAATAGATTAAATAAGTTACTAGATATATATAATTATAGTTATAAGCAATGTAAAATAATCATAACTAGATACTTACAAACAATGACCTACTCCGATACTGAGAATTTGCTTACTGTCATAAAATAATTACCTAGCATTGAATAGCCTCGATTTTAATTATTATTGCGTCAATGTTAAATTTAAGAGTTTGCACATTTGTTATATTTTGCACAATTATATTACGTAAGAACAAACCAGCCTGAAACACAGGTGAAAATCTAGTTCAGGCAATTAATTTTAAACCTAGATAGCAAAGTAAAAATAACCTATACCGGCCTTAAACTATATGTTAAGTATTTATTATTTATTAGATTATAAAGTATTATAGTATAGATTATCCAGATCTTATGTATCCATCCACTTAAATGTAAACATTTTTGAATAAAGATTATTATTATTATAATGTATACTAATCGCGAAAGTTTAAAATGGTTTTTTCCTTCTTGTTGTTACCAATCTTTTTTTTAAACTCTTTCTGTTTTATTTTGATAGATCTCTTGCATCGAAACGTACCCAAGCCCTTTTCATCGTTTGTTACCTACGAGAACGTTCTATAACTAATAAATATCTCCTGATAGTGTCACCTAATCCTATTATTTTTGTGTCAAAGGGAACAATTAAAGGAATAATGTTCGTACAACAAGAAGTTAACAGAAACAAAGCTCACTTAAACTCGCAGCTATCTACAAAGCAGATATTTCAAGTGCGCGACCCGACGTCCCGCCGGTCGACCCACTGTGCACACTATGTACCAAGCTACGATGGAATTTTCTAGCGAAGTTGACTTTTCAAATAAAGTCAAAGTTTACAGATATCGAGAATTACCCTGTCTTACAGCTACAGTGTGTCCGTGAGAGAACCTGCACGTGTTGTGTTGACACAAAGTCCTCCCGTGTGTGCACGACGCACGCGCCGTCATAAATGGACGCTCACATCAACACTAAACCTGAATACCAAGGAAGAGAACTGATTGGTTCTGCTTTCACACCAGATTTACCTTTAAAATAGTTTATTGTCAGCGATTTCACCCGCTGTCACCAAAATCTATAGCGCTAAAACTAAATACTTCTCGCATCGCTCAACGACCATTCAATTGCCGTTCAGGACATCTGAATCTCGTGAAATTGTCAATTACGATGTCCAAATCACTTTTGGGAGAAAGCAATATATTTCCATAAAACAAACGTCTCACGTTCGCGTATTATCGAAATAGATAGTCACTCACTCTTTCCTAGATACGTACCAAGCTTGCTGCCTCGGCCTGCTTGCATAGACTGTTTCCACAAGCAATGATGCCTACATACGGATAAGTATATAAAAAAATAAAGCACCCCATGTGAAAGTAAAAAGTTATAACGAGTATCCTTAGCATCAAATAGGTAAAACACTAAACTTACTGACTTAAGTGTAACATGTAGGTACTTCTGTTGAAAGCTACTGAAAACTGTAATTATAGTTAAGGGCACAGATGACGGGTGAGGTTTCGAATATTCAGTGAGTCGGCCACTGAGCACTTGGAACCCACTGACGAGATTTATACGTTTAACAAATTGACCCATCTAAACCTCTATTGCTAATAACCATGTTAAATACCTCCGCTATAAATAAACCCCTCCGGAGGGCTTCTATGTGTTGCACCTATGTAATGCATGTATACAATGCCTCTGAAACTCTCTATAGTTTTGGTAAACGACAGTCCCTGGAAATGAAAACCCTTTTTTTGCGATATTTCTTTAGTTCCTAATATACAAATTTAGTTATAGTTAACATAAGCCACTAGTGCACGTTAATTATCGTTTCGTAATTAACACACAGCTGTCAGTGAACAACATTAATTTACTTAACGAACAAAATAAATTATGAATAGCAATTTCATTTGGCCCAGAACTCAGAGGTAACACAATTGTGTTTGTAGGCTGTACCGAGCGTATTTTAGCCGCTGGTCTAGCCAGATACGCACAATATTATAATAACGAACAAAAAAACAAACATTTTAATGTCCTCATAGCTGGAAAAAGGTATACTTAGGGAAAATAATGTTCGAGCTAGGTCGTTGGGATTTTCCAGGCTTAGGAAAAACATCACGAAAATTGTTTAGACCTTGATCGTCTCTAACAATCGTACAATATTTTTTGGATGAATATTAAAATATACATTATTTAATGGTAATACTCTAACTATAATCAGCCTATTCAGTGCTATATTCGTATTTTATGAAATGAAATATACATTCAATCGAAGGCATTATAATAATATGTATGGGCACAAGGCAGCAGCGATCACATTTGAATCTCAAGAAGAATGAATTCGCGCTAGGCTCACAGATCAAACGTCACAAGATAAGGTCATTTGAAAATCTCAAAAAGGCAAAATCAAGATTATAAGTATATTTGTACCAGACAGTGCAATGACAGGACGGATCAAGTTTCTTGTTGTGTCACGATACCAAAGAGATTTGTATGATGGGTTTATTTATCGATAGAGGCGTGCAAGTCAGCTCTTACAAACTTACAAACTAAATCATTTTCGGAACACGCATCAGTGGCTGACGCGCGTTATAAAAACAAATATCATCTTATCTTAGAAATAAAACATTCCGTCAGCACTAGGTTCGCTCACTTACTTTACAGCTAAAAAGTACGAGTTAATATAACACAAGTAATAAATTATGATCGGTGTGTCAAACTATGTACCAAACATGTTGACTTTAATATTCATAAAAAAACTTTATTTTAGTATAGTACCAACATATAAGCGGGTGATTGTACTCTTTTAAACAACTTGTCTTTTGAGACAATGCCGACAAGTTTCATGCACTTTGAAAAACGTTGTGTTGTGTTCATAATAAGTGTGCGAGGTCAGTGACGGCGGTAGCGTGGGCGTGGCCGCGGGCGCGGGAACAAGAGCACGCCACACGATAATTACCTACTGAACTTTACTCACTAGCTGTCATTATGCCACTGCAGCATTCACATATATTCTTACGTTCGTACATAAATATCGATAACTGCAACTCACACAAACGCGTTCTGTCAGGTATTTTAAAAAAAATTAAATGTTACATCATAAAAGGTCCTTTTGATACATGTTCCTTCTCCTTTGTTAAGAAATTTTGAACTACAAAACTGTTACAAATTCAAGCAGATATCATAATAACATTCTATAAACAAAATTTTACCGTCTTCTTTTTAATGTCCCTACTGCTGGTGAATAAGCTTCATCACTTCAAGGGCCGCGCCCTACTAACTTAATACCTGCCTCTGTTCAAAGCACGATACATTTTGGAAAACATCTCGGTAGAAAGTTTATGCTAGAACATGCATATTTGTGAGAAAAAACAATTTCGTTGTATGTAGATAATATATTGTATGCTTCTTACGAGTACGTACGATTCTTGTGATCCCCTTCGGTTTGCATGAAATATTCGTACTTACAACAACGTTAACTTACAACACAGTACCGCACAATGGAGAGTAATATATTTGTGTAAGCGTGTGGTAGCCTCTACTCACACATCCGGCGGAAGTGGAGCGAGAAAGTCAACGGACGAGATAGTTTGTCGCCTTCAATGTAGCTCAGGATATACATATATTTGTAGTTTTTGGGAAGCGTCACAAAACAAGGATTTAGGTTTATGGTGCTGACCAGAAGAAATAACGTAATGATTGTACGAAGGTCTTTCGTGCCAATACACTTATTTCTATACAGAAAACAGTAAGTACTTTACACTAACCATAGGATCTCTGATAACTGTCGTAGAAACCCTGAAACCACAACTAACTACTTAAAAACTGAGTGTAAAACGTTAGTGTTAATTCAATTCATATATTTCATTGTGTAGGATAGAAACCGTAAAATATAAGGTTGCTTTTAGACTATTTAAATTATAATCGATTGGCAAGTCGCAGGCAGGTGAAAGGTGGAAATAAGAAATATATTGTAGAACCGTTACCCACTAGCGACTCGGATCTCCATGCCGATGCAAGTAAGTAACTTAGTTAAGGATCCAAGCAAAGCGATTAAATTATTCAGATCCTTTTTAAATTGCTTCAAGCAGCAAACTAAATCCGTTACGGACCCTTTGCAAGAAAAAGTAAGGAGAATCATTAAATTTTAAGTTCCGGCAGCTAACAACCCCGTGCATATACGTACCGTCAATAAAATAAACTTAGTATATCCAAATATATTAATAGAAACTACATTACTATGTCAACACACAACAGTGGCTGGTAAACACTTTGACAGTGCGTAGTGACTCTTAACTCTGCGATGTTTGAAAATGCATTGCTATTAGACGCGGTAGAAAACTGTTTTAAAGTTGCAATAAATAAAGCAAAGAATCGTAAACTACGGTCCAACTTCGATGACTCGCGAGGTTATTTGGCTGTAGTCGCTCTACGGGGGAGTTAGCGCCTAGTCATCCTGCGCTGTTAACGAAGCAAAAACTTCTTAAAATATGGAATCATTACGGCGTAAGAATAACTATTTTTAAGTCTTTTACTATACTATTTGCGCTGTATCATGGTGCGGGTGGCAGTTTCAGTAACGTTTCGTTTCACTCATGAAAGTTGCCGCAATTCACAAATTATCACAAATTATGACTTAGTATTTCAGCAGTACCACATTAATTAATTACTGTAGTAAATTAAATTAAACCCAACCAGAATGTTCTTCTACAAATAAAATCTAATGGAAAGAAAAATTAAGCAAAGTGTTATACGTATAACGTAACGCCATAGACGTATTTAGTGATGGGATGTACTGCTACGATGCATAGTCGGTGTTTTTTGTAATAAAAAAACGTATATTGGGCGCAGTTCAATTATTATTGTAAGTCTATCTTAATATATATATTTTTTGTGTGCGTGTGTATGTCACTGAACTCCTCCTAAACGACTGGACCGATCTTGATGAAATCTTTTGTGTGTGTTCAAGAGGACTTGAGAATGGTTTAGATACACAATTTAGTCAACTGTAAAATGTTTTTACTTAATTTGTAAGTAGTTGTGGATGTTGGAATGTTTCACATTGGAACCGAGGGACTGCGCTGCTATCGCAGTGTCAAATCTTATATTATTAATTTCGTCAAGGAGTACATCGAAACCTTACCTAAATAATAAAACATTAAGAAATAAAGATTTCGAGTCGACAACATATATCCGCAAAATTCGGATTGTCGAGTATTTTGTTAAATTCTAATGGTTCTGACAGACAAATCACAGTCGCCATATTGGGCACTCTAGCGAAACGTTACAGATACCGGATACCATTTTGAGTACCTACTACTAAGTCTTAGTACTAAGTAGTTTGTATGTGTAAATACTTTTTGCAATTATATTTCTTAAACAGTTAAAACGACAATTATGGAAGTATCAGTCCAATAAAGAAAATTAGTGTTACCCCGAATATAGATGATATACTATAATTAGAGAACCCCGTATTTACGCGAGCGGAGCCGCGGGAAAAAGCTAGTATATAGCTATAATAATGAAACAATAGAACATATATAAAAAAAAAAAATATTCGTCTAAACTCTTATCAGAATCAGGAACAAACATAATGTCCATTTTTGTTTTATTCATAACCTTCGACCAGTCTTCAGGTAGAACATTGTTGATGGCTTCCTGTAATAGGGCCAACCTCTTATTTGCGTAAAATGTACGTATTTGTAAATGGCGGCGAAGTATTATTTCTTGTGTACCTTTTATTTGGGCCTAAATCAGACTAATAGCGTTATACTGGAAATGGTAGGGTGGCAGTCGAAGGACCTGGGGCCCAATTCTGCTAATTATTTTTGTTCAAAATGCAGTTACGATATGATGTCAGTGTCATATTTACGTCATAATGGTATTCTCCTAAATTAAGAGACATTGAAATTATATTACGAATATATTGAGAGTTGAACAATACATAAACGGTATTCTGCTAATTATATTTTTATACAAAGACAAACGTCAAACTGTAAATACACATATTCAAAACACCCATATTTTAAATGATCGATTTCAAATCGTACGTAACATTATTGATTATGAATCAAAAAATCTCTCACAATCCAACGAATAAATTCATTTACTAAAATGGTACTGGTTAGTATTATAGACTGCCATATTGCACTGCTAGGTAGTATCATCTGTATATATAAAATTCATTCACAATTCCCTGACTAACAGTAATGCACAGCCGAATCTACTGGGCACAAGATGCTAAAAATTGGCATGTACGTTCCTCGAGGACCGTATGCTGCACCCTTACGGTCCCTGACCACATGAGTAGCCCTGACTAAGAAGATATTTCCCGAAACATCTACCAGATCGTAAGGAACTGTTAAAGTGAAATAAAATGTGAGAGCGTACTTGCGTGCATATTACATAAAAAACAAATCATAGGCAACGCTGTAACATCAAATGACCAGCAATAAAGTTAATTATTTCATTAATGGCAATACCTACTCATGTCAGGATATTTGACATTAAATTGAATATATCGAAATTAGAATAGAATGACATTGTGTAGCAGAATACCGATTTTGAGTCAATTCAAAATTTAATCTCATTCCATTCAAAATATGATGTCGATGTCATCTAAAATAGCAGAATTGGGCCCCAGGTCGCTTTTTTCTTTTGCCATTTCGTCCAGAGCATAGGTAGGAGTTGGTAGCTTATAACGCAATAAGGTTTGCCTTTAACATTTTTATATCTGCTGTAACTTCGTTTTCATTCAGCCACTTTACCAATGACAACTAGATGCTTAATTTACTACGACACCCTAAAACCACAAAAACAAATTCAGATATTTTCAGCATTCAAATATTTTCTAAGTAAGCGACAATAAATCAGTTAGATTATTTGTTATTAAGACTATCCCCTTTTCTGTTGGCAAAGATATATGCTGATTAACAGTCGCCTTAAGATATTATGGCCAACGAATTATTTGAATAGGTCCTATTTTCACTGCATTATTTTCATTAACAACTATTTTCTTGTATAAATTAACGTCAAATATGTTATAACAAGGGTAAAGATGTCGATGAAACTTAATAGCCTTCGAATAATAGCAGACATATTGGATCGTCTGGTTAAAGAGCCTCTGTTTACACTGTCAATCGTCTTGGTGATAAAGTCTGAGAAACTTATTTACGAGGCTCCAATATTCACAACTTGGAATAATAATAATAATATTCTACCACATTCACACAACACCATCTAGTCCCAAACTAAGCAGAGCTTGTACTATGGGTACTAGACAATGGATAAACATACATATATACTTTTTTTTTGTAAATACATACATATTAGGTTCCAATATTGCTACACCACAAAGGTCAATGCCTTCTGCGCAAACAAATGTGTTCTGCGTGGGAAGAAGCGAAATATATACACACAAGGCAACATCATTGACACATCTTCTCAAAAATATATCAAACACACCATAAACTATAAGTAAGTTGTTAAATAAAGAACTTGAACATAATTTTTTTTATATAGAATTTTTGTAGTATATATATTAATATGCCTCGTTTCCCTTAAGTACTAAGTATTTATTTATTTTTATTGGCTTACCTACAATACCTACTCTAAACGATGAACGGAACATGGCAGTAAATGTAAATGAGGCATCATTAATCAACTTAAATTTTGACGTTCATAAGCGTCACTTTGTGGACTTGATGAATAAATGATTTTGACTTTGACTTTGACTTTAACGTATTGAAAAAAATACACTTTTGAGTCTCATGACAGACATTCAACTCGCAAACGATAATTAACAATTTAATACGCACATCACTTCGAAAAGTAATTGGTGCGCGCCGTGGATTCGAACCCGGACCCTCTGCGTAGCAGTCTGTCGGTCTCTCCACTAGGCTATCGCTGCTTTAATTAATGTTGGTGAATAAATAAAACACAATGGATAACGATGCCCAAGACAGGTGACTGACTAGCTTCGCCTACGATACAACACTACCTCCCTCTACCTAAGCTACTTAAAACTACTCATATATTATAATCAATGTTTATACGAGAGCTTTATTGAGTAGCCCATAAACCGGAAAATCTGCATACCAGTCCCGATTATTTTCAATTATATAAACGGATTTCAATGATTTTTGTGGACTTTTTCTGGACATTGTAACGAAGAAACGGCATGAGAGAAGCATCATTTGTAGCTCGAGAATTAATATGAACTTCAAACAATATTATTGTTTATTGTAATACCTATCATCATCATGAATCATATCCGTACTTGTGCCAGTTTTATAGAGGATGCCTCCCCCTGTTAATGACTAATATCCCGTTGGCAACGCCACACTTTGGGTTGCTACAAATGAGCCGTAGGGCCAGCTCACTTGAGTCCTATAAAGCGCGGATGGAAACATATGTGTCTCTGAAATAAGAGGTAACAAACTACACACCAGCCTCTACAACTGGACACTTAATGTTAAAATGTTTTATTCGAGTTTACAAAACAAACATTCTACCCATCAAAACCTCTTAGAGGCGGTACCTAATTAGGGTCAGCGCGGGACACGGTCAGGCACAAAGTAATTAATATTATGTTTAGGTTTCATTACGCTAGAATGTTGTAGAACCGTTACCCACTAGCGACTCGGATCTCCATGCCGATGCAAGTAAGTAACTTAGTTAAGGATCCAAGCAAAGCGATTAAATTATTCAGATCCTTTTTAAATTGCTTCAAGCAGCAAACTAAATCCGTTACGGACCCTTTGCAAGAAAAAGTAAGGAGAATCATTAAATTTTAAGTTCCGGCAGCTAACAACCCCGTGCAAATACGTACCGTCAATAAAATAAACTTAGTATATCCAAATATATTAATAGAAACTACATTACTATGTCAACACACAACAGTGGCTGGTAAACACTTTGACAGTGCGTAGTGACTCTTAACTCTGCGATGTTTGAAAATGCATTGCTATTAGACGCGGTAGAAAACTGTTTTAAAGTTGCAATAAATAAAGCAAAAAATCGTAAACTACGGTCCAACTTCGATGACTCGCGAGGTTATTTGGCTGTAGTCGCTCTACGGGGGAGTTAGCGCCTAGTCATCCTGCGCTGTTAACGAAGCAAAAACTTCTTAAAATATGGAATCATTACGGCGTAAGAATAACTATTTTTAAGTCTTTTACTATACTATTTGCGCTGTATCATGGTGCGGGTGGCAGTTTCAGTAACGTTTCATTTCACTCATGAAAGTTGCCGCGATTCACAAATTATCACAAATTATGACTTAGTATTTCAGCAGTACCACATTAATTAATTACTGTAGTAAATTAAATTAAACCCAACCAGAATGTTCTTCTACAAATAAAATCTAATGGAAAGAAAAATTAAGCGCAAAGTGTTATACGTATAACGTAACGCCATAGACGTATTTAGTGATGGGATGTACTGCTACGATGCATAGTCGGTGTTTTTTGTAATAAAAAAACGTATATTGGGCGCAGTTCAATTATTATTGTAAGTCTATCTTAATATATATATTTTTTGTGTGCGTGTGTATGTCACTGAACTCCTCCTAAACGACTGGACCGATCTTGATGAAATCTTTTGTGTGTGTTCAAGGGGACTTGAGAATGGTTTAGATTCACAATTTAGTCAACTGGAAAATGTTTTTACTTAATTTGTAAGTAGTTGTGGATGTTGGAATGTTTCACATTGGAACCGAGGGACTGCGCTGCTATCGCAGTGTCAAATCTTATATTATTAATTTCGTCAAGGAGCACATCGAAACCTTACCTAAATAATAAAACATTAAAAAATAAAGATTTCGAGTCGACAACATATATCCGCAAAATTAGGATTGTCGAGTATTTTGTTAAATTCTAATGGTTCTGACAGACAAATCACAGTCGCCATATTGGGCACTCTAGCGAAACGTTACAGATACCGGATACCATTTTGAGTACCTACTACTAAGTCTTAGTACTAAGTAGTTTGTATGTGTAAATACTTTTTGCAGTTATATTTCTTAAACAGTTAAAACGACAATTATGGAAGTATCCGTCCAATAAAGAAGATTAGTGTTACCCCGAATATAGATGATATACTATAATTAGAGAACCCCGTATTTACGCGAGCGGAGCCGCGGGAAAAAGCTAGTATATAGCTATAATAATGAAACAATAGAACATATATAAAAAAAAAATTATTCGTCTAAACTCTTATCAGAATCAGGAACAAACATAATGTCCATTTTTGTTTTATTCATAACCTTCGACCAGTCTTCAGGTAGAACATTGTTGATGGCTTCCTGTAATAGGGCCAACCTCTTATTTGCGTAAAATGTACGTATTTGTAAATGACGGCGAAGTATTATTTCTTGTGTACCTTTTATTTGGGCCTAAATCAGACTAATAGCGTTATACTGGAAATGGTAGGGTGGCAGTCGAAGGACCTGGGGCCCAATTCTGCTAATTATTTTTGTTCAAAATGCAGTTACGATATGTACAACTACAGCTGTGGCCCAGTCATTAGGTACTCGGCCAGTGCTCCAGCACAAGATATAACCGCTGCAACTGACCAACTATGATGCCCTGTCCAGCCTTCAGCATTTCGACTGTAATCCTATCATATCCTGCAGCCTTACCTACTTTCATACTTCCCAGTGCCTTCACGATCTCATCCACGCCAATAACGCTTTGATCATTGCTATCGTTACCATTCATTTCATCGATCGGTGTCTCTATCGCCGTTCTTTCAAATAAACCTTCAAAATACTCTTTCCATCTCTTCAGCACCCAAGATTCACCATTCACTATCCTTCCATTCTTGTCTCTGATCGATGTGTATTCTGAGGTTTGAGTTCTTCCTCGAACTGCACGAACGGATTTCCAGAAAAACTTTATGTTTCTCCCGAAATCGTCAGATAATCTGCTATCAAACTCATCTTTGTTTTCCTCTTTTTTCCTTTTAACCATTTCTTTCTCTATTCTTTTTGACCTAACAAACTCCTTTCTTGCTTCGTCTATGTCCTCGCTCGTTGCTTTTCCCATTCTTTCATTTGCTCAGACAGCCAACCAATCTAAACAAAGCTTTCTTATTCTCTGACACTGCTGATTGTACATCCTTGTCCCACCATGTATTCTTAACCTTTCGTAGTTTCCTTCTCTTGATCACACCACATACTTCAGACGCTACACATACTACCTCTCCTTTAAAGGACAGCCACAATTCATCCATATCATTTATGCCATCGAACCTCTCAAATCTTGCTATCAATCTTCGTTTATACTCATCTTTCACATCTTTCTCTTGTAGATTTTCTACTTTTATTCTTTCCAAGACTCTATTTTCATTATGCTCTCGGTGTCACCATTCTTTAAAGAGCCCACTCATCCGGCTCAACACCAAGAAGTCTGTGTGGATGCCGATCCCTCGATACACCCTTGTATCCAACACATTCTTTCTCAATCGTTCATCTACTATTACAAAATCAATCATACTTCTAACATTTTTCGCGTATCACGTATCGTTTCACGCGTATAAATATGTATCCTTTTGTGATCAAACATGGTGTTTGTCATATAAAGGTTCAACTCCAAACAAACCTCAAGCTTTGCATTTCCATTTTCATTCACACTCTCATCACCGAATGTACCTAGCACCTTTTCAAATCCATCTCGTTTTACTCCCACCCATCCATTGAAATCCCCTAACAGGATCAATCTTTCGTTATCCTTACATTGCCTCAAAATATCTCTTAAACTCTCCCAAAACTCCTGCCTTTCGTCTTGCTCTTGCTGTGACATACCTGTAACTATATTGACCGGGGCGTACACCCCAATAATAAAGACACGAGTAAGTCCTACTTTCATTCTCATCCATAGCAGCCTAGCATTTACACATTCAAACTCTTTTACACACTAACATTCAAATAGTTATTAAGTTTTACGATAAGAATCGATATAAATATTCTATTTTTATAGTTCTAAATTGGGTAAAAGCATCTGACAACCATTTTCGCGACGCACTTTGTCAATTAATGGTATTGAACGTGCTTTAAATTCTTGAGGGTTGTACATTTTGTATTTTATTATGTATTTTTATACAATTTGAGATGTATAATAACGCTTCCAAACTTATAGGTATATAGTAGGACAGTGTTTGTGCGATTCGTTAGTGTAACGATTATTTGCCATCAGTTTCTCTAAAATAATTTTCCTGTTTTTACGTAATGAAAGCCTAAAGCAAAGTATAGACAAACAGATAATTCGTCACTTCACTCCCATCTAACACAGTACTAGAGTTTGAGTAGTCTCCATAAAGTTAGAGTTCCGGAACTTCAAGATTTTGCAGAATCAAACTAGATCTGAGTTTATTTTTAGCGTGAGTCGCCGTTTTTTAAACATTACTAGTACAAAACCGACAACATCCATTTTAAAATCTTGCAAATAATGCATAAACCATTACGACATCCGCTATACTTAGAAGCATATCATTCATATTGATTGCAAATTCAAAACCAGAAGCTCCGGAATAGAAAAATAATTTTAATCCCATTTCTGCAAAAGCCTTGCAAAATTTGACTTGAGAATATCAAGGTATATCTTCGGAGGATGATAATAATGAACCGCACCTCACCATTATCTTGCTACTCTGTCACTTGCTCTCAGTTGCAGACGTTACATTATCAGGCAGAGCGAGAGGGAAATTATCGATCTTGTCTTTTCATTTATTATGAAAGTTACATCTCTCGTTCACTGATTTTTTTTTTCATTTATCTTCCTGCTTGACACTTCATATTACTAGGAGATACGATATTTATTAAAAATTTATATTTTATTTTTGTATTTTGTTCTTCTTTTGCTGAATTAATTAACGGAATTGGACGTCAATTGACATTTGAATTTCGAAAGTTTTGTTGGTCGTTTGAGTCGCCCGGCAAATTAGCATTTCGTAACAGATAACGGTAGAAAGAAGTTGTGTTGTTTTTGAAACAAAATGTTAAGCTGCCAAATAGGAGAGATCCACGTCCGTGCCGAGCCAAAACCTAATTGGAGGGGTTGGAATTTAGCAGATAAAT
This sequence comes from Euclidia mi, assembly GCA_944739405.2. NCBI lineage: Eukaryota > Metazoa > Arthropoda > Insecta > Lepidoptera > Erebidae > Euclidia > Euclidia mi. The sequence goes on from OX123187.2 coordinate 2,113,066, forward strand.
CATTGCAATAATATCTGCAGCATATCTTGGCTGCCATACGCCTATATGTGCAAACTACGGCAATGGGACGAATGCCACCATCCTTTTTTATAAGAGCGCATAAATTGGCTCCGTACTATATGTCAGTGATGGCAGCGTCCACATTGCCGTAGAGCATCAAATATGAGAGCAGTCAGCTCCCTCAGTAGTGCATCGCCAGTCGCCCCGGCGCTCGAACACACAAGATCTTTGAGATGTTGTGGTGTTAGAGCGTCAAAGCCACCAGCCTACCCAGTCCGAAAGGAGCAAACTGCTGCGAACACGTCCTTGGCCGTAGTAATCAGATGCTCCGAATCCATATCCGGGGTATCAGGAAAAGAGTGGCCATCCATCGGCGCTGGATGCTTTCTCTTCAAACCCGCAAGCGTGTTTGGAGAGCAAGGCGCCACCACATCAGTGCTGAATAAGAGTCTCGACGCACCCCTTATATCACCCTCCCTTAGTTTGGATTCTACATATTGATAATTCGTTCTATTTGTATTAAAAGTAAAGAAGAATGGCCATTTTTGACCTAAACATGTATAGAGATAAAACTTATTTTAAAATGAAGGTTATTTTTTAGTGTAATGATTTCACTAACAATTATATTTTATAGAAGTCTAGGTAAAAAGTAAAGTTTTGGGTTGTAAAAATGTTCTAGAACTCGTGAACGCATCCTTATCAAAATATTTTTTATTCGCTGCATTGTTATATTATCTGTGCCCGAAGATACTTCCTTGTTTAGCTACGTTCCATTTCACTTATACCACATTTTTAGCATTTGGTTTAGTCAAAACCTCGAGCAAACTTAATTTTATATATAAATTTAATCAAGTTGTTAAAAGCTGATCATAAATGAATGTATTTTTTATGTTAAAAGATATAAAAAGATAAATATAAATGTATTTCTGCCGTTGAAAACATTGGATAAGGATGCAATGGAACGTTTTTGACGTAAAGACGCCGCCGGTGACATTGGACATGGGAGAATCTGTCAAATTAATACGAACTAATTTCGGTGTATTATGTAATTCCTAGACCTTTATAAGAAAAACTGTCTTTACAGTATAATTTCTTGATCATAGATCTACTTGTTTTTGTACATCTTATCTATATACACAATAATTCATTATCAGGTCATTCAATGTATGAGAAGTGGCCATTGTTCTTTGGTGTCGAAAGTATGGACCGAAACAGAACAGTTGTATTTAATTTGGGCAGTAAGTGTCTTTTTTGAGGCCTGATCTTTTTCAATATGTAAAATCCTATAAGGAAAGGTTAATAGTCGTTCCCAGGCTGTTTTTGAGTCCTCTGCACAACGAGACCAATGCAGTCAGCCAATTTTTTGGCGACTGATGGCCTTGCACCACGGGGAACTCTTTTCAAAACCGGAACAGATTTTTTTAAATTCGAAAGATGTTGCCAAAGGGGAATTTGGACACAGTCTTGTGTAGAAATTGAATATGAAGTTAAGGGGTCAGAAAGTACATCTTAGGATTTATGCATTTTGCCAAGATGTACTTTCAAACCCCGCTTACCTTTAAAGGAGCGGGCCTGGTCACAGTAGGGGCAGCGTACTAATTCACTCAGTGATGTGGTAGGTTGACTAGGTAGGTTAGATGTGTTAGTTAGTGGTTATAAAAACCCCAGGCCTCAATATTCAGTAATGAAACTGCGACTAATATTCTCTCGGGAGCCAATCAGGATTGCGGCCTCTCCGTGGATCACTGAACCGATGAATAATAATGTCCCCAATCTTGTCGTCATCATCATCATCAGCCTGCCGTAATCCACTGCTGGATATAGGCCTCTTCATTGGCACGCCACTGTGCCCGATTTTCGGCTCTTCGTGTCCAGCCGCTGCCAGCAACTTTGCGTAAATCGTCACTCCACCTAGCCGGAAGGCGTCCTACACTACGTTTGCCAAGGCGCGGTCTCCGCTCTAGAACACGACTACTCCAACGGTTATCGGTTCTGCGACAGATGTGACCAGCCCACTGCCACTTCAACGTGCTAATTTTCTGAGCTATGTCGATTACCTTGGTTCTCTGTCGGATCACTTCATTACGAATTCGATCCTTCAGAGAAACTCCGAGCATAGCCTTCTCCATAGCTCGCTGAGCGACCTTAAATTGGTGGACTAGTCGCACCGTCAGTGTCCACGTCTCGGCATCGTAAGTCATAACGGGTAGGACGCACTTGTTGAAGACTTTTGTCTTAAGGCTTTGCGGTAGGGATGACGAAAAGACTCAACGGAGTTTCCTATATGCTGCCCAGCCGAGCTGTATTCTTCTGCAAGCCACCCTCTCGAAGTTGTTTCTACCCAACTGCAAGGTTTGCCCAAGGTAGACGTACTCCTGAACAACTTCGAGAGGGACCCCATTTAGGATAATCGGTTTCGGAGAGACCGATGCGAGCAGAAGAATCAGCCAGGCTGCTCAGCATATACTGCAAGTCTTGCACGGTTTCAGCCACGATAACGATATCGTCTGCAAATCTTAAGTGTGAGAGGTACTCGCCGTTTATGTTAATACCGCGTCCTTTCCAATGCAGCGTCTTGAACATATCCTCCATTGCATTTGTGAACAATTTGGGGAGATAACATCCCCTTGTCTCACGCCTCGATGCAGGTGGATAGGTTCAGGCTGCTGGTTCTGTACTTGGACGGTCATAGTCGCGGCGTCATACAGACCTCTCAGCACTTGGACGTATCGCCAATCGATTTGGCACCGTTGCAAAGATCCCAATCTTGTACTTTTTGTTAAAAACGTATCGACAGATTGCTTAGGGCCGCATGGTTTTATGTCTCTAGACAAAAATATATGTATTACCGGGACACTTGTTTTATCGACGAGTTAAGCCAAAATGAATCGAGTCAGGTAGTTTGTTCCGTCGGTTCTCAATGTCTACTTCAAAATTGCTGGACATTAATTGTTTTTTATTGTTATGGTACGTAGAGCCGGCAATAGAACGGCATCGTCGCGCAGAATAATTAAAGACGTAAATCTATGAGTGAGCCAGGTGCCCGATAGAGTTCAAGACGACCGAGTGCGACTACAATCAGCGTCGAACTCATTACAATATAGAGACGAGTAACAGTTCGAGCAAACAAATCACAGCGCTCATTATGTAAATATTATGGAAATAGTAAAATGATGTTTAGGGTTCCGTAGTAGACTACAAAGAATCTTTGAATTATTACTGTATGCCCGTTAGTTTTTCCGTCAATGTTTCATCATAGAGACTGTAAATACTAGAGCGTTGGAATAAAATATGTTTAAAGAAAACAATATTTAATTCGCCCATTACCCATGCGGTGTATTATTACGGTGCATAGGTATGTTGAACTGTTATCAAGGTTCGGTTTAAACACTGTTTCTATCGAACAGTATGTTTATGAAGTAGCTTTGAACTGGTGAAAAATGTAAATGAATAAAATGAAAATTATGATTATTTGAAAATTATTGATACTAGGTACGGCAACGTCGGAACCATATATTTTGCGTTACCTTACATGTGTTTGATTGGCCTTTTTCCTACGAAATGTAAAATCTCTGTGAAGCCAATAATTTTTTCATTAAGTATAGATGAGCGCCAATTTGAACGTAACAAGATTTGTGAGATTAGGTGAGCAAATTGTAGCAACACGCGCCACGAGCGAATACACACACACTCATGCACACACACACACATACGCGCAGACACGCACACACGCTAGCGCGCGCCGTCGACATCAATGAATCTTCGGAGATATTGTTACGGACTACGGGGTAACGGGATTGGAAGGAAACACCGAGTAGCACTGATGACACTTTATTCGACTTCACACACGACACGCCGTTTAATTTCGACGCAGACAGCACCAACACTAGCGTCTTTTGCACTGCACTTTTCACTGCACTTCACTGCACTTTACTGCACTATACTTTCACTTCACTTTTTTTACTACTTCTTCTTTCTTCCTTTACTTCTTCCTTTTCTTCTTCACTTTACCACTTTTCAACTTAAACTGGCGCTCAGCGCATCTACACCGCCTTATATACCCCTAGGAATGTTCTAGATTCACTAATTTCGATCGTCTTTTCGTTATTCAATTGTTTTTCCATCTCCTGTCTCTTTTTAACCTTTCCATTCCTTCTTGAACTTTCTAGAATTTTCTAATTTTTATTCGAAATATTTAAATAATCTTTTTTTAAATATTTGCCAAATATTTATAAACATTTTCCAAATTTCATAAAAACCAAAATCCACATAACTGTTATGACTGGGATTTGAACCCACGCCGTCAGAACGTGAACGGGATGCGTTATCCGCACGGCCATCGCCTTGTTGTCAACGGATGCTGAATTTGGCGAACACTTGACAAAATGTATACGTCATCGAATTAAAACTCATTTCCAAATAATAAAATAGTCTTCAAACCTCTTTGCTAATTATTGTGTTTCGTGACGACGGTTTGACATGACATCAGCCGTCACACTACCCCCCTCTAAGACATGCGCGTCCCGCGCATCCTTAAACCCATAATACACCGCTCTACTATTGACATGGACCAAATCATTAAACTTCGTAGCTATAGAAGCCAGTGATCTATGTGTAAGTTTGCTTTCTTTGAGGCACAAAACTTTCCCCATGCTACCACCTTTCATTGGAATTTCCACATATCCACACTTAAGTATACCACCTTTAATGTCTAATCTGCACTGATGATCTCTAAAGAAATCCAGCCCAACTATACAATCGTCTACGATGTCTGCAATCACCGCTCGTTGCCAGTAAAGGTTGTCACCAATTTTTATAGCCACCATCTGTTCGCCTTTAACTGGGATGTACTGACCGGTAGCCGTCGTCAGTCGAAGTGAAGTTGACGGCGTTAGAATCTTTCCGTTCTTTCTTGTCAAACGAGTGCCTATAACCGTTCGTGTCGCACCGGTGTCCAGGGTCAGCGAACATAGAACGCCATTGACTGCTCCATCGATAGTTAAACCATTTCCATCCGTGCGTTGTCGAATACGAACTTTCGGAGCTTTTCGTCTTCTGATCAGCGCTTGCATTGAAGTCTTGGCTGTAATTGCTTCCTGATCATCTTTCAACACTTGAACACTAGCGTCAATCTTACGCCTTTCTGCTACATGTTTTGGACAGCTACGCCTTAAATGTCCGGGCTCTCTACAGTTATAACACTTTAGGACAAAAGATCTGCGACCAGTTCTCTCTACTTCCGCTGCAATAACCCTGTCTCGATCACTCGTAATTTCTTGTCGAAAAGCCTCCACTTCTAGAGCATGTGCTAATGCGTCTTTAACATTTTTGTGGTGTTTAAGGCGCACGGCAGCTCTGACTTCATCGTCATAAATTCCGTCGATGAACGCCTGGAGTCGCATGCTTTGAACTTGTTCCGCGGGTGTCGACTGATAAGCTTTTCGCACCATCTTCGTCACTTCCATCGCCCACTGCTGCAAGGATTCGTTCGGATACTGGCGGCGATTGCGTAACTTAGCTCGGAACACATATTTTAAGTGCTCGTCTCCAAACCTGAATTCTAGAGCCTCAAACAGCTGTGCGTAAGTAGCATCCTTTCCCACGGCCTCAAGCACCGATAATGCTTCTCCACGCAACGCCAGGATGAGTGCAAACTTGGCCTGGTCGACATCCCAACCATTGCTAATAGAAGCGGCTTCGAACTGTATTCTGTAGGCCTCCCAGGGAGTGTTACCATCGAATAATGGTACTTTTAAATAACCACCAGAACTTGATGAGTTGATAGAGACCGAAGGGCTGTTGGACTTCATCTTCTTTAACTCCTCCTCTATCGTAGCTATACGGGTATATATCTCTTCTGATACTGACGCCGTGCGGGACTTCACCTCTTCCGATACTACTGACGCCATGCGGGTCTGCATCTCTTCCTCTATAGTAACCACGCGAGATTGCACTTCACCGATACGCATCTCCATCTCGGCGATCTTACGTTCGTTCTCGGATATATAACGGCGAATCTCAACCTGGCTCTCCTTTATCTCGCTGAGTTGCTGCGAGTTTTGCTGGAGTTCGGATTTGAGCTGCTGCGAGTTTTGCTCGAGTCGAGATTCAAGCTGCGATTGTAGCTGCTGCGAGTTTTGCTCGAGTCGAGATTCAAGCTGCGATTGTAGCTGCTGCGAGTTTTGCTGGAGTTCGGATTTAAGCTGCTGCGAGTTTTGCTGGAGTTCGGTTTTAAGCTGCTGCGAATTTTGCTCAAGTGATTGTTGGAATAGTGCTGCGAGGTCTGCGAGAGATAGCGGGTTAGCCGCGCTTGCGGACGTTGATACCCCCCCTTCAGATCCACTTCCTTGTGAAGGAGCATCCCTGCTCACAGCTTCCTGGGTAGAGTCACCTTGCTCTTGAGCGGCAGCCCTTGCACGTGTCGTAGGCCCTTCCCTTGGCATGACTGGCATCTTTGTTGCTTCCAATCCCACTTCTGACACCAATTGTTACGGACTACGGGGTAACGGGATTGGAAGGAAACACCGAGTAGCACTGATGACACTTTATTCGACTTCACACACGACACGCCGTTTAATTTCGACGCAGACAGCACCAACACTAGCGTCTTTTGCACTGCACTTTTCACTGCACTTCACTGCACTTTACTGCACTATACTTTCACTTCACTTTTTTTACTACTTCTTCTTTCTTCCTTTACTTCTTCCTTTTCTTCTTCACTTTACCACTTTTCAACTTAAACTGGCGCTCAGCGCATCTACACCGCCTTATATACCCCTAGGAATGTTCTAGATTCACTAATTTCGATCGTCTTTTCGTTATTCAATTGTTTTTCCATCTCCTGTCTCTTTTTAACCTTTCCATTCCTTCTTGAACTTTCTAGAATTTTCTAATTTTTATTCGAAATATTTAAATAATCTTTTTTTAAATATTTGCCAAATATTTATAAACATTTTCCAAATTTCATAAAAACCAAAATCCACATAACTGTTATGACTGGGATTTGAACCCACGCCGTCAGAACGTGAACGGGATGCGTTATCCGCACGGCCATCGCCTTGTTGTCAACGGATGCTGAATTTGGCGAACACTTGACAAAATGTATACGTCATCGAATTAAAACTCATTTCCAAATAATAAAATAGTCTTCAAACCTCTTTGCTAATTATTGTGTTTCGTGACGACGGTTTGACATGACATCAGCCGTCACAATATTAATACAGACGCACAAAAGAACGACAAGCGCTCTGACATACACACTTATTTAATAGCGGCGGTAAAAAACAAATTCCCAACATGAAACACTATTTAGGCGGTTTAATTTGGAGGGTGAGAGAGGCGCTCGGCGTAAGTGAAAGGTTACCAGGATCAGTGGCAGATTTTCTGTTTCTGTTTTTTGATATCAATGGTGTAGGCGGCGCATAAAGCTCAGCAAATGAGGAGATTAACCGATGTGTGTGTGTAACGACATTACAGCAGCGACGGCGACACGGCGGCGACGCGCGACCATGCCGCTCATGCAAATGGTGCGATGTGAGCTGTACGTCGTGTGTAGACACGATAATGATTCACAGCGCTATTACTCTCTCGCTCATATCACACACTGCTTCCATTTATTATACTTTTTTTTTTTAAATAAGTCAAACGTAAGGCTTGACAGCTAAAGTGCTTTATTTATAAACGCGACCCGTGTTAAGCAGAATCCCAGAAATAGTTAAAAGTAATTTCTGCCGCCGTGACCGTTTACACCCTCAGGGGACCAAACTTTTTCTTCGATTAGCTTCGTATTTTGAGACCGCAGATATTAATATCTTTCCGATATACAACGCCTTTTATTCCTGTCTGACCTTTGTTTCTTAGGTACTCCTTAGTTTGGTGAAAACGGAACGTAGGATAGGTGAGCTTTTACTTCGAGACACTTGTTCAGTTCTTGAATTATAATAATATAAGTTGTGTGGTGTATCGAGCACGTTTGAGGATAGGTTTACAAGTAGTGAGTTCAAAAACTATTTGATTTTAAACAGTACAGTAAATATAAGTGACGTAACATGTTGGCTCCGCAATATCGATGTGGAGCAACTGTGGCGCCACTCTCGGGCAGCTGACACGACGCAGAATACTCGTTATTAAAAAATCGAGCTTCGTTTATTTAAAAGTACACTAGTGTCAGTGAAGTACAGTAAATGGACGGCATTTACTTAGTTACAAACTCGAAAAATATTGTTACGAGCTGGGGTTCGACGATAAATTATAACTCACTATGCCACTTAAACTTAACTTTATTTATACACAAACACTACACACACTTATTTACACAACCAGTAAAAACACACTTATTTCACACTTTTCCACTTCACTAATAAGAACAACACTAAACACTTCCGAATTACTTCCTTCGCTTCTTGTATTTCGCTTCGATATTCAATTGTTACTGTGTCCGTTCCGTTCGGTCGCGCTCTATTTATACTGGCCGGATAACATCACTAGCGCATTCTAGATGCTTCTATGAAACTGTCGAAATAATCTCGAACAGTCGATTACTCGATACAGCAACGCCATCTAGTACTGAGTAGCTGATTTACCTTTAAACCACCGATACATTCAATCTCTTCTAGTACCCCCATTCACCGATAGATGGCGTAACAATATTAAACGTAATAATTTAAAGGCCGCGTCGCTCGAAGGCAGGACCTCCTTCGCTTAGAATTTGTACGTGCGGGTACCACCGGTACTGCGGGTATACGCGGGTACTTGTATCTGTGACAGGGACGAACCGACGATTGATTTTCAAATGAGTCGGAGGTCTTACATCTTTTTATAATGGCAGTCGATCGAGTATCTCGTAATGAGTCCCTGAAAATAAGATACCGCCCACGTTGTTTACTGATTAAAAATAGGCCGCATCTTAAACGAGTGGCGAGTTAATGTCGATAAATGAGTCCGTCTACCTGTCACCGCCGCCCTAATGAAGGAGTTTGTATTTATTTTATCCGTTTATTGGGCACTTCTCTTGATCAATAACAAATTGGGCTGATTTTACTTTATGGCGAGATACTGGCCGGGTTTACGAGGTGAATAAACTAGGCGGACCCGAGGTGTAGATACAAGATTAATCACAGATGTATGTTCTGAACATTTATTTTTCTGAAATTTGTGTATGGCGACCTCAGTATATAGTTACGCGCTGTTCACAATTATATCACTTAGTGCTACGTCGTAGCATGTGGGCTACACTTGATTCGTAGCTTGTAGCTGTAGCGAGTGTGTGGTTGGATAGCCTCTTAGGAAATGATTTATCTAAGCACGCGTGATGTCCCGATACACGAGACAGGACGACACCGATGTGGGGACGTGACGTGTTCACGACGCGTGCCACGCAAGGTGCCGGCGAACCGACTTATTCACAATGTATGGTCCATTCCTGTGTGTTTATATTTAAGGTAATGCTTCTGCGGATATCACCGCTGTATTTTTATATTTTCTTTTGGCTGGGATAACTACCAGGATTTAGGAACAAAATCCATAAAATGAAACTTTATAGCGGCGGCTCGCCGACAGAGCTAATCTATTGCCGGCTAGGTCCCTTTTGTGAAACGAGCCGGACTCCTCCGGGCAAAGCCTTGGATAGATTGCCTTTTTTTAATTTTGAGTTTAAACAGTTCTGACTTAAAGTTAGATAATTTGTTAAGATTTGGAATAGCATTTTGTATGAGATTACGATGAACAGGGAATCCATTCATATAATAGGTAGAGTTAGAGTGCAGGTTCCGTCTGTGAGTGTATGGCTGTAATCTCGTACTAGGCCGTGTCACATGTGACCGAGAGACGCGTCACGCCACCCATTGCAGTCGCTTTGGCCTAGACTTCGGCGTGACCGCAGGTTGTAAGGTGCTGGGGTCTACCCTAACCTTGTGTGCATATGACATTATATAATTTGGGAAATCTGCCATCCTTTTAGCGGATGTAATTAAGATATTATAACAGCCATGTCTGTATGGAAAATGTTATTAAGGTTTTGTTATTATAGCCTTTTCTATTTTTTCTAAGTAGCGCTTGAAGTTATCTAAGCTAACTGAGTGTATTCTAAACTCACTGGAACTACGTTTCGGGGGAATTTATCTCAAAACATAAAATTAAAAGTTACCGCATATACTTGTGTGTTTTCATGATGCAAAACATAATAATGAATAGTTGGTAATACTGGCGAAAAGTGGGCTTTTATTATGCCTCTGCCTACCCCTTCGGGGAAACAGGCGTGAGTCTATGTATGTATGTATGTATGAATAGTTGGTCTGCATAAGAAAACATACTATTCAGAGTTTGTCCCTCAAGTAGCTGAATTAGGAACAATCTGTTAACGAGAAATGTGTACAGAGATGTTTAATTATACATACGTGTATAATTAATGTGTCGGTTCATACAGCACAGGTCCACCAGGTTAATTGGATCAGCTTTTAATTGGATGTGCTCCAATATGTTTACTAAATTAATTCCATCACAATCGTGTGATTGGTATCGGCTTGCGGCGCGAGGCGAGCCGGACGTGAGGTGCGAGGCACGTACCACTAAGCGGACGATCACTTCATCGAGTTTTTAACTCAATATAATATTTTGCCGTATATCGCGTTATGCCTACACAGTCTTCGGAGAACGCACAGCTCCAAGCAATGCCTCACATTAGCATATTAACAACTCACTCTAGGATTTACACATAAGCGTGGCGTGATCCCGATTGTGTCCTGTTCCTGACTGCTAGTGGCTTAACAATGGCTGCTCTCTCAACTGAATATAATCGCGGGCTTAGGTTCGCGTCGCTGCACAAATTATTTTCATAATAATAATGCGGCCCGCGCTTCGCTCCCGACACTCGATTTACTGCAATTACTTGTAGGGATGATATTGTCGCGGCTCACCACTGATTGAAACACGTCATGCGATAACTGCGTGCGAAAATTATCATCCAAAAAAAACTCGCGCATGATGAACACAAAACGTGGAAATGTTTGATTGACATCATTATAAACTACAGAATGATCCATATGAATACGCACATAAGTGCGCATATATGGATATATTATGTAATATACCCTACGAATATCTAGATGAATTGAGGTTTTTTTACAATTAATGCGTCTGTTTTCTGTCGGTACTATGGACACTCTCTCAACTTATCATTTTCCCCTTTATATACAATTGAATATTTAAGTAAAATAAATGAGCTAGAGTAGACAGCAACGAGACGAACAACGCACATTTGTCACGCGCATTTCTAAGCTTCTCTTAATATTCGTGATATCTGTTTTATTTTTATCATCGAAATAAAAGTGAAACAGTTTTGGTCTGATGAGGCGCTAGGACGCGTATTTGTATAAAACTTTGTCGATAATAAGTTGGAACATAAACAAAATCATAAAGAAACTATTGTCCCGCGACCGGCTCAATATAGAACCTGATTATTATTGATTATTCATCTACAGATCACTTATAGCCCTTAAAGTCGATATCTGCCTGGAATTTTGTTAAATAATTGCGTGATAGCGTTAAGTCAGTCTGTAGTAAGTACTATCCTCTCATTGAACATCGACGTTAAGTAGCAGTCTTCCTACTGCCGTGCTTCGTTTGAACAATGTCATTCACTTTCCGATATGATCTTCCTATGTTATACAGAAGTAAAGAGAACTACGAGAAGTAAAAGGAGAAGAAAAGTTTTGTCCTCTTCTTAAAGCTATAAGCATCGCGCTCATGTGATAGCTCTTTCGTGTCATTAGCCTGTATGGTTATTACAGGCGGACCATAGCTAGCAGCCCATTATAAAAAGAAAGAATCTTGATACATAATATCGCGCTAAGTTGGTATCGCTGCGCTGTCGAGTCGTATAATAGACATGATTGTTGATTGCAGAGCTGAAACGGCGCTGAGTTGCAGAACGGTTCGTGTAATAGATGGAGGCGAAGATCGCAGAAAACAAGTGTTTCTGACTGATTGTGATTATGATTGATGCTCGCGTGGGACTATCAATACAGCCGCCGCCTTCTTATGTAACTACCTAGTTAAATACACTTTGTAAAATTATCCGGCGACATGATGCGGATTATCGCGCTAAGTAAACTTAGTCCGCACGTGGCGTTATTATACTTGTTTGAGCGCTTTAAATACTTATGTGTGTATAACTACACATATATGTGCATGTTAGCGTCGATAAAACTCAAGCACGTACTAAGAAAACACTCATTAAAATTAAAGTAACAGCAATTAATTTGAGTTATTTAAGCGTCACTTTGTATAACAAAGAATCAAAGTGAAATTAGCCTTCACAAAATAAAGTGTGGTACTTACTTAATTTATGGACACGGATTTAATTTACAGAACGCATTGAATTTTGCATGAAATCTTCCACTTTGCATAGAAATTCATCGGATTTTATGAGTTAACAGACGGAAAATCTTCACTTTAGAACTTGAGCTTATTAGTGAGGTTCGTTCCTAAGTTGAGTGAGGTTCGTTCTAAAATACAAATAAAATTTGTTGAATCGACACACAGAAATAAAATAAGTTAATAAAAAATGTAATAAGAATTTGAGGGGCGTTGCGAGGCGCACCTGCAATTTTCATTTGCGTCGCATTCAATTGTCGGCCATTATTTACGACCTTTTTAACGTTCCAACACTGAAAACGATATTCGAAATTCGTGTCTAATAATGTGGTGCATTATTTTTTGACAAATTGGTGTCGACATCAATTATTAACAACAATGTATAAGCATGTAGCGGTGCATCACACGTGCGCAAGTCTCTGTTTTAAAATTCAAATTCAAATTCCTTTATATATTTGGGTCACAATGTGACGCTTATGAACGTCAAAATAATAAATTTATAAAATAATTACTTAAAGACTTAACATTTACATTTACTGCCACGTTCGCAAAGCAAGGGCGTAGAACCATGAGAAAGAACGGGCAATAAAACTCACGGTCACTCTTTTTTATCGCAGCTTTTGCATAATACACATAATTTACATTTTGTAAAGTGCTGCAACTGTTACACCTTCTATATCACTTGTATATATTTACTGTACATAATAATACTCAAGCATAATACTTTTCATGTTCATTTGGTTAGCCTCCTCAGAATAGACATGGTGAAACAGGAGCATCCACTTACATTATATATACCTAATAATGCAGGCAATCCACGAAAGTGATCAGAAGGCCAATTCTCGTATTTAACAGACACTGACACTGAATTTTGACTGAACTGCGATTTAATTTTGAATTGACTCACAATTGGTATTCTGCTTCACTTAATCTCATTACAGTATCATTTCGATATAATCAATTTATAATCTCTTGTTGATCTCAGAGGTAATGTCAAAAACTCAAAAACAAAAACATGAATGTTGCCATTGTATGGGAAAATACATTAATAGGAATGGTAATTGGATGCCACTACGTTTCCATGCCAAATTAAAATTAATATACAACTAAGTAATAAAATTTCGGTAAGTAAATGTATTGGTTCCTTGGATCGTGTGGATTATTTTCAATAGGTATAGCCATCACAGCCCAAATCCACTCATACTTATTTTATATATAAAACAATAACAAAGTAACAAACACTTATTTTGCTCAATTGTCAACAATAGTCAGCTGTGAACTGTCAAACCGTAGTATCATTTGGTTTTAGCTACAGTTTGACGTTTGTTGTACGTAAATAATTAGCAGAATACCGTCCACACTAGTTCACACTTGGTTCAACTTTCGATGTAGTCCCGATCTCATTCAAGTGTCAGTTAAGTTACGAGAATACCATTTATGACACCGAGTCTAGATTGATATTGGAATTTGAACAAATATAATTACCAGAATTGGCCTTCGGAACCATGATGGCAATGATGCAGTTAAATATTAAAATCTAATACCAGCCCGCAAGACCGTCATCGACCAGTCATCGCAAGTAGCACCCGTTCACGAGTATGACGCATGTGCTAGCCATCATCCCTCTCGCCATATTAGAGGGACAGGGATGACCCGACACACGACGCCACCACAAGAAATGACATTTTAGTGAGCATGATGACAACGGTATACGAACCGGCAGTAAGAAACAATCTATTGGTATACTGACCATGACCACCAATTACCTCCATTTTCTAGATCGTTATTATTAACATAAATTAGTGGAACGCGTGACGGAATGCAAATGTAGAAAGAATTTTTGTGAAGGTGACAAGTGAACAATGATATGATCAGGGATAAATAATGTCTAACTACATTCAACAAATCATAAAAATATCCAAATCCTGTAAAAATCATGTGTTCACGAGGCACATCCACTTAACATGTCACTAATCAAAACTAGAATTTAACATATTTATATAACAATTATATTAAACAGTCAGAAAATAAAATAATCGTGAGTTAAACAAGCCTAAGCCTATCCCCACGGTGTCTTATCATTTAAAAATTCCTTAATAGTGTAATAACCCCTTTGTAAAAGAAAGTTCCTAATTGTCCGTTTGTATTTGTGCATGGGTAAATTCATTATTTCAAGAGGCAATTTGTTGAAAAATCGTATACACATCCCCGCAAATGAGTTCTGAACTTTATATAGACGGTAGTTAGTTCCCACCAGTTTATACTTATTCCTTGTGTTCACTTTGTGCAAATCACGATTTCTGCGGTATAGAATTAAGTTTTTCTTAATGTACATTAAATTAGTATATATATATTGCGATGCAACTGTCAATATATCTACTTCTTTAAATTTATCACGTAAAGAATCTTTAGCACCTAACTTATAAATTGCACGTATGGCCCTCTTTTGAATGACAAAAATAGTCTGTATATCAGCAGCTGTACCCCATAACATTATTCCGTAAGACATTACGCTGTGAAAATAACTAAAGTAAACTAGTCTAGCAGTATCCATATCTGTGAATTTCCTAACTTTTCTAACTGCAAACGCTGCAGAACTAAGTTTTACTGCGAGACAGGATATTTGGGCGCCCCACTAAAGCTTACAATCTAAAGTTACACCTAAGAATACGGTTGATTCGACTAGTTGAATTGTTTCCTTATTTAAAATTATATTAGTCGGAACACTTTTCACATTAGGCATAGAGAATTTAACACATTTGGTTTTGCTAGAGTTGAGTACCAAATTATTTGTCGAAAACCAATCTAATACTTGTGCAAGAGTGTTATTGACGGTATCAAAGTTACTTAAATTGCGATCAACTTTAAAAATTAGTGACGTATCGTCGGAAAACAAAACAATATCACATAAATTTTGTACAAAGAACGGCAAATCATTAATATATATTAAAAAATAAAATGGACCGAGAATAAAGCCCTGTGGAACGCCCATTCCTACTGGCAAACCTAGATACCTACTCCTATTAATATCTACATACTGAATTCTATCACTAAGGTAGCTGGCAACAAGATTGAGTGCGGTATCTCTAATACCATAAAGTTTCAATTAAAGTAAAAGTGTATTATGTTCCACACAGTCAAAGGCCTTTGATAGGTCACAAAAAACACCAATGGCATCCTTCGAGTTTTCCCAAGCATTAAAAATATGCTTTAACAAAGTTACACCGTCATCAACGGTGGAGCGACCCTTAGTAAAGCCATACTGTTCACTGTGAAATAAATTATTAGTGTGAAAGTGGCTCTCTAGTTGGCCGAAAATTACTAGGGTCGCTCTTTGATCCCTTTTTGAATAATGGTATTACTTTGCTGTGTTTCATAAGATCAGGAAATACTCCTGTATCTACGCATCTGTTGAATATTGCAGCTAAATATGGAGCTAAGCTAGAAATAATTTGTCGCACAAGTTTAACAGAAATGCCCCATAAGTCAACAGATTTTTTATTATTGAGCGTCTTGAATACCTTCAGTATGTCATTGGTGTCAATAGATTTAAAATTAAAAAGCACATCACACTCATTCCCATTGCCCCTAACCAACATTTCTGCTTTGCTTGGACATGAATCTAGACAGCTGGTTGTGTTCACTGGTATGTTTATGAAGAAATTGTTAAATGTCTGAGCAACATCAGTCTTCCTAGTAATAATTTCACCATTAAATTTTAATTCATAATTGTTTTCTACCAATTTAGCTCGACCAGTCTCATTGTTAATAATGCTCCAAGTAGTTTTAATTTTGTTCTTGGATTCTTTGATTTTATTGCTTAAATATAAGGATTTGGCTAAAGCACATGTCCTCTTAAAAACCTTTGAATAATTTCTAACATATTGAATAAATTCAGGATTAAAATTGTATTTCTTCATACCATATAGATCATACAACCTAGCTCTACTTTTGTATATACCTACTGTTGCCCAATCACAAAAATTTACTTTAATGCTCCTTGCAAACGTCTTCAGTTTAAAAATTTTATTGTACTCATCATTAACAATTTTAAATAAGCATTTATATAATTCATCAGGATCATCAACGGTTAAGTCAATACTGGCGATCTTGGCAGCAACATCATTACTAAAGTGTTTGAGGCGAGCAGAGGTCATTCGCCTACATGTAATTTCTTGTACTTTAGGGGTTGTATTAGTTGGAATTACAACCTTTTGCCCGCAGTGATCCGATGTCAAGTCAGTTAAAACAGACTTACTTAAATAAAGACAATTGCAAAAAACATTATCTAAGCATGTAGAAGAATGTGAGGTTATTCTGGTTGGTTCAGAGAATAAAACATTTAAATTAAATGACCTAAATAAGCTAACTAACCTAGTACAAATTGGTGATTTTTCTAACAAATTGACATTAAAATCGCCACATACGATTATAGACTTCCTACTAGAAATTATGGGTTTTAAGACATCCTCTATAATGCTTTCAAACTGAGTAAAGTCGCATTGTGATGGTCGATACACACACACTATAATATGTTGTTCAAGCTCAACACAAGAAATCTCAGCAGTGCGCTCGATAGAAAGTTTAGCTATATCCTTACGTTCTTTACATTTCAAGCTATTACATACATATATTAGAGAGCCACCACGAATAGCCTTCTTTCTTACGAATGCACTTATAACTGAGTAATGTTGATTGTTAAATATTAATTGGTCACCTCGCAACCAATGTTCCGTAATACATAAGATATCAATCTTAAGTTTATTTAAAAATAAATCTATTTCTAATTCTTTGCCAGACAGGCCTTGTATGTTTTGATGAACTAAGTTTAAAACACATGAATGCCTATCTGTTGTCTCATCTAATAGTTTAAACTAATAGATGTGTCAATACTACTATTGGTATAACTATTATCTACCAAATTCCTAAGTACTCTAGTAGAACTCCTGTCAGTATATAAATTAAATGCTAATAATTTAGCAAGTTGTCGCCTATGCACATAAGAAAGTCAAAAGTCAAAAATCATTTATTCATCTAGGTCACAACGTGACGCTTATGAACGTCAATTTTTTAAAGTAAATTAATAATGCTTCTACATTCACTATGACATGTCCTATTGTACAATAATAAATTTAATTTGCCTATCTGCCTATTTTGGTCATCTGTGAGAGCATATGAATAAGGCAATGCACAAATAATAAAGCTACATTGGTAGCGCCATCTACCTTCCTATCTATAACTAATCGCATCAACGTCAATCGTTCCACGCTTGTCTAGTGCGAACGATACCATATTTTCCGTCCCTCTATCCCACTCCCTGGAAGAGGCACTGCCTTTCGCGGATTGGACGCCGCAAAACGTCAACGCGAGAGACAGTCCAGAACTTTCGAGAACAGTCGATTGCTAAATACGCGTCCGCCATACCGTATCACCGCGCCGCTCCCGCTATAGTTATTACCGCTTATATAAACCGCTCGCAAGTGGAAGTGACTGTGTAGTGAAGTGACCAGCAGCTTCATCCCGAAACCACCAGGAGACTGCCCTTCGGAAACGAAGAAGATTGCCGTATAAGGTAAGTGCCCTCCATCCTTGGAATATCCTATTCCCACTCACAATCATCTCTCCCAATTCCAATCCTA
This sequence comes from Euclidia mi, assembly GCA_944739405.2. Taxonomy (NCBI): domain Eukaryota; kingdom Metazoa; phylum Arthropoda; class Insecta; order Lepidoptera; family Erebidae; genus Euclidia; species Euclidia mi. Next base: position 2,131,077 of record OX123187.2, read on the forward strand.
GGCGGCTAAAACCCGCTATCCTTTGTATACAGTCCATTAATCCTTCCCAAGTCGCCTAGAACCTACGGTTTTGGTGTATCGCCGAACCATTTTTTTGATCCATACGAGTCGGATTCATTTACGTTTTTATACGTTATATCGCTATACCTAGGCAGTAATAGCACCTAGCTATACTCCTAATATATTCACATAACCGTCACATGGTTGTTTTCGCCCGCATCAGTAGGTAAACTTTTATGTAGCTACCTACTTACTCAATTATTATTATTTCTGGAACTATCATAGTTGTTTTGTAATTCTCATATTTCGGGCAACTTTTAATTCCACAGCTCTAAAGTGTTGCCTATTTAGCCTACTTAGGTAAAATAATAGGTACATTAGATATTCTTATTTTGTTTCGTTCTCATTAGCTTATACTTACGTAAGCATGTCACAACAAAAGAAGTCACGCGTGTCGGAAGACAAAGAGATGACAATCTTAGAAGCAAAACGCAATATTTTATTTGAGCGCATTCAAAACATCTATGAACGCTCAAAAACTGCATCTATGTCTGACAGTTATAGCGAAGCATTTTTCAGTTATTGTATGACAGTAGATAGTATTCGAACAGATTTTCATAAGTTTTTAGACGATTATAACGTAAGATTACTTTCTATCAATCCTGATGAAAAACCGAACTATCAGGCGTATACCTCATTCGAAGATCTTTATTGTATTATTAAGCGTATACAATTGCAATTGAAGGGTAAATGTTCAGCAGAGCCCGTTGCCCGCAAACCGAGATTACCGCCAATCGAGATTATGTCGTTTGACGGAGATATACGAAATTGGCCGTTATTCTATGCGAGTTTTAAGTCTACAGTGCACGATAATGGTTCTCTGACAGATGCTGACAGGTTGTACTATTTAATAGGTAAACTGTCACCGAAAGCCCAGTCCGTATTTGCAGGTGTCACACCCAGTGCTGAGAATTATCAGGTCATATTTCAGTCACTACTTGACAGATATCAAGACACGCGCGTCCTAGCGTCTACCTACTTTGACCAAGCTTTAAATCTCAAACTGTCCGGCAACGCGTCTGTCTCGAATTTCCAGCTGTTTATTGATAACTTCGTAACCGCGGTTAATTCTCTTAGGAATTTAAAATTAGAAGATCTTTCCGACTTCATGTTGCTTCAACTCGCTTTAAAAAAGTTTGACACTGATACAATTCGCGCATTCGAGATGACGGAACGCAATAATAAAATACAAACACTAGATAGTTTTATTTCGTTTATAAAAGATCAGTGTCGAATATTTCATAATACGCAGTCTGGTTCACCTGGCCCGTCTAACACTAACAGCAACAAACAAAGGTTGAATAAATCGCGAAATAGTAATAATAACTCGGTCCCTAATCCACAATCTGACGTAACATGTTCGGAATCTAATAGTAATAATTCACAGAAGTGTCTGTGCAGTAATATAGTGCACGACCACTTATACAAGTGTCCCGCCTTCGATAATTTGCATGCAACCGCTCGTTTTAAATGCGTAAAAGATAACAAAGCTTGCATTAATTGCTTAAGCATAAAACATAAAACAAGTAATTGTTCTAGTAAGACAAAGTGCCGCTTCTGCAATAAAAAACATCATTCATTGCTTCATTTCGATAAAGGTAACCCGTTGTCAAGCCAAGCCGCTAACCTTGACACACTTACGTCGCAGATGCAGGCCACGCACAGTGGTTCCGCGCTCTAAGAAGGGCGGTCATAGAGGTTTCGCGCAAGGAATGGCTATTGAAATGCATAGTAATGCATGGTATTATAGCATTTTTTTACTAACTGAGGTAAAGATTAGTAGAAATAAAACAGATTATATCAGAATAATAATAATTCATTCAATATAAAACTCAGCTATTTCTTGTACAAAGTAAAATAATTGAGAAAGGTGAATTACAGCTACTCTGAAACTTAATTGGCATAAATTACTATTACAATAATACCACTTAACTAGACTCTTACTAATGACAAACACAAATATTCATCAAATAATTACAATTAAATAGTTTTATAGGCACATTGAACAAATCTAAGCAAGTCAAATAATTATAATCTAAAGTTTTCTAAACTACTTATAAAATGGCACAGATTTAAAAGGACAATAAATTTAACAGGTCAGCTGATAGAGCAGACTTCTTCTTTCGTGGTAATTTCCTTAAACTAGGAAGGTATGGATCCAAATTAAAAAGAAGTCTCTGCATGAGATCGGTGTTCGTGACATTTTTCTTGTATAATCACGCCTAAATCGTTTAATTAATTTATTACACGATTCAGCGGCTTTTTCCGAGAGCTCACCGATAGATAACAAAGCAGAGTTATTCTAATTTCCAAGTTTTTTGTGTCAATATTTTCGATATCTGGCAGCAACTGCGCCAGACTATTCAAAACATGACGACATCTGTCTGCTTCAGAAGTAGTCTTTTTAATAGACAGCCAAGTGTCGAGCTACAAGCATTCTTTAAAAAGAACACTTAAATGTTGTACCTAAAACAAAATACAAATGGTATAGTGTGGATTTTAGAATAATGATATCTCGTAGACACCTTTAACACCTGGCGTAGATCCTAGGTGACACCTACTATCGCAGCTTATCGCAGTCAATTTTCTTTCAAATTAAAAATATAGTATTTTTTAATGTCTTTATATAAAACTGCTTTTGTGGGTTATGGTCAGAAAGTAGTTAAAAGCTTCGACATAGATAAAGTAAAACAAAAAAAGAATCTTTTAATTTCATTGGCGTAGCACCGATTAAAAAAAATAACACATGAATTAAAATGAAAGAAAATGCTTGAAATACACTTTACATACCTTCAACTTGAATATCCATTGTAAAGCATCCAGTTACAAACAATTTATTCTTTAAAAACAAGTGTCACTAAAAAGACTTAATATCACGCGCTAATTACGCTAACAAACGGACTCGTAATGCGTTCACTTTAGATGCACAAAACTATAAGTAGGAAAAAACAAAATGAAATAATTTGTGTACCCTGATATAGTGTGATAAATAGTGAGTAATTAAGTGAGGTATCGTCTTGTAATTCAAACATCGTGATTGGTACTGTATGACCTACTACGGAACCACTGTGCCACGGTGCCTTCCCCCTGCACGCCTCAGGGCGAGGTATCGTTGTGTACGACGTCCATTGCGCGGGCGACGCGCACGCGAGGACGGCACTCGCGCATCTATAATGATCCGCGCAGGGCCAAAACGCAGTGTATGACGTCTAAGACTGTTCTGTTAGCGACAGCGCAAGTTATCGTATATGATGTTAATGGGTCGCCGCACATGGTACGTTGTCTGCTAGATAGCGCATCTCAGACCAATCTAATAACATCGGAATGCTTCAAAAGCCTCGGATTATGGAATAACTTTAAAAATACTAACTCAACCGTCAAAGGGATAGGCGGATCAGAAAAACATTGCAAGGGTTCCGTAGATATTAAAATACATTCGCGTTTTGATAGGAATATTAATTTTAACATTTCTTCGCTTATCGTGGAGCGTATCACGAACGCATTGCCGAACGCTAATGTAGACGTAGCATCACTCACCCACCTCGAGTCATTGCCGCTAGCAGACGCGGAGTTTGCGAATCCGGCAGGCATTGACCTTTTGATCGGAGCTTCAATATTTCCGCACTTGCTACTAACTAAAATAGTACGTAGTGAGCGATATGATTTACCGCCCGCTATTGAGACGGTACTTGGGTATGTGATTATGGGTACCGTACCTACGTTACATACTTCTCATTGTATTACGTCTTGTTGTTGTTCTGCTCTTCAAGAGATCAAGGTGGGTGCTAAAACTGTGTGTAAGATAAAGCACTAATTAGCTATGCTATGCTATGCTGTGCTATGCTATGCTATGCTACGCCATGCTATGCTGTGCTATGCTATGCTACGCCATGCTATGCTATGCCATGCTATGCTATACTACGCTATGCCAGGCCATGCTATGCTACGCTACGCTATGCTATGCTACGCTACGCTATACTATGCTATGCTATGCTACGCTATGCTATGCTGTGCTATGCTATGCTACGCCATGCTATGCTATGCCATGCTATGCTATGCTACGCTACACTATGCTACGCTACACTATACTATACTACACATCCGTTTTGTATATTAATGATATTGCCTGTAATGTCATACCCGCTCCGCTAGCAATTTCGCTTAGTGAAGAGCTTATTCAGCTTTTCAAGCGAGGCCAAATTGATCTTGTCAAATGGACAAGCAACTCTAAGGAGGTTCTCGCACGCATACCAGATTCTCATAAAGCTTCTCCAGACATTGAGTTTGAGAATCTGTACCGCATAAGGTTCTCGGTTTACGCTGGGACAAATCCTGTGATAGTTTTCGGTTTGACGTCTCACCACCAGATGATAAGTGCACCAAACGCACTATGCTGTCCACAGTGGCTCGACTATGGGACATAATGGGTTTGTGGCTCCCACAATGTTGTACACCAAGCTCTTGATCAAAGAGCTTTGGCTATCAAAGTGTGAGTGGGATGAAACACCCCCTGACCATATTGTCGCCGCTTGGGGCCAGTTTTGTATTGAGCTTACCGCGCTCAATCAAATTACTATTCCGCGTCATCTTGGGTTGGTAGATGGATGTACCATCAACTTAATAGGTTTCGCTGATGCCAGCGAGCGTGCTTACGGCGGAGTCGTATATCTGCAAGTCCGCATTGGTTCTAACTACTCGGTGCAGTTAGTTTGTGCCAAGTCTAAGATCTCGCCTGTTACAACATTTCGGTTGCGAGACTGGAGTTGTGCGCGGCCCTTCTGCTGTCTCAGTTGCTCCGCAAGGTTCAAGACACAATTTTGCCCCACTACCCCATTAATAAAATATACGCATTTTCCGACTCCAAAGTAGTGCTCGCTTGGATTTATTCGTTTCCTCACCGCTGGCAGACTTTTGTCGCCAACCGCGTTAGCAAATTGATTGAACTTGTTCCCGCTACTTGTTTCAATCACGTCGCGGGTTATCGTACTCGTCTTCAGAAAGAACTTTCCATAGATCATATTGACTGGAAGTTTATTCCACCAGCATCACCACATTTCGGTGGATGTTGGGAAAGCATGGTCAAAGTAATTAAAACGCATCGCTTCAAGGTTATAGGTCAACAGATCCTCTCTTACGAACAGCTTTTAACTGTCCTTGCACAAGTCGAGGCACTGATCAACCCGCGTTGTTACCGTGAAAACCGCTAAAGGGAGTTACGTGCGCTTTGTTATACGTCTCTGTCCGCTTCCAACTCAGTGAGATCTAGCCTGAAGTTGGACCTACCTCTTAGTTTAAGTATTTAGTTAGTAGTTTTCGCTATTATTGCGTTTGTAGTTTTCGCTAAAGTTAATTTAGATTAATTTTATTGTCATATCGCTGTCTTAGCCTAGTGATGGGTTATGCGGTAGTACACCCAACATAGCTAAGTTCTATTCTATTTTTTTTAAAGGCAACCCTTTAGGGCCGGGGAGATATGGTAGCGCCATCTACCTTCCTATCTATAACTAATCGCATCAACGTCAATCGTTCCACGCTTGTCTAGTGCGAGCGATACCATATTTTCCGTCCCTCTATCCCACTCCCTGGAAGAGGCACTGCCTTTCGCGGATTGGTCGCCGCGAAACGTCGACGCGAGAGACAGTCCAGAACTTTCGAGAACAGTCGATTGCTAAATACGCGTCCGCCATACCGTATCACCGCGCCGCTCCCGCTATAGTTATTACCGCTTATATAAACCGCTCGCAAGTGGAAGTGACTGTGTAGTGAAGTGACCAGCAGCTTCATCCCGAAACCACCAGGAGACTGCCCTTCGGAAACGAAGAAGATTGCCGTATAAGGTAAGTGCCCTCCACCCTTGGAATATCCTATACCCACTCACAATCATCTCTCCCAATTCCAATCCTAGGCGGCTAAAACCCACTATCCTTTGTATACAGTCCATTAATCCTTCCCAAGTCGCCTAGAACCCACGGTTTTGGTGTTTCGCCGAACCATACATCCTATTTTTGTGCTAACATCTATAATTAATAACCAGTTCCGAGAACTATCCAATTCGAGAATTTCCGATTACATATGTATTATATTCGCTGGTTCTGTATATAATTTTACTCGCAAATCTTACATTAGATACTCTAAAACTAGATAGCTCGAGTATTCAACAGGTGTATAGGTATTTTTTTTTATTTATGAGATGAATCTGTCTCTATAATTCGTTACAACAGATGTCGAATTTGATGTCTAATTTAATGTAAAGCTAGAACCAAGTGTGGTGTTATATTTATTTCTAGTACCTACTTGTTTCGTTCATCATCATCAGCCTTTAACAGTCCACAGCTGGACTAGGCCTCTCCTTTGAAAGGAGGAAATGGCCTAGTATACCACGCTGGCCAAACAGGTTGGTATAGGGTTTGTATCAAGTATTCCTTCCCTTACAGAGCTGTTCTCTGCATAATATGCTCCCTTTGTCGGCTCTTACGACACCCATGGGATGATATAGGGTGATGACATTCCGTATTCTTAATCCGTCACCACACGGACAACTTGTTTCGTTACCTGGCCTTATATATCTGGTAGAAGTACAATATTAATATTTTCACGATTTGTCCTCATGTTTATGATTATTTAACGGGTCTATATAGTGTGTTATATTGAAAAGGGTAGGTACAAACCCGGGCTCCTCGGAGCTGCGGCTCGACCTCCGAGAAGTGCGGGTGTCGGTACAAACCAAGCATCAAGCATCAGTCAAGGGAAAACGGCAGTTGTACGTTGTTGACGCCGAATCGTCGGGAAAATAAATGATGTTTTACCTTTATTCTCAATATATTACATTACACGATATAGACCCGTTAAATAATATCATAAGTAGAGTATTAATAACGTAAAATTTGAATAATTATCTATTAAAAATATTTCTTTCTTTCTCTTCTTCGACCTGAAAAATATCTTCACGAGTTTCAATTTAATGAGTAGGGTTCAAATAACTGATTTCGGCATCATAATTGATATTTAATGTAACGGGGCACAGTTATCTGAATCTGTGTTTACCTGCGTTATGAATTATCATTGTTTTTCCCGTTATTCTGTCGGTAGCGTGAATTGTCGTTATGAGGAGGAGCATAATGAGGGTAGAGCGTAGGGCCGCTGGACTCGGTGCCACTAATGAGATTGTCTTAAAAGAAAAATCTAATAAAACTTAGTCGAGTCACCGCTGACCGCAAACTTATGCCGCCGGACAGTCAGTGATCTATCCTACAAGTTAAGAGGATATAAAGTAACGTAGGTAGTAGATGTAAACTTAGGAATTAAATGTCATTGCCTTGTAGTATTTGTTCAACACTGAGACATTGGTATTTTTTGTTGTTGAATAATAATGAAATGAATTATGATGACTTATATATCAAGATGGAACCTCTTAATGAAAGCAAACAAATTTGTTTTCTAATATCAGACCACATCGTTGATACATTTGTCCCGCTTGTAGTCACCAAAAATATATACATATAATTCCCTGCCAATCAAAATGGTGAACATTAATTCACCAAATGAAATAATTTGCCGCGCTTCAATAGTTGCAGTAGTAACAGGTTCTGTACTTTAAAGTGGTACAGCACAAACTATAAATTGTATAATTTGCTAAAAACAACAAATATTAATGGTTGTTGGTGTTGGGTTGCTTGCACGCTCACACTTCACTTAAACAGCAATATCTTATGATAGATAATAATAACAATCATCTTTATTTGTAATCATAAAAGGTTTTTTTAGGTGCTACTTATAATTAATAAACATAATATCATAAATAATGCTATGTTGTGGCATACTTAATGCAGATTTATAAAGCAATCAATGAGCATTCTTGCGAATGTACCTAATGTTAAAGATAAAGATTACCAGCATTCTCTCGAGCGAAAGATTTTAAAGCTTCGAGCTCTTTGCCAACTAGAGCGTTTGCTAGAAAGATTACGAAAATGTTTGGTCTGTTGGATATTGTTCGACAAATTAAAAAAATTGCGAATTCTCGCTGCTCAATTACAAGTGAAAACCTTTAGTTAGGCGCGCCAATAAACTAACATTGTTAGTCGCACGGGGTCTGCAGTTACCCCAAATTGATAGGTATGAAATAAGAAACATCTTAATTAGTAATCAACTTTAATTGTTTTTATTCTACTTATTCCTTATTGATCTTTTAGAAAAATTAAATCTTAGGAAGATGTTTAGAATAATAGAAAAATTGTTTTTCGTAAGTACTATAAAAATTCAACAATTATTATCACAAATTTTCTTTGTTTGATCGCCACAGATGAATTTATTGCACTAATTGCACTTTGCGGTCGTTTTCCTGTCGCCTTTTCATGGACAGATGTAGCACCCTCCTCTTTTTGTTGAGTGCAATCCAGTGTTAGACGTTGAAGGAGTCGCAACTTTAGGCTCTGACAATCGTTTGTCAAAGCACTGGGCAGGGATGGAACGAAAAAGCCCCTCCGTGCAGTGCGTGCGATCAACTCCGCGGCGCGGTATATATTATATCTATCTACCTACCCATCTATTCTACGTATGTATGTACATATTTCATTTAGTTCCTTGTTTCACGTACAGATTGCGCTGATTGCTAAGAACATCAAAATAACGTGAGTTGCCAGTATATCTCCAGTATAATATATTAGTCTATGACGCGGGTGACACTGAATCGCGTGGAGAGTAAAGAGTTAGAAAGCTAGCAAGAAATTCGGGTTGCCAGCATTAATAGCTAATAAAATAACTTAATTTAAAGATCACTTGAGGTCGCGGCAACCCCGCGCGCCTAATTAAAGGTTAAGTCAATCAGCACTTTTATAGATCTCACTATTGTAATAACTCAAAGACTTTTCTCATTTTCAAAGAATATATTTATCACTTGTTATAATTTGAAAATGTGAAAACATTTTGTAGTTCAACATTAATACAGAACCTATAATGTAAGCAATCTCAGGGTAGCCAATGGAACTTTCTTAACATTTTTTCCATAAAAATTTCAACGTCAATTTAGTGAGGAGCCACCACCAAAATACTTTGTCGTGAGTTCATTACGACTCCCCGAACTAACGCAAGAACACTTTAAGAGGAAACATTGTCGAGGGGTCGCGGCCGGCCAAACTCCGCTTATTAAATAATTATTTAATAATTAATTATTATTATCTTACATGAAGATGAAAATGTGGGACAAGTTGAAAGATTTGTATATTTGGGAAGCATGTTTACAAGAGATGGAAGATGTGAAGGTGATATTGAAAGGAGAGTGATAGCGGGGAACAGTGTGAATGGAGCGCTGCATGCCTTTATGAACGGCCAAACCGTGCCTAAAAAGGCGCGACTGGCGGTTCATAATGGAGTGCTGGTGCCCACCTTGATGTATGGAAGTGAGTGTTGGGTATGGCAGAAAAAGCATGCAAGCAGAATTAACGCAGTTGAGATGCGATCACTGCGTAGTATGTGTGGGGTGAGACTGATTGATAGAATTCCGAATGCAGTAATACGAGAGCGATGTGGCCTGAAAGAAGATGTCGTGACAAGGATTGAGAAAGGAATGCTGAAATGGTTTGGACACGTGGAGAGAATAAGTGAAGAAAGATTGACGAATCAAATATATATGGCAGAGGTGTATGGGCAAGCCGGTTGCGGCAGACCTCGTAAGACGTTCGTGGACCAAATTGGGGACGTCTTGAAAAACGGAAAAGTCCGAAGCACCCGCAACCGGCGAGCATGTATGAAAAGAATAATGAATGTAGAGGAAGCACGTGAGGTTTGCAAGGATAGAAGCAAGTGGCGATCTGTTGTCTCTGCCTACCCCGACGGGAAAAAGGCGTGAGCATATGTATGTATGTATGTATTATCTTACAGATTGACTGCCTCGTTGGTCTCACGGCATAAATGTGCACGTTGGATTGGGAGGTCTCGGGTTCGATTCCCGGGCAAAGTGTTATGGGGTTTTTCCGTTAGGAAATTCTCAGTAACAGCACGGAGTCTTGTAATGTGCCCGGTACGGCAACAGGCTCGCCCCCTATTACGTGGGACCTAAAATTCATGGCGAAATGTGGGTGTAATATTACACAGTGAGTCTATAAAAAAATATCTTACAGACACTTTCGTTAATTTCAATTTAAAGCGTCGCTTACTTGTCAGATAAAGAAAGTTCGCAGCGGGGAAGTAAGGTAAGTTTGTGCATAATCCTAACAGATCTCATAAGTCATGTGGCGAAATTAAACTTGTGGGGACGCGCGCAACGCAAATTGTATACAAAGTAGGAGGAGGCTGATGCGACGAGCGACGAGCCCCGAGCCGCGGCGGGTGGAGGTGGGAGGTTAACGGTGTGGAGCCGAGCACGCGCGCACTCGTGGTTTGTTTGGTACACACACATTACATTATTTCATTTCATTTCATTTCATTTCATTTATTCAGTTTGTAAACATAGAGATGTTAACATGGTTAAAGTGCTAACTATGTTTTGCCGATGCTTGGCGTACAAAATGTCATATGGAATTATATTAAAAGGTTTCAATATTCGGATTACAACTTAAACAATAATGCTATTATAAATAAACCAAAATAATAAGAATTTAAATGTCGGAACAACTTAATCATAATTGAAATGTCAAATTACATAAAAAAATAAAAATAATGATACTTAATAATTTAGTTCGTACAAAAGATCATAAGGTCCTAGATTCTATTCTAGATTAATAAGTCGGCCCTTCATACCTCTGTTTATTCATTATAAAATCGGAGATAGAATAGTAACCCTTATTTACTAAAAATATAAACAAGTGTTTTTTAAAACAATCTAAACATTCCTGGGTCCTAATTTGCAGCTGTATGTTGTTGTATAATTTAGAAGTCATACCGAGTACCGATTTGCTGAACAATGCCGTATTATGGGGTGCAACACAGATAGTATTTTCATGCCGCCGAGAGCGCAGGGTTTCAAATAAATACCAGTTACTTCTTACAAATACTCCCATTTCATAAATGCACATCGATGGAAATGTCAATATCTTTAACTCTTTAAATAAAGGTTTGCAGCTATCTGTTGACTGTAGATTGCAGAATTATCGTATACATTTTTGTTTGGGCTTTGAAAACTATATCCTTGCCACTTGAGTTGCCCCAATAGATAATACCATACCGGAGAGCAGCGGCGACGTACGCATTGTAAGTCAATAGTGTAGTATGGCGGCTTACAATTTTTGATAATTTATAAAGAGCATATGCAAATGAATTTTTTTTTTGTAAGGCTCTCTATATGCTGTTGAAATGACAGTCTAATTGAAGACCTAAAAATTTTGTGATGTTTGTTACAAAGACAGTAATGTTTCCGTATTGTATGGCAAGATTTATTTTAGTAGTACGTTGATTAAATGTCATTATTTTCGTTTTATTCAGATTGATTTTTAAATTGTTATTTATAAGTTATAAGCTCAGAACATAAAAAAACATTAGAAATGGTATGCACCCAAATTACTATCGGAACCACTGTCGCCAAACTCACACAAGTAAACCGATAATCATATATTGCACTACAAAGAAACAATTCGTTTGATTCGTAGTTTAAGTTTATTCAAAACTAGCCTATTTCACAGATTTGGAAATAAACCCTGCTCACCTACAAATAAGATTTATTTTGCTTTAACACTAGAACGTATTTACGATCTATAGACATACAAGATTCGATTTACGAGTCAATTCCGCTACTCAACCATAGATGGCGGTATTCTAAGTTGTAGCAATTATAATCTTAATTACATAAGGCATATGGTTGAAATTTGCGTAATCGGTCTGTTTCTGCTTCTACTCGGTTAGGGCCGTACCACGTAGCACATTGGATTACTTTATCGATATCGATAGATGATGCGATATTTTGTTCAATATAATATGCAAAAAATAAGACTCGTCGGGAGTATATTTTTTTATTTGGCACACAAATAGTTGTACTTTTTAAACCATCCCCCATGCAACTTGTAATCGATATCGATAGATGATGCGATATTTTGTTCAATATAATATGCAAAAAATAAGACTTGTCGGGAGTATATTTTTTTATTTGGCACACAAACAGTTGTACTTTTTAAGCTATCCCCCATACAACTTGTAATACAAGTGTCTCATGAACTTATTTTGGATACGTTCTAACATAACACTATAAGACTTTGGAGAATGAGGTATGGTAGGTAGAAATAATATTCTTGACTCCAGGATTCAGAATAATTTATTCGTATTACATCGCTGTTTATATACAAAATTTCCAAATAATCATAGCCAATCTATACACAGATAAATAGAATGTAAAAATGTTTAAAACAATTAACCAATTAATTACAGCACAATCGGCCAATAATATTCGAGTTGAGTTTACGCAAGTAATCCGCCAGGTGGTACATATTATATCGAGCGAGCGTTTTTGCGCTCAATTGAGAATGTACTTATACAAGCGCCGTACGCGCGGGCGACTCATTTGACGTCACGCGTCAGCTTGTACGGCGGGCGTCGACGTAATGATGTTAATTGAAGAGCGAAGATTTCTTGAAGTCGTCGTCAGCGTGTGTATCTTCGAGTTCACAAGAAAACTCTTCTTGTTTCTATTTGGCGTTGGATTGTTTGGAGAGTAATAATGTAATGTCAGGGCAAAACTGCGCAATGCTGGCGAATACTTTCTCCTCGATATAACTCCTGATTCCGTGTTTCCCATTTCTCTAGCGACCAATTCTTGAACCCCTAAAAACATATAATAATATTTAGTTTTACATATTCACATTTAACTCTATCAATATTTATCATGAGTAAAATTATTTTAAATAATGAAAACAAACCTCTAAATTGATATTTTTGAGGCAATCCAAGTTTTCCTTCGCCATGGCAAATTTTCCTTCCAATCTCAATAATACTTCATCAATATTTTTTATTTTCTTTTTAAGCCTTCGATTTTTCGATTGTAATCATTTAATTTTTAGACGTTGGCTTACAATTTTTTCTTTGCAAAATCTTAGCTGGCCTATAATTTCTTTTTCTTCGGTGTTGAACATTCTGAACCACCCGTAGCATTTATATTTTTAACCGTTTCATCGACGTCAGCGGAATTAAAATTAACAGGAATCACGTCATTTCCTTTCTGTATAAAATTTTGTTAAACTTCTAAACATTTGTGAAGTCGACTCCTTTTAGGATGTGACTTAAAGTCAGAGCTCTCCGAATCACTTTGTCTTTTTGAAGAACCTGCAGTGACCTCATTATCCTTTTGCGGCTGAAACCAAAATATTGAACATGAAAATATATACCAAAACGTAAATTAATAAGTGTATTTATTAATTAAATTTTATATTTAGTCAGTCAATGTTCATGCAAATTAATAACATGTAACACGTGTGTTGTTAAGTAGCATAACAAATATTTTGAATACTTATTGACAGTGATGAAAATAAAACATGATTACTTACTTGATAAAAAAACTAAACAATTTTCATTGATGGAAGCGCAGCAGGTTTCGTATATCTATATCCTTTACTTGATATTATAAAATCGTCTTCTAAAAATGCTCAGAGCATATCGTGCTTGATTTGTTGGCATCCAATTAACTCTACCCGTTGCATCTATCCATTTTTCTTTGATGCTTGCATCTTTAGGAAATCTAAAAATATTTTAAATTATGTTAAGAGGATCTACTAATGCTTATTTAGTGATCAGTGCAACGTTAGTTTAACATTGCATTGATCACTAAATTGATAAATTATAATAATTACGTTACTATTCAAAACAGATTATATTTTAGCAACAAATTATCTATTAGATTGAATCTAATACACTTCTTAAAATAAATTACGTGAGTGAATAAAGCCAACCTTATACTTGGATTGTAATGTAATACTAAATAATAATAATATTCGTAACATATGCTACTTCATACACACAACTCCACCTAAGCAGAGCTTGTAATATGGGTACTAGACAATGGATAAACATACATATATACTTTTTTTTTTAATACGTACATTACTACATATTACATTGTTCATAGAAACACCCATCCAAATAAACCATTTATTCAAATAAACATTTCGTAAATGATTTATTTCCGTGTTTCGATATCAATCGATAATTTTAATATTCGACTTGACCACATCACTAAATGAGTAGCGCGGAATTTTCGAGAATGTTCTATTGAATAGAATCAATCCAAAATAAACTTTATCTTCGATGTATAAGGTTCATTTTTACTAACCGTTCTATTAAATATTATTTAATTGAAACAAATTAAGACTTTTATTGAAAACAATGAAAATTGTACTTACCGATGGTACGAAACACCTTCATTTTTAAGATTTTTTCGCCTGCTATCATTTTTGCACTCCAAAAGGGCACAAAACGGCATAGTTATAGAAATGAAACTGTGTCACGAAACGAGCAATTCGACGCGATGTAAGAACGTGACTGGGGCCAGTTAAGCGTTACAACGCTTAATTGTGACACGCGTGCCACGCCTACTTACCATTTCCAGTGTAATATTTTCTCTTCCGTGTTCTTGTGGTCTTTTTCTCTTTGTATTCTTCATCCCATAGAAACAAGCTCAGTATTTCTATTTGGGTACGTTATTCTTAAGGAATAAAGTAATACAGCTGAGTGGCTATTTAGTTTTTTAATCATAATATATTAACATTACAGAGCTGTGCTTGTCAGAACACCTACATCTCTAGTAGTAGACATTACCAAACCAGACGTCCTTACCTAATACCTACATGTAAAGAATGTTTAGGAACTTAAGTGGTTTATAGGATACTCTAACACATGTTTCAGTTATATGACGAATTAAAACTCCATTTAAACGTATAAACTTTCAACATAATTAAATGTAATCAGCGGCGAGTTGGCGGGTTCCGTCGACATGACACGGGTTATGGACCTTCGGTGACATATTAACTAAGTTAAAGCTTGTGGGTCCTGTTGCGAAGTTTGTCTCAACAATTTAACCATACGATAAATAATTAATATCATGTGATGATGAAACTTTACGAGACCTCACGGCAGCTAGCCCGAGACCCTTATGCTTCTATTTTGAGTCAATTATACTATCTGGTTCGGCGATACACCGAAACCGATTAGGTTCTAGGCGA
Source organism: Euclidia mi (assembly GCA_944739405.2). NCBI lineage: Eukaryota > Metazoa > Arthropoda > Insecta > Lepidoptera > Erebidae > Euclidia > Euclidia mi. The sequence goes on from OX123187.2 coordinate 2,146,271, forward strand.
CTTGGGAAGGATTAATGGAATGGACTGTATTCAAAGGAAAGCGGGTTTGGCCGCCTAGGATTGGATACGGGAAGAGGCTGATTGTGAGTGGGTATAGGGTATTCCAAGGATGGAGGGCACTTACCTTATACGGCAATCTTCTTCGTTTCCGAAGGGCAGTCTCTTGGTGGTTTCGTGATGCAGCTGCTTGTTTTCACTTCACTACACAGTCACTTCCACTTGCGAGCGGTTTATAGAAGCGGTAATAACTATATCGGGAGCGACGCGGTGATACAGTATAGCGGACGCGTATCGCGAATCGAATGTCCTCGAAAGTTCTGGACTGTCACTCGCGTCGACGATCGCAGCGACCAATCCGCGAAAGGCAGTGCCTCTTCCAGGGAGTGGGATAGAGAGGGACGGAAATACAGTATCGCTCGCACTTGTACGTGGAACGATTGATTTTGATGCGATTAGTTATAGATAGAAAGGTAGATGGCGCTACCATATCCCCCCGGCCCTAAAGGGTTGCCTTTAAAAAAATAGAATTGAATTTAGCTATGTTGGGTGTACTACCGCATAACCCATCAATAGGCTAAGACAGCGATATGACAATAAAATTAATCTAAATTAACTTTAGCGAAAACTACAAACGCAATAATAGCGAAAACTACTAACTAAATACTTAAACTAAGAGGTAGGTCCAACTTCAGGCTAGATCTCACTGAGTTGGAAGCGGACGCGAGTTGATCAGTGCCTCGACTTGTGCAAGGACAGTTAAAGGCTCTTCGTAAGAGAGGATTTGTTGACCTATAACTTTGAGGAGATGCGTTTTAATTACTTTGACCATGCTTGCCCAACATCCACCGAAATGTGGTGATGCTGGTGGAACAAACTTCCAGTCAATATGATCCATGGAAAGTTCTTCCTGAAGACGAGTACGATAACCCGCGACGTGATTGAAACAAGTAGCGGGAACAAGTTAAATCAATTTACTAACGCGGTTGGCGACAAAAGTCTGCTAGCGGTGAAGAGAAGAACGAATCCAAGCGAGCACTACTTTGGAGTCGGAAAATGCGTGTATTTTATTAATGGGGTAGTGGGGCAAAACTGTGTCTTGAACCTTGCGGAGCAACTGAGACAGCAGAAGAGCCGCGCACAATTCCAGTCTCGCAACCGAAATGGTTTTAACAGGCGAGACCTTAGACTTGGCACAAACTAACTGCACCGAGTAGTTAGAACCAATGCGGACTTGCAGATATACGACTTCGCCGTAAGCACGCTCGCTGGCGTCAGCGAAACCTATTAAGTTGACGGTACATCCATCTACCAACCCAAGATGACGCGGAATAGTAATATGATTGAGCGCGGTAAGCTCAATACAAAACTGGCCCCAAGCGGCGACAATATGTTCAGGGGGTGTTTCATCCCACTCACACTTTGATAGCCAAAGCTCCTTGATCAAGAGCTTGGCGTACAAAATTGTGAGAGCCACAAACCCATTATGTCCCATAGTCAAGCCACTGTGGACAGCATAGTGCGCTTGGCGCACTTATCATCTGGCGGTGAGACGTCAAACCGAAAACTATCGCAGGATTTGTCCCAGCGTAAACCGAGAACCTTATGCGGTACAGACTTCTCAAACTCAATGTCTGGAGAAGCTTTATGAGAATCTGGTATGCGTGCGAGAACCTCCTTAGAGTTGCTTGTCCATTTGACAAGATCAAACTGGCCTCGCTTGAAAAGCTGAATGAGCTCTTCACAAAGCGAAATTGCTAGCGGAGCGGGTATGACATTACAGGCAATATCATTCATATACAAGGCGGATGTGTAGTATAGTATAGTGTAGCGTAGCATAGCGTAGCATAGCATAGCATGGCATAGCATAGCATGGCGTAGCATAGCATAGCACAGCATAGCATAGCGTAGCATAGCATAGCGTAGCATAGCATAGCATAGCATAGCATAGCGTAGCTAATTAGTGCTTTATCTTACACACAGTTTTAGCACCCACCTTGATCTCTTGAAGAGCAGAACAAAAACAAGACGTAATACAATGAGAAGTATGTAACGTAGGTACGGTACCCATAATCACATACCCAAATACCGTCTCAATAGCGGGCGGTAAATCATATCGCTCACTACGTACTATGTTAGTTAGTAGCAAGTGCGGAAATATTGAAGCTCCGATCAAAAGATCAATGCCTGCCGGATTCGCAAACTCCGCATCTGCTAGCGGCAATGACTCGAGGTGAGTGAGTGATGCTACGTCTACATTAGCGTTCGGCAATGCGTCCGTGATACGCTCCACGATAAGCAAAGAAATGTTAAAATTAATATTCCTATCAAAACGCGAATGTATTTTAATATCTACGGAACCCCTGCAATGCTTTTCTGATCCGCCTATCCCTTTGACGGTTGAGTTAGTATTTTAAAGTTATTCCATAATCCGAGGCGTTTGAAGCATTCCGATGTTATTAGATTGGTCTGAGATGCGCTATCTAGCAGACAACGTACCATGTGCGGCGACCCATTAACATCATATACGATAACTTGCGCTGTCGCTAACAGAACAGTCTTAGACGTCATACACTGCGTTTTGGCCCTGCGCGGATCATTATAGATGCGCGAGTGCCGTCCTCGCGTGCGCGTCGCCCGCGCAATGGACGTCGTACACAACGATACCTCGCCCTGAGGCGTGCAGGGGGAAGGCACCGTGGCCTGCATCTGCGACGTAAGTGTGTCAAGGTTAGCAGCTTGGCTTGACAACGGGTTATCTTTATCGAAATGTAGCAATGAATTATGTTTTTTATTGCATAAGCGACACTTTGTCTTACTAAAACAATTACTTGTTTTATGTTTTATGCTTAAGCAATTAATGCAAGCTTTGTTATCAGAATATATATATAGACGGGAATTAACGCGAACATGCATATTAGGTATTTACATACCTTATTTTGCTTGACGTTTCGAGACGGTTGCACGTCCCGTGGTCGTAAGCTGACTGGTGTGGCGATGTCACGTCTCCAAGTGCGAGGTAGAAGATTCTATTTCTACCCCCAGGTCGTTGATATTCGAAGTACCGGCGCAAAACACACTAACCGTATCTGTATATTGAACATTCGCCGACTGCGCGTTAAAGTGGGGTGTTGTTAGCCGAATCACAGGATTCCACGCCGATGACAATTTGAAGCCCTCTTCCCGATTGAAATTTTTATGTTTTCTGATTTCAATCGCTTCACGCACAACTCTTGGGTAAAAGTGGCGTTCCGTGGAGAGGACTTGGGGACGATGAAATTCAATCCAGTGATTGGTGCCCGATTGAAGTAAATGTTCCGCAATCGCCGATTTGTTCGTTTGACAGTTCTTTACAGCTGCGATGTGCTCCTTTATACGTTCAGCGATAGTCCGCTTCGTTTGCCCTATGTAAGAGCTTCCGCAGCTGCAGTTGATTTTATAGACACCTGGGGTTTGTAGCGGTAGAACATCCTTTGGTGTGCCCACCATGTTGTATACTTTGGCCCCTGGTGTAAATACCGTCGGAATGGAGTAGTTTTTTAACTTGTCTCCTATTTTATCCGTAACACCTCTAATGTAGGGCATGTAGGTCGGTTGTCTATTTACCGCCGGATGTTTATCGCGTTTGATAGGCCGCGTCATTCGTCGTTGTACCTGGTATCCGTTCTTCCTAAGTACCTCCTGAACATGGTCTAGCTCTAGCTTCAAATGCTCAGGGTCACAGAGGTCATGTGCTCTGTTTTTGAGTGACGTCACAACGGATTGCAGGTGTCGAGGGTGGTGGTGCGACATGGCGTGCAGGTATCTATCTGTGTGCGTAGGCTTCCGGTATACGCAATGTGTTAAGGACCCATCTGGTCTCACAGTCACTTTGACATCCAAGAATGACAACGATCTGTCAGTTTCCATTTCGTAGGTGAACCTCATTTTCGGATGAATGGAGTTAAGGTGTTGCACATATTGATCTACTTCCTGCTTACCTCCTTTTACGATACTGAAGATGTCGTCCACGTATCTTTTCCAAAGCCTGATGGTCTTGGGCCCGCTGCTAAGCGCTTTTTCTTCAAAGTGTTCCATCCAGATATTAGCCAGTACCGGGGCTACTGGACTCCCCATTGCGACGCGAGTACCGGAAGCCTACGCACACAGATAGATACCTGCACGCCATGTCGCACCACCAACCTCGACACCTGCAATCCGTTGTGACGTCACTCAAAAACAGAGCACATGACCTCTGTGACCCTGAGCATTTGAAGCTAGAGCTAGACCATGTTCAGGAGGTACTTAGGAAGAACGGATACCAGGTACAACGACGAATGACGCGGCCTATCAAACGCGATAAACATCCGGCGGTAAATAGACAACCGACCTACATGCCCTACATCAGAGGTGTTACGGATAAAATAGGAGACAAGTTAAAAAACTACTCCATTCCGACAGTATTTACACCAGGGGCCAAAGTATACAACATGGTGGGCACACCTAAGGATGTTCTACCGCTACAAACCCCAGGTGTCTATAAAATCAACTGCAGCTGCGGAAGCTCTTACATAGGGCAAACGAAGCAGACTATCGCTGAAAGTATAAAGGAGCACATCGCAGCTGTAAAGAACCGTCAAACGAACAAATCGGCGATTGCGGAACATTTACTTCAATCGGGCACCAATCACTGGATTGAATTTCATCGTCCCCAAGTCCTCTCCACGGAACGCCACTTTTACCCAAGAGTTGTGCGTGATGCGATTGAAATCAGAAAACATAAAAATTTCAATCGGGAAGAGGGCTTCAAATTGTCATCGGCGTGGAATCCTGTGATTCGGCTAACAACACCCTACTTTAACGCGCAGTCGGCGAATGTTCAATATACAGATACGGTTAGTGTGTTTTGCGCCGGTACTTCGAATATCAACGACCCGGGGGTAGAAATAGAATCTTCTACCTCGCACTTGGAGACGTGACATCGCCACACCAGTCAGCTTGCGACCACGGGACGTGCAACCGTCTCGAAACGTCAAGCAAAATAAGGTATGTAAATACCTAATTTGCATGTTCGCGTTAATTCCCGTCTGATATATATATTCTAAAACATGCAACGCGAGTGTTTAAAAGCTTTGTTATCTTTTACGCATTTAAAACGAGCGGTTGCATTCAAATTATCGAAGGCGGGACACTTGTATAGATGGTCGTGCACTATATTACTGCACAGACACTTCTGTGAATTATTACTATTAGATTCTGAGCATGTTACGTAAGATTGTGGATTAGGGACCGAGTTATTATTACTATTTCGCGATTTATTCAACCTTTGTTTGTTGTTGTTAGTGTTAGACGGGCCAGGTGAACCAGACTGCGTATTATGAAATATTCGACACTGATCTTTGATGAACGAAATAAAACTATCTAGTGTAGGTATTTTATTATTGCGTTCCGTCATCTTGAATGCGCGAATTGTATCAGTGTCAAACTTTTTTAAAGCGAGTTGAAGCAACATAAAGTCGGAAAGATCTTCTAATTTTAAATTCCTAAGAGAATTAACTGCGGTTACGAAGTTATCAATAAACAGCTGGAAATTCGAGACAGACGCGTTGCCGGACAGTTTGAGATTTAAAGCTTGGTCAAAGTAGGTAGACGCTAGGACGCGCGTGTCCTGATATCTATCAAGTAGTGACTGAAATATGACCTGATAATTCTCAGCACTGGGTCTGACACCTGCAAATACGGACTGAGCTTTCGGTGACAGTTTACCTATTAAATAGTACAACCTGTCAGCATCTGTCAGAGAACCATTATCGTGCACTGTAGACTTAAAACTCGCATAGAATAACGGCCAGTTTCGTATATCTCCGTCAAACGACATAATCTCGATTGGCGGTAATCTCGGTTTGCGGGCAACGGGCTCTGCTGAACATTTACCCTGCAATTGCGATTGTATACGCTTAATAATACAATAAAGATCTTTGAATGAGGTATACGCCTGATAGTTCGGTTTTTCATCAGGATTGATAGAAAGTAATCTTACGTTATAATCGTCTAAAAACTTATGAAAATCTGTTCGAATACTATCTACTGTCATACAATAACTGAGAAATGCTTCGCTATTACTGTCAGACATAGATGCGGTTTTTGAGCGTTCATAGATGTTTTGAATGCGCTCAAATAAAATATTGCGTTTTGCTTCTAAGATTGTCATCTCTTTGTCTTCCGACACGCGTGACTTCTTTTGTTATTTTATTTATTTTATTTTATTTTATACATTTTCGGAAAACTTACAGCTACAACAAAATAGTAGAACAAACATTAACAAAAATATGGCCAATTACAAGTTTTCACTAATAGAAATAATAATGTAAACAAAGAGAATTTAACAGGGCAGACAGCATTATCTAAGATTCAGAAAACTAAAAGAACCTACTAAACAAAGAAGTTATTGCTCAAAATTTTTTTCAATTTGGCAGTTGTGGTATTAAAAATGTCGATGTCAGCCTCCCGACTCGCATCGTTGTATAAGCGGGCAGCCCTTACCAGGTATGAGTTCTGCCTATATGTGGTCTTTACTTCGGGTATGTATAGCAAACGTAATTTGCGCAGGAATGCAGACGGTATACGCAGACCTATTTTGTTCACCAGCTCAGGAGTATCTATTGAACCGTTCATTATATTAAATAAGAATGAATGGCACATTTCGATGTTTTCTAAGAATTGTCTTTAGAATAAACAATTGTCGGATCGAGAGGACCTTGCAGTTTGCGTAAAGGCTTGTAGTCGGGTATCTGTAAGGTCTCTTGGTCATCTTTTTCAACACAGCTCTCTGCGCCCGCTCAAGCTTGATGAGATGAGTCTTAGCCGCTCCTCCCCATACTGGTATGCAGTACTGGGCTACGGATTGGCATAGAGCAAGATAAACTTGAGTTAGTTTGTCCTGAGGTAAGACATCACGTAGGGACTTAAAGACACCTATTAGCCGCCTAACTCTTGTTGTGACTAGACCTATCTGTTTGTCCCATTTTAGCCTGTGATCGAAAAGTACGCCCAGATATTTTACCTGATTAACCCTTTCAAGTTCTAAGCATGTACATGCGTGATAGTCCGTACAGGTGTGAGCTTTTATTGAAAAATCATGACTAGGATCGGTAATTTTACTTAGTGAGAAGGCTAGATAGTGGGTCTTGGTAAGGTTCAAAGTTAGAACATTATTGGCCAGCCAGCTCATAACCCTGGACAGTGAAAATTCTGCTCGCTCTTTTACTATTTGCCAGTTGGAACCCCATACAAAAATGGCAGTATCATCTGCATATGTGAAGATTTTGGTGTTGGGTAATTGGATGGAGCAAAGGTCGTTAATAGACAACTGAAAAAGAGTAGGGCCCAAAATACTTCCTTGCGGAACACCATAGCTTGTAGATTCCTCATTACTGAGATATGTCTCAATTTTAACTTGTTGTCGTCTGTTTGTAAGGTAATCGCTAAGAATCTGATGCGATAGACCTCGAACACCAAGTTTCTGTAGTTTTTCTAGTAGAAGAGGGACAGAGACTGTATCGAATGCTTTCGATAAATCGAGGAAAATGCATAAGCATCTATACCTTGCATCTAAATTTTCCACGATTACATTGGTCAAGTTCATTACGGCGTCTTCCGTAGATATGCCTGAACGAAAGCCATACTGATTCGGAGCCAGAATGCTAAACCTCTCCAAGAACGTCTTTAGAGCCCAATTTAGTATTTTCTCGAAAATTTTTGATAAAGCTGATAACACCGAAATTGGGCGGTAATTGTTTACACAGTCTCTGTCCTCGTTCTTATATATAGGGTGTATAATTGATTTTTTAAATGCGTCTGGGAAAACGCCGCTATGGATGGCGAGGTTGCAGATGTACGTTATTGCTGGTGTTAGTAAGTGGCGATTTTGTCGCAAAATTAGAGATGGGATATCGTCCCACCCTGTGGCGCAGTCTGTACGAAGCTCTAAGATCATGGCTTCAATCTCAGAGTCGGTTACATCTAAGAGAGCCAGTGAACCCAGGGGACTATTATGGTCGAGTCATGATAGGGAGGTGTGATTGTCGGTGACATTGGCTGACTGTCGCACCTTTTCGGCTAAATTTTTTCCAATGTCCTTGAAGTAGTTACTGACATAATTAGTAGACGTCTTTGCGTCACTAGATAATTTCAAAAGTTCTTTTGAAGAATTTTTATTTTTCTGTAAAGATGATATATCTCTAATAGCTTTCCACAAAGCTTTAGGATCATTACCGGCTTTGTTAATTTGGGTTTTGTTATATTCCAGTTTTAATTTATGAATGAGGTTGTTGCAGAAGTTGCGATAGCGTGTATAAGTTAATTTTAGAGTCATGTTGCCAGGAGCTTTATTGGACTTAGAGTGAAGTCTGTCGCGGTTACGGATACATTTCAGCAGGCCTGGTGACATCCAAGGCTTCAAAACTTTAAACCTTCTCGAGACCGTAGATGTCTTAGTGTGTTTAGCTATTGTGGTTGAAAGCAGTGTAATAAGCATATTTGCCGCTATGTTCGCATCAGTTGCTGATAATATGTTTGTATAGTCGACATTTTCTAAGTCTAATTTGATACTTTCATAACAAACAGAGGTTCTTGTTTGAAGGTGCGTTGAGTAGGATATATTTTCTTTTAAATGTAAAACAATGGGCATGTGATCCGTTATGTGGGACTCCAAGATAATTGTTGTAAATGGTTAATCTGACTTGATAAGAAAGTGATCTAAGCATGAATTTACTCTTGTTGGTAAGAAGTGTGAACTATATAGGCCATGCGAGGCATTAAAAGTTAGGTACTCTTCACAAAAGGGGTCTGTGGAAGAAGGGCCTATGTCAATGTTTAGGTCACCTACTAGAATTTTATTACGTGTTTTAAGGTTATTATAAACATCATTAAGGCTATTTATGAAATTATTAAATTTATCTTTGCTAGATAAAGAGGGGGACCGATATATAGCCACCACGCCAACGCAATTATCTATTTTGCTCACCAGGCAGTTGCCGTCGATAAAGACAGGTTCATATACCCTACACGTTAGTTTAATGTTAGTATAAACTACTACGCCATCATTCTGGTTAAGAGTGGTGGTAGTATGGTGGGTCGTATAACCTTCCAACGTAGGTAAGTTAGTTATTTTTCTAAGCCAACATTCAGTTAGTATTAATACGTCAAAATTAATATTTATAGCAGATAATAGTATACGTAGTTGATCAAAATTTTTATTTAAGCTACGAATATTCAAGTGGAAAAGTTTTATACCTTTTTCAGTATTGATGTACAATTTGCAGTCTTCAGGAATACAACTATATGAAGATGTCGCTTCTAGACGGTCGAGTTCAAAATTAATGTTGTTTATGTTAGCCCTTTATAATAAGAAAGAGATTTGCAAAAGCTGGGCAACACACACTGTAAGTTGTGACCTTGTGAATTTGATTTATAAGAATCATTTTCTGCAACCTTAATAGCCAGTAGGTAAAGCGAAAGCGGGAGACACGAGTGAGCTGTGTGTGAGTATGTAAGTGTCAGTATGTGTTTTACGGTAGTAAGTGAATGTGTGATATGTATGTGTGGAGGTTTGATAGTGCAGTGTGAAAGGTATTGGTATGAGTGTTTAGTAATCTTATATCTAAGAATTATTATAAACAAGCCATATATCAGTTTAAATAAGACACGTCTGTTGATGACCAAGTAAATCGATTCTAGTCATTGCTTTGGTTTCAGGTCCATCAGAGATTGTTCAGATGAGATAATTATTTGCTTTTCACCGTGAGCCTTGCGAATAAAAATATTTCCGTTCGAAGTCCAACAAAACTGGTAACCATGTTGCTTAGCGAATTCCCGAGATTGGAAGAACAATTTCTTTAGACTTGCGGGGAGATGATCCGCTATGTAGACTGCTTGTTTCTTGCCAGGGATGCCTATTAGTTCAGTGTTCAGTTTGTCTACAACTGCTTTTCTGCTGTTGTTGAAGTCACGCACGGCAGATAAGGTTTTGTGCTTCATTTGGACCGATTGAAACTCTGCAACGATTGGTCGAGTTAGTCCGGGTTTGCCGGGAATGCGGTATATGTCCCGAAGATCAGTTGGTGTGACGGTGGTACCAACAACTTTTCCAATAGTACAGACTGTGTTTATAAGGTCAGAACTTGTTTCTTTTTCACTGGGTGGGATGTTCCTTATTTCTATGCACGAAGATCGAGACTTAAGTTGGAGGTCTTGCACTTTCTTTTCAATATTTTCTATGCATTTACGTTGTTCAGCTCGTTCCTTGTGTAGGTTTTTCAGTCCCATTTTAAGTTCTTCATATTGATTATTGATGAACGACATAGATTGTACTATTTCATCGTTAGATGTCTGTATCTTACTTGTTTGTATCTTCAACTCACAGATATCGGTAGAAAGTTTAGTAATTAGTAGGTTCTGCTTATCGCATATATCATTTAATTTTGCATCCAACTCGATTTTAAAATTATTGAACATTTTCGTAATTTCATCTTTAAGGTCTACTTCGTACGTTCTTGGTGACTGCATCTGTGTTTTGTTCGAACGGCAGCGCGTGTTTCGGCTGGTATTCACATAGGAGACTTCACTTATTAAGTTTAGATCACTTTCAGATAGTGTGTGTTCTATCGGGGTAGATGGAGTTTTTGGAGGAGTATGTTGCAGCGACATTATAAAAATCAATACATTTATTACTACAAAAGTAGTAAAATTTTGGACGCCCACGGCTCAACGCGCGTATAGTAATATATTCGTAGTGCAATAGTATTATTATTGTGGCACAGTGAGACAGTAACGCGGAGCTTGCTACGTCGTGCTCGTAGGTCTGCGTAGTAGCTCGTAGCAGTTGTCGCCGGATTCGTAGCTCGTAGCGGTTCCGATGACGTCAATTCTTCGTAGTGGATGTTTAATTTGCGACGCACGTCACTCACTCCGTAGCGTAGCGGTCTAATGCGCCGTCCTACCACAGTCTGATTCAAGTGACGCCGGTTCGAACCCCGACGAATCACAGCTTGGAATTTTCACTTATTTGAGAACAAGGTGATAAAAATAGCGTTATCTCTGTCCAAGACCGCCCAGTAGGTGGCACCAACAGGTAAGTAAGCCTCAGGAGTAACAAGGAATCACTTGATCAGTTAATTGTCCAATCACAAAAAAGATAGCACAGTAACAGCGACACGCGTCCGACTATGACCGATTTCACGACTGAACTGATGAATGATGATGATGATGATGAATCTGAATGATTGGATACGGGAAGAGGCTGATTTTGAGTGGGTATAGGATATTCCAAGGATGGAGGGCACTTACCTTATACGGCAATCTTCTTCGTTTCCGAAGGGCAGTCTCCTGGTGGTTTCGTGATGCAGCTGCTTGTTTTCACTTCACTACACAGTCACTTCCACTTACGAGCGGTTTATAGAAGTGGTAATAACTATATCGGGAGCGGCGCGGTGATACGGATACGCGGACGCGTATCGCGAATCGAATGTCCTCGAAAGTTCTGGACTGTCACTCGCGTCGACGATCGCAGCGACCAATCCGCGAAAGGCAGTGCCTCTTCCAGGGAGTGGGATAGAGAGGGACGGAAATACAGTATCGCTCGCACTTGTACGTGGAACGATTGATGTTGATGCGATTAGTTATAGATAGAAAGGTAGATGGCGCTACCACTATCATTGAACTGTATCTGTGTAAAGTAATCGTACCTCTGAATAAATAGATTTACTACGGAATTCAATATTCGAACTATAAATAGATCTGTAGATTTTAGATTCATTTTTGACATAAGCTCCGTACAAAATATGTCAAACACGAATCTCGAATCTCAAAATCCATGAATATTGAAAATGGTCGTTAGTTAATTCAGAGCAAACAGTTACCGTACAGTGAGCTATTTAGCGACGACGCCCCGCGCTACTTGATGAAGTGTAAATGTTGTTCTAGGACAAACACGAGTACGCACCCATTACTAAATATATCTCATAGAATTGATTCTACTACGAACACACTAACGTTACTAGTGATAGAATATTTCTCAGTAAATCGCTGTATGGTAGAGTCGCGGGCGCGGGCCGGTATCTCCTACGTGGCGCTGACCTCCGCGATACATCTGCACTCCAGGGACAGCGCTCGCCGCAGTCGCATTGCAACTTGCTGTTTATTTTCAAAGACGCTCAAAGTTATTTAAGTTGATAGTACTGAGTTAATAAATGGTCAACAAGAACGCCACAATAAACTTTTTAATTGGAAACTTGTAAGACGTAATTAAGATGATATTCAGTGGTGGGGCGCTCGGCGTGGGCGGTGGCGAGACGACGACGCAATACTCTCGAGAGCGATCGAGCGATCGTCCTCCAGCGACAATAAGTTAATGCTCTGTTTGATTATCTGGCTCCTGGTTACACAGAGCGAGTATTTGGGCGCAAGCAAACAAGCGGCGTCGCTCGTAAATATCAATGAACGCGAATGAGGCGCGGGCGAGGTGACCGCGCCGTCGATACACAGCCTCTATTCTTATATTAAACGTATTTGTTGTAAATCAGTGTCTGGGCTGTCGTCCTAAGTCGACACGCGCGCGGTCGCCAACATGAATAAATAAAGTGTTGTGCGAGCTGACCGAGATATGAGGCCCGAGGTGCGCTGGTGATCATAATTATGTATCATGTGAGCTCATAAATGTATATTGGGCAGCGCTTCCTGCAAATATCACGCTCGGAGCGCGTTATCGCTATAATGATGACCCGCGGCGCCGCCTGTCTCTCCGCCCCGCGCCCAAAGCACCTGCTGTAAATGTTTTTACTGTTAGTACTGCCGCAACTCACTTTTATAATCACAATGTACTTAATCTCTTTTGTAAGTAGAGTACATAGGTTACTTAGGTAAGACACAAATAAATATTTAATTATCTGCCGAAGATTCTATAGAATCCTGAGTCCTAGGCAGTGTACAAAACTAAATAATGAAACAACGCAGCAACGGGCTGAAAAACACATGGATTTGAAATATAATGCAACAAATAGCCATGATTACACTACACCCTCGCAACTACATCAGTATCCATAATCAGACCAGTCCCGTCATACAGAAGACTCTGAAATCGCTTTTAATCAATCGATGTTGGATCATATTTTATCCGTGGTGCTATTAGTATTCCCCTCCCATCACTGAAGCAGAGAGTCCTGCATTAATTATGAGAGTCCGCTTAATAGCCTCTGGAGGTTCGATACCACGATTTTATCGACATCACGATTACTCTTGTCGCACTCCAAATAAATAGCAAACAATCATATGCCACTTTCACGATTGTACACAAAAAAAAGTAAAACACGAAATATATAATGAATGCAGTGTCCTGATTAGCATGAAACCTGATTTATTACAGCAACGTTGGTGATAATAGTGTCTCGTCCGTCGTCCGAACCCGGGGCGCTATTTGTATTAATTACCAAGTTAACGACACGTGTGCCATCCGCCTGCCCACTGCCCACTGCCCGGTGGGCACTAGATCGAGTAAACACGCACCTATTTATTACACTTTGGGGGGACAATGTCACGGCCACTTACGTTACGACGTGACTCGACACAGCTGGAGCGATGTCAACCTGGCTGATAGTTTCTTGACCTTATAGTACCTCCATTCGCAGGTTGTAGTGTTTCATTTTAATTTATCTTTAACTAGCCTTTGCCCGCGGCTTCACTCACGTTAAATTCGGGGTAACACAAAACTCCTTCATCGTTCGATAGTAATTTTCGTTTTAATTTTGGACTAATAAGAAATATAACCGCAAGAAGTATTTAAAACATTTCTGTAAACAGTATTTTTAGAGTACCGTAGTCAGAAATGGCTAAACACGGAATCCTTATAGACGCGCTAGTCTATCCGTATGTCACAGCCACTTTATGCCGAAACTATTCAGTCAGTTTGTCCCTACAAACTTCGACCCTCTCCAAGATCCCTCCCAGATTATGTTTTGCATTTTATTGTATCATATGTGTTTTTCCTGGTTTTGAGCTACTTACCCACCAATTTTCAGCCAAATCGGTTTAGCCGTTCTTGAGTTATAAATAGTGTAGCTAACACGACTCATATATATAGATAATATATATAGATAATATTCTGTAGAACGCAGCGTGCAGCGTGGGCTCGGGGTAGCGGTGGCAACTCTTCAAATGAGATTGTTAACTAGTGAAAGTTAGTGGCCGGGCACGGAACACTGCACCCCGCGCCCCGACCGCTGATAAGCTCGAATTCGACGTTGCGTCAACTCGCGAGCCGCTGTTGGCACAAGTGACGTTACTTTCCTTCCTCACACGCGATATAAGTCATTTTATTTGTGTGAGCTGCGCAAATGCCACTCTAAACGTTGCAATTGGATCTGACTACTATTTTGGAGCGCAGCGACGGACATGCTTCGTTAGCTTTTGCAAACTAACAATTTTATGTTGCATTCCATAGTTCTAAATTTTCATTTAGGCTTCTGATTTTCGATCTGGTACCACACTAGGGCATCTTAAATTGTTATATATTGCCCCACCTAAGATGGCCAATATAAAACTATTTAGTCACAGGACAATATAGTACAAAGCTGTGATTATGTAAATTGAGTCGTGATTGGTTCAACAGAACCGCGTAATTGGATCCATTACTACATAGTACACACCCACAACACTCGGCCTCTCAAACCGATCACCGAACAAAACAAAATAAATTGAGGAGCCTCTCAACAATATCAGTTCTTTGAAAGAAAGTTATATTAATAGTTAAACAAACTGTAGTAAGCCTTTGTCGATAGCTAGTGGTAATGTGCACCGTCGCCGCTATGTAAATACTGCCGGTGACGCAGAGTGCGGGGCGGTGCGGCTTGGGGCGGGAAGGGAGATGGCGAGGACAGTTTAAACACGCTCACAATTCCAGTTTGTTTGTATTTATTTGGCTCCGATTTATTACTGTTTGCTAACTTGAGTCAGGATCAATCTGCTGACCCCCGCGGCGCACACCTCGCACTCAGCGCCGCCGACCTCGAGCAGTTTGTGTTGACCTCGTCTTGCACCACGGCCGAAGCGTCGTAAGATGGCACTGTAATTAGTTCAAGTTAAGTTAGTTAACTCGTTAACTACAGCTCATCTGTGACAAACTCCCGTCGTACGATAAAACGTCCCGCGTCACAGCGGCGCCTTAGGCGACACGCACACGGCAACCACTGTCTTTGTGGAAAAAGTAAGAATCAGCTCCAAATAAAAAAAATATAGAATTCCGTACCGTACACATAGAGTAAGGACATTTTAGGAGTAAACTGAAGAGAAACGCGTGACAAACGTTTATGTCTTATCAACTCTTTGTATTACAAGCGTGAATTAAAACAAGGTGTAATTAAACCAATTCATTGAAACAACTTGGAAGAACGTGTTAATTGAGTTACAGAATGTGTTAATTAATTTACATTTCTTTAAATGTTTCGTTTCGACGAACTCCGCTAAAATTACTTCGTGTCACATTGTTCGTTATAAAATGTCGAACATATTCTACTGCCCAATAAATATTGCGTGAATAATCAACACTCATACTTTGTCTTGGTATGGGCTTGATATATGTAATAATGTAAATATATAATCGTTTCCAAATTAAAATGTTAGTTGTGTATGCTTCGAGCCTTAGTTCAGTTACTCACATTGTCTTTGTTAAGCGCATCCTCTTAGTGCATCGATCCGAGTATATTTAAGTCTCATATACATATCCTATTACTACTCATGTACTTGTGTGCATAACGAAGCGAGCAGTCGACGTCACGACGCCACTCAACCTCTCGCGGATTAACCTCCCATCAAATCTTTTGTCATCTCGTATATCTTATAAAGCCTCTTAGCGATTCCTTCAAGATAACCTGACGGAATCCCGTTAACCCTCGTGCTACAAATATCGTGTAAATGTAATATGTTCGTTAGAGCGACGATCGCGCGATGGAAATATATCAAAGTGAAGTCGAACATGAAGTGGGACAATATCGCGCAGTAACAAGGAGCGCGTGTATGGTGCTCTGCACACAACCGAGCGGCGAGCTGCCGGCTACTGCTAACTGTCGGCAATTAGTCGCATGTATGTGCGGCGCCGCGCGGGGCTCAACGTTCACTTTGTGCTTCTTTGTAGTAATGTCCGCCGCCGTCCGGTGAACTGTCGGAGGATTTTTATTGCAATAGCAAAGCCTGTGCCTCCACTGAACATTACCACATGCACCGGCAAACGTGGTAATGATCAGTAATGAGCACACACACATACACACCGCTCGCTCTCAGACACGAGGTCCGCATTAATGTAGGTCGTGCAGATCTTGTCGAGTAGTTCGGACACTTGCTTTGTGTCGCGACGCCGCGCCGCCAAATGAAAAAACTTGTTACTTGTTTGCCGATATCCGGAACTTGTCGCTCAAGAGGGGGAGGGGGAGGCTCCGTTCATCTTCCACGGCTTCAGTGGGGTCACGTACTCGCAAACAAATTGCTTATTATAAACTTTAATTTGTTGTATCGCTCCGTATCTGGGGTGATACGCGCACGTACAAGCGATGTGTTTTTTCGGCGCAATTTGTATTGTTTGTGCAAATACGACTCCCTAACTTCGTACTTAAACACAAATAAATTATTTTGAAAGACGATTGTAGCGGCCAATTTGAAGTAAAGGGCTGCGTCGACCTTTTGTTTGCTACTCGTTCATTTGGCCGAGCATTTGTAACTGATCTTTTGCAGTATTTTTTATTAGTGTAAGAGGGAATATTTCCATTGACTAAGCGGTGGAGATGAACAAAGAGTCTGACGCGGCGCCTGATGTATCTGCGGGACGTGCGGAATGTTAATGGAGGCTGCTGTAATTAGTAGGCGCCGTAGCGCGTAGCGGTGCCGGTAGCGGTGCTCTATGGTACTACGGCGTAGCGCACTAGATTACGTATAATATAACAAATTAAATTATTGTAGCAGAAAGAACTGTATTATTCACTTGTGTATAATTGTGTCGTCGTATGTTATCTGTGTGTGCGTTTAAGTGTCACGTGTGTGTCATGTGTACGGGGTGTGGTGAGAGTGCGTGTGCAAACGTCGTGCGTTTAATGTCTCTGTTAAGGCGACATTACTCGCCGTGTATTACCTCTTACGTAATCACTCGTACAGGCACACAGCACATATTTGTTTATGGAACAAACACCAACTTTAGGTTAGTAACTTCGCAACACAAGCTCTCTACAAAGTAAAAGTCAAAGTCAAAATCCTTTATTCATTTTGGTCATAATGTGAAGCTTATGAACGTCAAAATAATAAATTTATAAAATAATTACTTAATGATTCTACATTTACATTTACTGCCACGTTCGCAAAGCAAGGGCGTAAAACCATGAGAAAGAACGGGAATTAAACTCACGGTCACTCTTTTTCATCGCCAGGTTTTGCATAGTACACATAATTTACATTTTGTAAGGTGCTGCAACTGTTACACCTTCTATATCACTTGTACATATTTACTGTACATAATAATACTCAAGCATAATACTTAATTTTAATTTTGATGTTCATTTAGCCTCTTCAGAATAGACATGGTGAAACAGGAGCGTCCATTTACATTATATATACCTAATAATAATGAAGGAAATCCGCGAAAGTGATCAGAACCATGATGGAAATGATGCAATTAAATATTAAAATTTAATACCAGCGGCAAGACCGTCATCGACCAGTCATCGCAAGTAGCCGACGCATGGGCCAGCCATCATCCCTCTCGCCATATTAGAGGGACATGGATGACCCGACACACGACGCCACCACAAGAAATGACATTTTAGTGAGCATGACGACAACGGTATACGAACCGGCAGTAAGAAACAATCTATTGGTATACTGACCATGACCGCCAATTACCTCCACTTTCCAGATCGTTATTATTAAAATAAATTAGTGGAACGTGTGAAGGAATGCAAATGTAGAAAGAATTGTGTGAAGGTGACAAGTGAACAATGATATAATCAATGATAAATGATGTTAAACTACATTCAACAAATCATAAAAATATCCAAATCCTGCAAAATCATGTGTTCACGAGGCACGTCCATTAACATGTCACTTATCAAAACGAGAATTTAACAAATCTATACAACAATTATATTAAACGGTCCGAAAAGAAAATTATAGCCTAAACCTGTCCCCATAGTGTCTTATCATTTAAAAAATCCTTAATAGTGTAATAACCCCTTTGTAAAAGAAAGTACTACATTACTTAGACTCATAACAAATAATGAAAATGAGCTAAAAATTTAGCGTAATCAGTGGTTTGGAGTTTCCGGTAAAGAGCCAAGTTTGGCAGTTGTTCTGCTGGGGGTGAGACAAGGTGCGAGGAGAGGGCAGGGAGGGAAAAGGAATGATGTTATCAGGTCGAGACAGCGCCTACTGTCCAATCAGCAAAATTGAAACGAGAACTGTTAAGTCGTAAGTTTTAAGATATTCATTTTTAAACTAACTGTCAAGTAAGAATAGGGTTTGGAATAAGGAGCGGCTTGCAATGCTAAAAACCTTTTTTAATTTCTTAGACCATTTTTATTCACCAAAAAGTAATAAGAAGGAAGAGTAGAATATAATTATTTTCGACAAATTAATGTCGAAGGTTTTTTGTTTCATAATAATTATTGTTCGGTTCGGTAAAATTGCGTATTTGTCATGTTCATATCTTCCATTATTCGTAGTTAGAACGGCGATAGTCTTGTAGAGAGACTCACATACTGCTACGCAGGTGGTCTTGGGTTTAAATACAAAGACACACACAAAGGTGAATGCTTTATTAAATATTTAACTATCACTTGCTAATCGATGAAGGAAAACATCGTGAAGAAAGGAAAGTAAGAAAGAAATATAATTTAATTTTCAATACAAAATCATGTATAATTGGTATATGGAAACCAAAATAAGATGAGACTATGACAATAAATGGATTATCAAATAGATGGATTGAGTGAAAATATTGGGGCGCCATTCTGTTGTATGTAGCACCAAAATCCAAAACTACATGTCAATGTAAATCAGCCTCCTTAAACCTGTATGCTTCCTTAATAGAGTTTTGAAGGTGTTTCTTTGTTATCAGTTATTTAATATGAAATCGAAGCAACCATGTTGTCCTGTAGATGGCTGTTACCTGAAATAGCCAGGATTACTTCTACTGTCTCTATCGGTCGGTTTCAATATTCGATCTATCATGGATTTGATATATTTTGTATCAATTAATATATGTATGGCTTCTATCAAATAATATATGTATCTCTAGTAGTTAACCAGTCGTTTGGAGTAGGTAAGCTGTTGTCTGTTTTACATCCCACAGCAATAAAAACAGGTGACGTAGCACTTAGTGAATGGCTGCGCTAGACAGCTACAAATAGCTAATTTAGCAAGTAGTAATTACCCCTCTCCCCCTCCCCTGCCCGCTCAGCCCTCGCAGTTGCGCTCACCGCGAACTAATCAGTCACAATTAGTGCAAGTGACCGCTGTGACCACAACAACACTGCCGACACCCGACCGACGTGACGACTCCTTAACGATGACCAGTTACTGTTGAGTATCGTAAAAAATAAGTACACAGGCGTATTTTCAAACATACCTCATCAGCGATCTATCAGACCAATCTTCGTTTACATGCAGCAACTAAAAAAATACAACTGAAAATTTAATAAATCTTGTACTCCAATCTGAAACTTAGAATCGTTCAGACTTACAGTACGAGTCCGTCAATTTAAAAGTTTAAAATATCTTCGAACACATAAGTACGCAGAGCTCGTAGAATATTTTGCGTTTTAGTACTTATTTGTGCGATGTCAGTTCTCTCGCACAAGAAGGTTCTGATACTGTTTTCGTATGAATCATCTTTGGTGAGATATCGCCGCCGCCGTTTCTAAAGTTGCGAACTGGTGTCGGTTACGGCACTCCATGTAATATTTCAACGTGTCCTCCAACACTGCACGAACCTGAATGTATTATCAAACAAGTTGATTACGCAATTCTGTTTATCTTAAGAAATTATTATTGAAATCAATAAACTATAATTATGTTAGCTGTACTTCAACTAAAATGTTAACTTAAAAGATGGAACAGTTGATCATTCCATATTCGAAGAGTCTTACGAGATCCTTCGTAGTACTCGTCGAATATTCAACCCTACTAATATTATAAATGTGAATGTAAGTTTGTTTGTGACGCTTTCTCGCTACAACTACTGAAGTGATCATAATGAAACTTAGTACACATATTCCTGAGGGTATTAGAAGTAACATACGATACTTTTTATGAAAATAACTATTTTTGCGAAAGACAACCGACATCCACGCGGGCGGAGCCGCGGGCGACAGCTAGTAATAAATACATAAACATATTAATATTGCCGAAGTTTGAAATAGTGAATAAAAATTTGTAAGAAAATATCTGAACAGTTTTATTGTGTACACGGTCTGTACTTATAAACAGTATTGCGCAATTTGAAAATGGGTCAACAAATTAGATGATTTAGTATTACGATAATTTTGAAATTAGATTTGGGGTTCAATTGCCAGACTGCTGAACTTATATGGGAGTTTTCAGTTGGGAAGTTCTCAGTTGCAGTATATTATTTACAAATTGGCGCAGTACAACAGAACAAAGAATGTGTAGTAGGTACAGTGTACAATATTAAATTCACATATTTTATTGAGTAGGTGTACCTACTAGTGACACAACCACTTGTACCTTCCATGTATTTATTATTTAACTATAGAGTAATCGCAATCAATCCGGACTTCTATAGGAAAAGGTTAAACGTTTGGCTGTTTCTAACCTCAAATTTAGTATTATTTATATATTTTTTATTAATAGTCTCACGCCCGTATCCACGAAGGGGTAGGCAGAGGTGTAATATTACACCCACATTTCGCCATGAATTTTGAAGGTCCCACGTAATAGAGGGCGAGCTTTCTAACGGAAAATCCCAATAACACATTGCCCGACCCGGGAATCGAACACGAAACCTCCCAATCCCACGCGCACATTTATTTATCAAATTTAGTATCTATTAAATAATATCGAATAGAGATTGGTACTCGCAAACAAATTGCTTATTATAAACTACTAGAGGACGCCAGCAGTTACACCTGCAATTATTTTAAATTTACCCATTTTGGCCGATCCCGTGGGAATTTCGGGAAATCCCTTCTTAGTGCTCCCCTACGGTCCGCAAGGAACACACATGTCAAATTACAGCTTCCTGCGCCCAATGGTTTCGGCTGTGGTGTGTCTGTCAGTCAGTCAGTAACGCAACGATTTTATATATTAAGATAATTTGTTGAATTTCGAATCTGGGGTGATACGCGCACGTACAAGCGGTGTGTTTTTTCGGCGCAACATGTACTTATTGTTTGTGAAATACGACTCCCTAACTTCGTATTTAAACACAAATTTGATAGACGATTGTAGCGGGTGAACTTGGAGTGAACGGCTGCGTCGACCTTTTGTTTGCTACTCGTTTATTTGACCGAACATTTGTAACTGATCTTTTGGAATATTTTTCATTAGTGTAAGAGGGAATATTTTTTATTGACGAAGCGGTAGAGATTAACAAAGAGTCTGACGCGGCGCCTGATGTATCTTCGGGACGTGCGGAATGTTAATGGAAGCTGCTGTAATTAGTAGGCGCCGTACCGCGTAGCGATGACGGTAGCGAGGCTCTACAGGGCTACGGCGTAACGCACTCTAACAATTTACGCACAATATAACAATTTAAAATTATTGTAGCAGAAAGACCTGTATCATTCATTTTTGTATAATTGCTTCGTCGACTGTATATTGTGTGTGCGTGTCTGGCATTAAGTTCGTGTTACCTGTGTGTCATGTATATGGGGTGTGGTGTGAGTGCGTGTGCAAACGTCATGCGGTTAATGTCTCTGTTAAGGCGACATTCCTCGCCGCGTATTACCTCCTACATAGTCACTCGCACAGGTATACAGCAGATACTTGTTTATCGAACAAATACCAACTTCAACATAATAACTTTGCTACACAAGCTCTCTATATTACTTAGGATCATAACAAATAATGAAAATGAGTAAAAAATTTATCGTAATCAGTGGTTTGGAGTTTCCAGCAAAGAGCCAAGTTTGGCGGTTGTTCTGCCGGGGGTGCGGTAAGGTGCGAAGGGTGAGGGCCGGGCGTTAATAGAAATGATGCGATTAGGTCGAGACAGCGCCTACTATCCAATCAGCAAAATTGAAACGAGAATTGTTACGTCAAAACTTTTAAGATATTCATTTTTAAACTAACTGACAAATAAGAAGAGGGTTTGGAATAAGGAGAGGCTTGCAATGCTGAAAATATATATATTTTTAATTTCTTAGAAAATTTTTGTTCATCAAACAGTGAAAGAAGGACGAGTAGAATAAAATTATATTTTCGACAAATTGATGTCGAACATCTTTTCATGCGATTCAGAATCATTACGTATTTGACGTGTTTTTATCTAGTATTATTCGTAGTTAGGGCAGCGATAGCCTTATAAGGAGTAAGCTGGAATGGAATTTTGAAAGTGTTTCTTTATTATTACTTCTCTGATACGAAAAGGAAATAACTAAGTTCAGTAGCCAGAATTACTTACTGCTCTGTACGAAGTAGACTGTTTTCTTTCCGCCGTCCACAGAAATAAAACCACGTGACGTAGAACTTAGTGAATGGCTGCGTTAGCTAAGTCAGCAACTAGTAAGCACATAACTACACGAGTGTACACATAGCTAAATCAGCAACGAATAATAAACCCCCCCCCCCCCTCCCCCGACACGTCAGGTCCAGCGGTCACGCTCACCGCGACCTAAGCAGTCTCAATAAGTGCAAGTGACCGCTGCGACCGCAACAACACTGCCGACACCCAACTGACGTGTCGACACACCTGGATATCATTAAGGAGCTGGCAGGATTGTGTTGCTACCACAAAAAGTACAACTAAGTATGACTATAGACATAGCAACATTACGAAAACCATTTTTTTTTATAGACTCACGCCTGTATCCCCGAAGGAGTAGGCAGAGGTGCAATATTACACCCACATTTCGCCATGAATTTTCAGGTCCCACGTAATAGGGGGCGAGCCTATTGCCGTACCGGACACATTACCAGACTCCATGCTGCTACTGAAAATTTCCTAAAGGAAAAACCCAATAACACTTTGCCCGACCCGGGAATCGAACCCGAGACCTCCCAATCCCACGCGCACATTTATGCCGCGAGACCAACGAGGCAGTCGAAAATCAATACCGTTTTTAATTGTCAAAATACCTATAGCATGCAAAGAACTTTGACTGCTCTAGCGTAATGGTATAAGAACTCGCTAAGGATGCTACTAGGATGTCACGTAAAGCAGTGATGCATCAAAAACAACTCTGGGTGTCCTTTGCAACCATTTTATGATTGTTTAAGTATAGTTCATAGCTAAGAACCTCCAAGACAGTGTTTGACATTCTACAAGCTGAACGAGGACCACTAGTAAGGTTAACCTCGTCCTAACATCTTGTAAGAACAGAGTGCTTTAGTCAGACCTCTCCCAGACCAGTTTCAAAACTGGTTTAATACCAGTAAACCTCTAAATTCAGAGATAACGAAAATGTTTCTATATTTAATTAAATACATTCACAGGCGTACCTTGATGCAAAAAATCCCAAACATAGCTCATTAGCGATTTACTGGTCTATCTGCGTTTCCAAGCTCATACTAAACTATTGCAACGGAGAATAATAACTATTCGTTAAAAAAAGCAACAGAAAAGTAAAATAAATCTTTGCACTCCAATTTGAAATTTAGAATCGTTCAAACTAACAAAAACGAGTCCATCAATTTAAAAGTTAAAAATATCCTCGAACACATAAGTATGCCGAACTCGTACATTTTGCAGAGTACTTATTTGTACGATGTCACTGCTCTCGCAAGAAGCATCTGATACTGTTTTCGTATGAATCATCTTCGGTGAGATATCGCCGCCGCCGCTTCTTAAGTTGGCAACTGGTTTCGGTTACGGCACTCCACGTTATATGTCAACGTGTGACGGTATAAACCAGAATGTTTTATCAAACAAGTTGATTACGCAATTCTGTATCTAAAATCTAAAGGAATTATTATTGAAATCAATAAACTAGAACTATGTTCGTTGTACTTCAACTAAAATGTTTACTTAGAAGATGGAGCAGTTGATCATTCCATGTTCTAAAAGTCTTACGAGAGTAGTTTTGTGAATTGAGTATATTACAAGATTACAATTGCCTCATCCGTCGTAGTAGTCGACGGATATTCAATAGGAAATAAATAAAAATATTAGTATTGCCAAAGTTTGAAATCGTGACATGAATAAAAAATTGTAAGAAAATATCTGAACAATGTTATTTTCTTCACGATCTGTACTCATAAACAGTGTTGCGCAATTTGAAATAACTCAACAAATTATGAGTAAGTATTACAATAATTTGAAATTGAATTTGGCGTTCGATTGCCAGACTGCTAAAGTTTTATGGGAGTTTTCAGTTGGGAAGTTCTCAGTAGCAGTACATTATTTACAAATTGGCGCAGTACAACAGAACATAGAATGTGTAGTCGTTACAGAGTACAATATTTAATACACATTTATCCAGTAGGTACAGGCTTACGTAGGCTACGGAGATTTAATACTAAGCAAACAGTATGTTTCTTACGTGAAATCGATATTTCTTAACTAACGTCGAGTTCACGTAACGCTATCGACGTTACTCAAGAAATATCTTTTAAATAATTATATCGCGATAGAATCCGTAAACCGTAGTTGGATTTCATCAAGAAATTACTGTTCATTGAAATTAAATGATTTCTTCTTGTAATGAATACATTCCAATCATCAAATCCGCAGTATTATTAATTTCTTTTATAAAACAAAACTCTTTCTGTAGTTATAAACCCTATTAACAACGGATTATAGTATGCATATTTGCCATCTAAATCTATACTATAATAAAACTGTAGAGGTGAAAAAGTCTGTACATTAAAGATATTTTGACGAAAATTAGCTAAAAAATCTAGGAAAATGCTAAAAAGCAATGCTTGATAATTTTTAGAATTTATGTCTGTCTGTCTGTCCGACGTCTTTCCCTATGTTGCTAAAGATCTCTTAAATGGCGAAATTGATTTCAATAAAACTTACACTCATGTACAAAGGATACTCAAACCTATAAAATAGTATATGTTACATCACAATCGGTTGAGTGGTTTTCGGTGTACAGCTTGACCTCTCCTTTGTACGTAGTCCTAAACAAAACAGGGATCATCCAAAACTGGATATGGGTATATGTGATGCCATCTATGATCATTATAAGTTTGTTAGTAAAAGTATAGTTAGTCTAAAAAGGTACCTTCGAAGTGTTTTATGGCTATTTACCCAACTTTAAAAAAGGAGGTGATTCTTAATTTCGTCAATATATTTTTACGTATTTTCGATAAATAAATACTGGAATTGAGGATATTTATAGTTATCCTTCCGACCGATAGATGTCACTATTTTCAAATAATTTTCTAGCAAAATAATAAATGTTTCTTGCAAAAAAGACAATAATTATGTGTCAGGTATCTTTCTGTTATTAAAAAAATAATGTGTCAAAATGTATTACAATGTCCACTACTTTTTTTTATTATTTAAGAGAATCACCCAACCTTAAAAGAACAATGGCAGAATTCGGTCTGGGTTTGTTGTGGCGACCTTAAACTTCATATGAACAAAACAAATTGTTTTTTTTTTCTACGATTTTTAATATTTTCACTTTGTCTCGTTAAAGCTGGAGTATTTTATGATGATAAAAAGCATTCCAATTGATTACGAACTAGGTACCTACTTTATTATTTGATTGTTGCCATAGACAATGGTGTGACTGGAATAGACGTGAGTGCTATTGATCCGTATGGATTATTGAAATATAATTATTTAAATGCAGTTATATAATCTTTAATTAACATTATATCAATAAGCTAATAATTTTTGAAGAAAAACAACTTTTAAATCAAATAAAAACGTCACAGCATCGTTTTAATGTTGTATCGATTTCACATAAAATCGATTTAAAATGTGCAGCTCTGCTTTTGTCTTTGGCTGTGACAGTTAGATGCTACAGAATACTTCTGCGTTTTGATGTCAATCTGACATAATTTCATTTGATAATTCAAACGTACCTACATTGTTCATTCTTAACTAAAAACTAAAACACCGATATCTTGTTTTTCCGAGTTTCCCGAGTGAAAATATAATCATTTATAGACTCTGTTACTTACGCCTTTTTTTTGAAATATTTTTTATTACTGTGCGCTTCAATTTAATTTCAGACATTTCGATGTATGGAGATCTGCCATTGTCCTTTAACTACTATTCTACCTGCGCAATTATATACATTCTTATAACATGTATTACAAAAAATTAAACTACTAAAAAACTTAACTATCCTAAACTAATGAAAAACAAAAGAGGCAATACAACTATGAAGCGTCTAAAAATTCCTCCGCAACGCTGTCGACTGGTAGCGTGCCCAGAAGGCTGGCAGCATTGCCACGTTGTATGGCAATGCTTATTCTCTCTGCGAAATACAAACCAGCCTTCTGGTCACGGGAAGCATCAATCAGCCTTCTGGCGATTTCTTTATATAGAGCGTGTGCACTAGGTCCCCATGGCCCCAGCGTTTCGACCCCAAACGGCTCAAAAACGTAATTACCCGCTAGGTTTCCATATTTGCGCCGTTTGAGGGCCTCCGCCGATGCAGCAGCAGCGCCCGCTGATCCAGCTGTACTTGAAAGATGTGATGCGTGGCGCAAGGGTATCGACGCATGTCGCGTCCCACACCAAAGGCCTACCCATCTTCCAAGGTAATAATGTCATACCGTCTGGTCTCTTCCCATCGTCGCGTACCAAGCCATTAGGTTCAAGATGAGCTGGTACTCCGGCGGTGACAAGAGCTCGACGGAGTATGTCATTAATATGGGCATGTCGGGAAATACGCCCAGCACTCCTGCTGCACGATAGGCCATGGTGGCCAAGACTGTCAACGGCTTCACCGCAGTGACAGCGATGCGGAGAAACGCAAACAGCTCCCAAGCGCAAGCAAGAAGCGATGCGGAATGTCCACTTAATTTAAACGGTCAATTTCATTTATTTAAAATTATTATGTTTATATAATATTTCAATTTATTTTAAATGATAAAAATAATTACTATAGATCCTTTTTTCAATAAATTGTCGATTAGTCCATATTATTTTCTATCTCGGTCGGTTTGTATCTGTAAACATAGATGGCGTTTTCTGAATGGCGGTGTTAAGATTCGCCGTGGATTGATGAGGTTCTCGGTTAATTTTCTTTCGTTTTCGTCGGATTGGTGTCTTAGTCGTTTCTTTTGAATAATGAATGTGGATGTGTTTCTTTGATTTTGTAGCGTATGACCGGTACCTACCGAGTGTACGTCATAATACCGTCCATACGCTCGGCCAATCAGAGAAGGCCATCGTCCGCGCTCGTAAGTTTTGCCTATATTTGGTAATGCGCCGACACGAACTGATGGAGGGCCCAGTATATAAAGGGGCCAACAGAGAGGCCGGCACCGCTACTCTACACTAACCTACTACCGCTACTAAATTCTATACCGCTATATCTATAATTATACTACTTCATACGTGTATCCTGGTCCCAGCTGTGGGTAAGTTACTACATTTACTGCGTTAGCGTACTGCCCATCTCTCTACCTGCTAGCTGAGGCCGGCTGACGCCGCCTGCCTGACTCTATTGGTTGTGGCTCTCCTAATGCTGCTTTCCTTCAGGTTCCAGGTTCACCTTAAGACTCCGGCTACGCTCCTAGACCGCTACACCTTCCTGCATCGCCTTCGGCGTCACCTCTGCCGGAGAGTCTGGCCTACCCTGCTCATCGTACACACACCGCCGGCGTCTGCCAGCTGAGCCAACGTCAGCGAGGGCCTGTACCGTTACGCGCAGCCTTCGAGCAGCCTGTCTACACACTACCGGAGGGAACAGCGTGGGAGACTGCAGCCCTTAGTGTTCAGGCCAGTGTCGTGTTGTTGGTCGGTCATACTCGGCAAGGGAAGTGAGACAATACTCTGCAATAAACGCATCTAGAACCTCTACTGCGTTTTTACTACCAGAACCCGTTACAATTTCTTTCGTTCATTCGTGTTCTGTACTTATATTTTTCCCAAATTCCCACACCTCACGTACGTGGGAATCCGTGGGTGGGAGACTGAGGCCTGAATTCAGATAACTCTTGAGTTACTCAACGGCTATCTTACTTTCGGCAGGGCTGAATATTCGTAGCCCTGTGTGTATTTTCTAAATAAATCGCAGGGACAGACTTGAAACAGCTGCAATCGACCCCCGAACATGTTGTTTTTTCACATGGTCAGTTATATGTGGCATGTTCACGAGTAAGCGGTAAAAATAATTTACATGTTATGAAGGTGGTAAACAGTAAGATAATGTTGTGTATAAAGAAAGTCTCTAATGATATCCCTACTATCCCTACTTCCCTTCTAATATTATAAATTCGAAAGTGTGTATGTATGTATGTTCCGTTTTCACGCTAAAACGGCTGAACCGATTTTGTTGAAATTTAATCCTACTAATATTATAAATGTGAAAGTTTGTGAATATGTATGTATAGATGGATGGATGGATGGATGTATGGATGGATGTTTGTTACTCTTTCACGCAAAAACTACTGAACGGATTTGGATGAAACTTTAGAGTAATATAGTTTATACATCAGAATAACAGATAGGCTACAATTTATAAAGATTTTGTGTAATGTTGCCATAATATAAGGCAAAGTATCAACTAAGTCGGCAAAAATCCTGAACTCTGAAAGCTGTCTTCGCGTGCGTTGCCTAAATCGTAAAAGTTACTTGAAGATAATGTACGGTGAAATTGTTTATCATAGAGGCTCACTATGAAAAATTCAAGATGGCTGCCGTCACAAAATGGCGGATTACTTATTTTCCACATAATACCTCAATACGGGTGTCAAATAAAAGGGCTTGATTCGTAGATTAGAGCTCACTATAAAAAATCCAAGATGGCTGTCGCCGCAAAATGGTGGATTACATATTTGCCACAAATACCTCAATATGGGTATCGCATGAAAGGGTTTGATTGGTAGAATAGGCTCACTATGAAAAATCCAATATGGCTGCCGCCACAAAATTGCTGATTACATATTTTCCACAAATACCTCAATATGGGAATCAAATGAAAGGGCTTGATTGGTAGAATTGACCTCACTATTAAAACTCCAAGATGGCCGCCGCCACAAAATAACGGAAACCTTATTTTCCACAAATACCTCAATATGGGTATCTAATGAAAGGGCTTGATTGGTAGAATAGACCTCACGATGAAAACAGAATGAGAAGTATTAACAAACAAAACTAAAAACTTGAAAATAAAATAAACTAAAAAAAAAATATTTTAATTTTGGGCGTAGCGTATCCAGAATAAACATTATGATAGAAATTTCACTTGCTCAACAATTTTATATTTGTCTGATCAATACCCCAGATTGATGAAAAGTTTGGTGCGATCTGACAGCTAGGACTTACCGAATTACTTTTTAGCTTTTGGTACATAACCTAAATAGATAATTTTTATTGTAATAAAACAGTGTAACACAAATAATATGTTTTTTACAATGCTCATTCTAGAGTAGTGTAGTTATCAAATTGTTTTCAAAATTGATAGATTTATATATTGATAGCTTATATATCTTAGACATATGTACATTTGTTAAAAAACATCCAGAATTGTTTCAAAGGTTTGGCGACTATCCAAATAGTAGAACCCGACGCAAGGACAAGTTATGTCTGCCCAAAATCAGATTAGAACTATTAAAGAAAAATGTGTACTATATGTGTATAAAACTATATAATAAATTGCCTGACAATATTATAAATTTACCTTTATGTTCATTTAAGAGATCACTAATTGACATGTTAGATGATAAATTGTATTATAATATTAATGATTTCTTAAACGATAAAGACATAAAATATAATGTGAAATGCAACCAATTAATGTAATTAAATGTAATGAAGTCGTATTCAAATTAAATTAAATGTAATGAAATTAAATATAAATAAAATGAAATGTAATTAAATGGATTAAAAATGAAAATAAATGTTATCAGTTATTCAATGGAAGTCTCCTTGATTATAATATGAACTTACATAATCTAAATAATATATTAATTAAATGTCTCTACACAATAATTATAATAACAAGAATAAAATTGTATAATTAATAGAAATATTGACTTCAATGTATTTGCACGCCACTATGTGGTAGAATGTGCATGAACATTTTATCTATGCTTTATAAAAACTATTGTCACCATATTCGAGCAAATAAAGATTTATTATTATTATTATTTCCTTCTTTTATCATTTTTCTAATTAAAATTACATTTTTAAATATATTATTTACCAAAATAAACACATTTAAAAATATAAAAATAACCGTGGGGTCCCACCAGCATCGGGCACAGGGTCCAAGCTGCCGGTGGTTAGGGCTCCAGAGACAGGAACTTCCTCACAATACGTGCCGTGTCCAGAAGTACTGCCTTCTGCATCAGTCCCTTGACCCAAGCACCCAACGCGAGCCTCTTAAGGTGATGGTCGAGGCTCTTGGCTATTAGACCATTAACGGTCACGACTATCGGCACAATAATTGCTTCAGAGTTCACATCCCACATGTCTCTCGACTGGCAACACTGGCCTGGTGACATTTAAGAAATCAGCTGTGTGAATTTATTTCTTATTTTACGTATTAAACTAATAATATTACAGTGAAACTAGTTAAAATAGATCCTAAAGTGACAATTATCGTGTACAAGTGTTATTAACAATAACTTACAAGTATTTATTGGAAATATTCACAAAGGAATTTACGATAGCGGTCAGCTGTCAACTGATCGTTTTGTTTCAAATTATTTGGAGAACTTAGATAAAACGAGGGAGTATTATTTATTTATCACGTTATTCTTGGTCCCTAATTATTGTTAACCTGTCATATTATTGACTGCTTTGCAAATTACCATTAAAATCAGTTTCCTTTTGTCTTCAGACGACTTACCCTCTTACGAAATTTATTAATACCTTGAATCTGTGTTTAAAAGCTATATATTTTTTTTTTAGTACATTGACTCAAAACTTAATAATTTAGCGTGTAACCCAACCCAATTCTTAATTTTCCACTTATTATTCAGATACTTTCTATTGTCTAGTCTTCTTTAAAAAATACTTTTCTGTTTTGTTTTTTTTTTTTCTTCACCACTATTTCAATACTTCCAGTGACCCACTATCCGCCATGTCGATGTTGACACGCAAGGCTACTGCCAAGGATTTGGAGGTGAAACTGAAGTTGACACTTGAGGAGCTTAAAAAGTCCAAGGAGCTAAATGCACAACTGCTCAGGGAACATGAGGAAAGTGAGGAAGAAATTGGAAAAATAGTTGGCAAAAATTCAGAACTGAAGAGTGAGCTTGCCGATCTACACATTCAATACATGGATGTACTAGACCAGAGAGATCGCTTACAGGAATTAGTTACCTCTTTCGGAGAATGTAGTGAATCTCATGAGAGGGCCCTGAGTCGCATAAATGAGCTAGAAATTAGCTTAAGTGAAGCTCATAATACTATACTGAGCCATGAGTTGCTCGACCAACAACAGCAATGTGGTGCGACTCAGGATCTTTTCACCGAGTTGGTACCTACTCATTCTCCAAATGTAATAATGAGTAAGAATAAATTTAAGAAATACATAAAAATTAATAAAATTATAAATAGGATTAAGAACCAATGCCATAGATTTAAAGTTTCCCACAAAATGAGTAGTTTAATTAGGGATAGAATGAACTTAGTAAATAAACTAAAATTTACTGAAAAAGAGTTGCTTCAGATTAGATTACACCATGACCGTGAGACCTATGTCTTGCAGCAGGAAATGCTGGATTTACATAGAGAACTGACCAAAACTGTGAAAAGTTATGAAGACGCTCAGTTACAAATAAAAGAACACATTCTTGCTGCCAATGAGCTAGTCCAATTAGGTAGTGAAAATGTGGACAGGCTAGATTCTTTAACAAATAGGCTAAATTGCTGTACTTGTCAAAAAACAACATCATGTGACAATAATCAGCAACATGAAACAATTACACAGCCAAAGTCTCAAGAATTGCCTTGTACTAACACTCCTAGCAATAATGTTCAATGTATACCAATTTTGGGGAGCTCGTTGTCATCAGTTAACCACTCTCACAATAATTGCTATAACTCTTGCTGTATTTTCTCTGACCAGCTGGGCAAAGACATGGGTAGTCTTATGTCTCAGTATGCAAATGGTCCTGTAATAAATCATTGCTCACCTGGTGCCAGTTATAGTCAGTTATTACATAAAATCAAGATGACCCAGCTTAATTCAAATTCCACAGTAATATTATTGTATGGAAATAGTTTAGCTGTATCAAGAAATGACATATTAAATTGCTTTAATTTAATGGAATGTCTCAATAGGAAATATAGCTGTAAATTTATTATATGTGCACTGCCTTATTCACAAAATTTAAATATAGAACAGAACAAGCACATACATAACTTAAATTTGTTAATGTACAATTGTATAACCCAGTCATCTTGCCAAAAGTATTTAAGTTATTTTGATACTAACATCTTTGTTAGAAATTTTATTTTGACTAAAGATATTATGTATCTTTCTTTTAGTTTTAAGCGACAGATTGCTAAGTTATTAGCATATAATATTTACTGTGTTTTATATACACATAGTGTAACTACTGCAGTTACAGACATTAGTATTTCTACTAATCAGTATATTGAATCAACCTGTAATTTAAACTACAAGTTGAGACAACTGGCAGGCCACACTTTTTGAATGTTGTACATCAGAACATTCAGGGCCTTTCAGGCAAAGAGTTAGAGTTAGATTTATTTTTAGACTTTAGAAATGTTCATATCATGTGCATAACTGAACACTGGAAAAAATGTAATGAATTAGTTTTGTTAAATAATTACAATTTTACTGTTAAAAGTGCATTCACAAGGAAGGAAGCTATACATGGTGGCTCGTTAATTTTGGTTCATAATACTATAAAGTGTAAAGAACGTAATGACTTAGTTAAACTTTCTGTGGAGCGCAGTGTTGAACTATCATGTATTGAACTTGATTATTTTGTTATAATTTGCGTATACCGCCCCCCCGCAGGTGACTTTAATATTTTTGAACTGACAATGGAAGACGTTTTACAGCGTATAAAATGTAATAGTAAAAAAATAGTAGTATGTGGTGACTTTAATGTCAATTTATTGGAAGTATCGCCTTTAAGTGGAAGATTGATAAATTTATTTAAATCTTTTAATTTAAACTATTTATTTTTTGAACCAACTAGAGTAACCGCTACATCTTCAACTTGTCTAGATAATATTTTTAGTGATGTTACTGCGTCAAGCACTGTAATCCTTGACGAGCTCTCGTCTGATCACTGTGGACAGTTAGCCAAGTTTGTTAGTTACTCCAGCAAGATCTCGTCACAAATCACCTGCAGACCTATCACAAACGCTCGTTGTAATTCGTTCAAAAACAAAATACTATCCAGTGTGAACTCCTCAATTTTAAAATACACCAACCCCGATGTTTTATATGAGTCGCTTTTTACAGTTGTCAAGGACGCTTTCAAAAATGTATTTAAAGAAAAATCTGTAGAAATAGGTAGCAATAAAAGATTTAATGAGTGGGCCACTACTGGTATACATGTGAGTAGAGCTAAATTATATGAATTATATGCTATAAAATCCTACAATTTTAATCCACAGTTTATTGAATACGTTAAAAAATATTCAAAATTATTTAAGAAAGTCTGTTTTATAGCAAAATCCATGTTTTTGAGTAACAAAATAAAGCAATCGGATAACAAAGTTAAAACTATTTGGAAAGTTATTAACGAACAAACTGGCAAAATTAGAATTAATAACAATAAGTTTGAATTGAAGTTTGACACTAAAATTGTACGCGAAGATGAAGATGTAGCTCAAGAATTTAATAATTATTTTTCGCACATACCGTTATCCGTTACGAAGGGTTTAGATGCTTCTTCTAGTGTAGCTGCAACATATTTGATTAATAATATGCCAGAAATAACTTGTACTTTTAGATTTCAGCCTATTAATTCAACTGACATTTTAAATACCTTCAAGTCTCTTAAGCCTAAAAAGACAGGTGACTTATGGGGCATCTCAGTAACAGTTTTGCAAACAATTATTGACCTAGTAGCTCCGTATTTAACTGTAGTATTCAACCACTGCCTTAATTCAGGAACTTTCCCAGATCTTATGAAATACAGCAAAATTATTCCACTTTTTAAATCTGGCAGCAAAGCTGATATTGGTAACTACAGACCCATTTCAGTGTTACCAGCGTTCAGTAAAATTTTTGAAAAACTCCTACTTAAGCAATTACTACAATATTTTAATCTTAACAGCCTCCTACATACTGAACAGTACGGATTTACTAAGGGTCGATCTACGACTGATGCAGGAGTAGCTTTACTTAAGCATGTGTACAATGCTTGGGAACAGTCGCAAAATGCTATAGGTATCTTCTGTGACCTTTCTAAGGCTTTTGATTGCGTAAATCATGATACACTTTTACGCAAACTGAAACATTACGGTATCAGAGATTTGGCACTTAGAGTCATTAATTCTTATCTGAAAGGTAGAGTACAACATGTAGATGTAAATGGAGCTCATTCTTCCGGGTTACCAGTGCAATTAGGTGTTCCCCAGGGGTCCATTCTGGGACCATTTTTGTTCTTAATTTATATAAATGATTTGCCTTATTACATGAATAACTTGTGTGACGTTGTTCTTTTTGCAGATGATACGTCTTTAATTTTCAAGGTTGATAGAAATAAGGAAAACTTTGACGAAGTAAATCGAGCGCTAACTAAAGTCACACACTGGTTTACAGCTAATAACTTAGTTTTAAATTCTAAGAAAACTAAATGTGTTAAATTTGTATTGCCAAACGTAAAGAATCTGGGACCTAACTTAGCACTTAACGAGGAGATTATAGAACCAGTAAATAACACTGTTTTCTTAGGTATAACAGTAGATAATAAATTGCAATGGGGAGCACACATATTGGCTCTTACTGGGAAACTTAGCTCGGCTGCATACGCTATTAGAAAAATTAGACAGTTAACCGACGTCGATACGGCTCGTCTAGTTTATTTTAGTTACTTTCATAGTATTATGTCTTATGGTATTCTTCTATGGGGAAAAGCTGCAGATATTGACAGTGTATTTATTTTGCAAAAAAGGGCAGTCCGTGCTATTTATCAGTTAGGGCCGAGGGTGTCACTTAGGGATCGATTTAAAGAAATTGAAATCCTGACTGTACCTTCCCAATATATATTTGCCAATTTAATGTACATTAAACAAAATATTGAGTCGTATAGTAAAAATAGTGATGTCCATAATATAAACACTAGAAATAAACATAAATTGTGCGTGCCTCATCTTCGATTACATAAAGTTCATAATACATTCATGGGGCTAGGTGTACGTATGTATAATAAATTACCAACTCATTTTTGTCAGTTACCTTTAAATTCCTTTAAAACTGAAGTTAAAACTTGTTTGTTAAAAAAAGCATATTACTCAATAGATGATTATTTCAAGGACAAGAATGCTTGGTAGACAAGTTCAATACTTACTGTTCCAGTTGTTGTGTACAGCTTTATATTTAATTGTTTTTATATACATACTGTTTGACATATGTTTGAATTTTGATTAACTTTATTTTTGACATAAGATTCTCTGTTTGACATGTATATTTGTTTGCGTCATTATTTTATTTGACATTTAATTTTTATATACACTTTGACATTTTTTTAATACAATTATGCGTTTATTTGTTGACGTTCTGCTCTTTTAGATATGTTATAGTGCGTTAATAATGTCGGATAGATTTATTTTAGTCTAATGTAAGTTCAAATGGCTTGTCTTGGAAAGTAGGTTCGTCATGCTCACTGTACTGTCACTGCAGGCGGTAGCGTCGGTGGTCGGGTCACCCACTTCCCTCTAATATGGTTGAGGAGGGTGATGGCTGATCATTGCGTTATACTCGTGAACGGGTGCTGCCTGTGGTGACTGGTCGATCTGCTGGACAGGATACAGCTTTTGACTTGCTGATTTATGAGTTTATTTGCAATTTGTTCCAATTGTTTCGGTACCTACCTAATTAATGCATTGTAACGTGATTTGACTGAGCAGTGATTACATAACAACATGATATTTAACATGTGTGCGGTTACACCCTACTTGTCATTTTGTTTTGGAGGCTAAGTGTTAGTCATTATTCTCAATTTTCAAGTCTTAAGTAGGTACGTAACTAAATAAATGGCAATAGGTTGTGTGATAGCTATCATGTTAACTGAAATGTGATATTATTAATTTTTTGATTATAATGTATAACTTCTTATTTAAATACGCAGACAGTACTGTGTTGCTAGGGAGTTTGTTGCGCTGCTTCTTCTTCCTAGCGAAAACACATAGGAAGCAGTGAAGGGTTGGGCTTTTTGGGGGACTGTCTATTGTAAAATTTAACGTTCAGAAAGAGCTGTTTACCAGCCAATTTTGAATAAAAGATTTTGATTTTGATTTTTGATTTTTGATTTTGACAATCTCGTGAGCCAAGTCCAGATATTTAATCTGTTTTTCCTTTTCGGCTTTCACGAGATTCTCGTCATGAGGAATAGTGACATCAACAATTATTGCGAGGCGGTCTGATCGATCTATCAAACGATATCAGGCTTGTTGGCTACAACAGTCCTGTCCGTGATGATAGATCGATCCCAATACAATGTGACAGGGCCATTTTCGAGAACTGGCTCTGCTACATACCTGTAGTACGGTACCTCGATATCTACAAGTTTGTACTTCAGAGCAAGTTGCTGGTGAATAATTCTGGCTACTTGGTTATGTCTGTGCAAGTACTCGCCGTTAGCAAGACGTGAACAACCGGAAACAATATGCCTGAGGGATTCACCAGGTTGGTGACAGGCACGGCAAATATCAGTAGTGCCATCCCTCAGGATATATTTCCGGTAGTTATTCGTCTTGATAACTTCGTCAGCAATTGCACAAACAAACCCTTCGGTTTCCCCAAAGAGGTCACCGAAGTGTAGCCAGTTCACCGAGGCTAATAGGTCTACATCGGGTCCATACAGGGCTCGATGGAACCTGCCATGAAGCTCCTTGCTCTGCCATACACGCTTGCGATCATCAGTACTAAGTACTACAGGCATGCGCCAGTTCTCCTTAGCCAACCTGAGCGGGGTGAGCCCATTGTCTACCGCGACAACATCTCGATGCATATCCACGTTCGCCCGGAGAAAATATTCTCTGAGATTGCACACCTCGCGATTGTGTAGGGTCTTGACATTCAGAAAGCCGCGACCCCCGCACTTTCGCGGGATGTACAACCTCATCACGGATGAACGTGGATGATGCATACGATTTTTTTTTTTTTTTTTTTTTTTCTTTATTTCGTGTAAACTTTGTTTAAAGTGCTTACGAAACGTCAATTTTAAATTTATCAGTTTGTACAAGGATGTATTTTTATGTTGAATTAGAGCAGCTCAATCCCAAGCATTTTTGTCGTCTATATAATCGGAAATTTTATAATATGCTTTTAAACACAATTTAGTTTTAACAATAATCTTAAATTTATTTATTGTTAAATTTCTAATATTAAGAGGGAGCTTGTTATAAAAGCGTATACACTGCCCCATAAAACAGTTACTTATTTTGTGGAGGCGGGTGCTATGAACTACAAGATTATACTTATGTCTAGTATTTACAGTGTGAAGATCACTTTTTTTACTAAATTTGTCAATATTCTTGTGGACATGTAACAGATTATCGTATATATATTGCGATACAACCGTTAGAATGCCTATCTCACTGAACTTTTCTCTAAGAGAAACACGAGGACCGAGGTTGTAAATTCCCCTTATTGCTCTTTTCTGTAGAACAAATATTGTGTTAAGGTCTGCAGCATTCCCCCAGAGAAGAATCCCATAAGACATAATACTATGAAAGTAACTGAAATAAACCATTCTAGCTGTATCTATATCTGTAAGGCGTCTAATTGTCTTAACTGCATAAGCTGCAGAACTAAGTTTGCCCGAAAGTCTTTCTATATGCGGACCCCATTGAAGCTTGGTATCAAGCATAATACCTAGAAACATAGTTGTCCCGACGGGCTCAATTCTGGATTCCTTAAGTTGTACATTGGTTTCCACCTGTTTAACATTGGGCATTGAGAATTTTAATAGTTTGGTTTTCTTATCATTAAGTAATAAATTATTTACATTAAACCAATTAACAACTTTAGAGAGTGCATTGTTTACTTCGTCAAAATTTCTCTGCTGTCGTCTAATATTAAAAATTAAGGAGGTATCATCCGCGAACAACACAATCTCATGATTCTTCTTTACGTAATAGGGTAGATCGTTAATATAAATCAAAAAAAGAAATGGTCCGAGGATTGAACCCTGCGGGACTCCCATTTTTAAGGCAGAACCTGGAGATGTCTTGTCATTGATCTGGACCTTCTGGATTCGGTTGCCCAAGTAAGAAACCAGGAGATCGAGAGCTTTGTTCCTAACGCCGTAATGATACAATTTCCTGACCAGAGTGTCATGATGTACACAATCAAATGCTTTTGACAAGTCGCAAAAAATACCTAAAGCATCTTGCGACTTCTCCCAAGCAGCAAATATACTTTTGAGTAACTCAACTCCTGCGTCAGTAGTCGAACGACCCCTCGTAAATCCGAACTGTTTCTCGTGAAGTAAATTATGACTATTAAAATAACTAAGTAACTGACAAAGAATTAATTTTTAAAAAATTTTACTAAGTGTCGGTAATACAGAAATAGGTCGAAAATTAGAAGGGTCGGTTGTGTCACCAGATTTAAATAAAGGTATAACTTTACTATATTTCATTAAGTCAGGAAATATTCCAGAAGCAACGCAACCATTGAATACCTTTGCAAGATGTGGAGCAATTATGGTAATAATTGATGAAGTAGTCTTCACTGACAATCCCCACAAATCCATTGTCTTTTTCATATTTATAGTTTTAAATT
This sequence comes from Euclidia mi, assembly GCA_944739405.2. Lineage (NCBI taxonomy): Eukaryota > Metazoa > Arthropoda > Insecta > Lepidoptera > Erebidae > Euclidia > Euclidia mi. The sequence goes on from OX123187.2 coordinate 2,185,537, forward strand.
GTTTAAGAATATCATCAGTAGTAACAACAGTAAATTCAAAGGCTGCATCACATTCTGGCACGCAGTCCCTAAGAAGCATTTCAGCAGACATGGAAGATGAGTTGAGCGACTCTGTTGTCACTATAGGTATATTAGCAAAGAAATTCTCAAATTCTATCGCAACTTCCAGGTCCTCTGCAATACTCACATTATTGATTTTTAAAAGGTAGTCGCGGCTGCGTGCTTTGGCTCTGCCAGTTTCATTGTTGATGACATTCCAGGTAGCCTTTATAGTGTTTTCTGATAATTTTATTTTGTTTCTCAAAGAAATAGATTTTGCTGTATTACAAGCTTGTCTAAATGTTTTAGAATATTTTCTTACGTAATTAATAAAGGTCTGACTATTATTATAAGACTTTTCATTATACAGTTCATATAACCTAATCCGGCTTTTATGAATACCTTCAGTTGCCCAGTCACTAAACATCAGACGGTCAGTTACATTTAATTTTTTGGATGTAAATACAGTCTGAAATTCGTCATTAATTAAGTTGAATAAAGAGGTATATAACTGATCCGGATGGTCATGATGAGGCAACCAATGCATTTTTCGAGATAAATTGTTTTTAAAAGTTTTAAGACGATTCTGGTTTATTGGTATATATTTAACAATTTTTCTCTGGTCTTTCGGACATTCTCTTGGACAACAGATTAACTGCCCACTGTGATCTGACTGAAGCATATTAATCAAAGATTTGTGTAATGGTTTTATACTAGTAAATATATTATCAATACAAGTACCACTTGTGGCAGTCACTCTAGTTGGTTCATAGAAATTATGACATAAATTGTATGACTTAAATAAATTTAAAAAATTGATAGTTGAAGAGCATTTTTCTAATATGTTAATATTAAAGTCTCCACAAATAGCAACCGTTTTACGACAATTACAAACTTTGCTTAGAGCATCCTCCATAATAACTAAAAAACTTTCAAATGGTGCACATGGAGGTTTGTATACGCTCATAACAATGAACTGCTCAAACTCAACACATGTAATCTCTACTACTCGCTCAACAGAGAGGCTCACAATGTCAGTCCTTTCTTTAAATTTTAGAAATTTACTTACTATGATTAACGAGCCACCATGGATAAAATTTTCTCTACTGAACGAGCTTGCAACCTGGTGGTTATTGAAATTGAATATGAACTGGTGGCTTCTTAGCCAATGTTCTGTAATGCATAAAATATCAATATTGTTACAGTTCATAAACAATTCCAATTCTAACTCCTTACCCATCAACCCTTGTATATTTTGATGCACCAGGTTGATACAATTTTTAGAAATATTTTTTGTAAGTGTGGTTGATGGAACTATATATTTGTCACTTAAATTGGGTACAGAATTTGATGTCTTATTAAATATATTGCCAGAGATTGACTCTATTGTCTCAGAAATCAATTTAAAGAGTTTGGAACGGATTCCAAGCTTATATTGCATGTCAAATTTGACTGCTCAATAAAAGCAGTGTGGTTAGCCAAAACCTTGGCTGAGTTATTAATACAATAAGCTAGCGATGATGCTATTTGTCTTTTATAAAATTGTGATATATAATAATTATCATATGTCAAATAAAAATTTCTAATTAACGCATTAGAGTCAATAATGTCAATCAAATTATTATAAAATGTCATAGTATGCAATTTTGAATTAATCTTGAATCTATAATCATTTTCAGCTTGTGGCAACAGCTTACTGTAAGGAAAAGCAAGAAGCAGAATTTTTCTAACTTTTAAATTGAGTAATTGGTCAAAATATCTCTGTAGAACATTTATATTTGCATTTCCTCTTCTCCCAATAAATATAATGATTGTTGTTTCAGGACAGTATGATTTAGACAAAATAGATTGCATTATTTGAGAATAACTTGCTCCAGGCATACATAAGTTAGTAATAGCTAAACCTGTCCTTTGCCGCAACAATTGGCTCATGTTTTTCCCTATCTCATCACTAAACATTAAAAGTTTGTCAGTGTTTGTAATGTGAGTTGAGAAGGAAGTGCGAAAATTAGAATTAGAATCAATGGTGCTGTTACCCACTGCATCAGACGGTGATAACAAATCAGAGCAACAATTCAATGTAGTTGGCTGTGAATGACTCTGTAGCGACTGGCTATGTTCATTGTCATGATTATTATTGGTAAGAGATTGGAGCCTCTGCTCATTATACTTACACAAGTCAACTAAGTCATCCATTGCCAAGATATGCTCATTTATTTGTTTTTGTGATAAATTATATTTTTTTGTCATGTTCAGTAAAGATTCTTGTAAACTGTCAATCTCCGTCTGCAAACAATGCATATCAGCATCATACTTTAATAGATTGGAATCTAATTTAGCTAGACATACTGACATCTGTTCCTTTACATTTACATATTTTTTGCAATAATGTACATTTATGTTTGATTTCTTGTACATTCTTAATAATTTTTCCTTTTTCCTGATAAATTTGTTAATTTTAAGATACTTCTTCAATTTATTACAGGCCTTCATGTTTCTAAATGACTGAATAGTTGAATTAGATTCTGTTAAATCAATAGTCACTATATTTCTACTGCTATCATCGGAGATGGCAGAAACCATGCATGGAGCGCTACCAACCAGCTCATCAAACAGTGATTGTGTAGTGACTGATTTCATTGACTGGTTTGCACTTTGTAATAATTTTATTTGATTATTGGCCTCACTTAGGAGACCCTCCAATTCAGTGATGCGTTTGAGAGCATTCTCAAATTCATCACTGCACCTGTCAAATTGCATAACAATGTTTTGTAACCTATCCCTTTCATCTAAAGTAGTGACTAAAGTAGTGTGCATTTCTGCCATCTCACTCCTAAGCTGAGAGTTTTTCCCTAAAATCTGTAGCATTTCCTTCTCATTGTCCTCATGTTCACTTTGTAGTGACTGACACAAATCCTTATATTTCTTTAGTTCTACAAGGGTCACCTGTAATTTCTCATCGTCTTGGCGTGCCCTTCTGGTCATCATCTTGTTAAAAGTAAATAAACAAAGCAAGTAAAGATCACAGGTTTGTGTAAGACACCAACAAAGTTGTTTGAGTAAATTGTGATATGCTCACTTGATATTATTGCTTGTGTAAGGTGTACGAAAGTCAAATAAGAAGTAAACTCACCTCAAATTCGCTCAAATTTAGTTATTATTGTAAAATTAATGCAAATTCTTTTTAAATTGTACGTTAGTTTGACAGTTGACTTACTTGACTTTGCAAAACTTTTACAACTTGATAAACACCAATTATCACTGTTATTATACAACAATTATAATGATCACAGCTTATTACATAAGGAATTAGCAAATTAGGCACATTATTATTAATTAAATAGATTTAAAACTAATAAATTATTGGGATAATACAGTTTCACGTTATGCCGCCAGTGTTGCCAGAAGCCAAAAAAAACAACAATATGCCAAACAATATGCCGTCAACAAAGTGCGAACTCTTCTGTCCAGGGCGTCCAATTCAGACTGAGTCCACTTGAGTATGCCAAAGGAGTATACAAGAAGTGGCATGACCCAACCGTTGCAAGCACGAACCTTGTTGCCACCTGATAAAAGTCTTTTCAGTACTTTTTTCAGGCGGCCAAAGAAACGCTCTTGCAACGATTGCTTCATGACGGCTTCATTGATACATAAAGCCTGTGACATACCCAAGTACTTATAGGTATCAGTTAAGAGAAGCGTTCTTAGGTTAATGGAATCTGAGAGTTGGATCCCCACAGATTCCATCATCTTTCCCTGCTTCACATGAATGACAGCACATTTATCCACACCGAACTCCAGATTGATCGATTTATTATTATTATTATTAAGCGCAGGTCATTCAAAGCGCTTACAGAGGGGCGCGGGCGGTCTGATTATGTACTTTGTGGTAATGCTTTCAGTTTTTACTTTTGCTGCTATTCTATTCAGTAGATACATAAGCTTTTCAATAACTTTAATAAAATGCCTACATACTAATCTTTACCTAAAGTTTGACGACTATGAAAACAAAAGTAATTTTAAGTAGGTATTATTTGTTTTTATGTATGCTACACGGATAATGTGCAGATCCGTTTGTGATGAAATTTGATGAAACCTGGGGAAGTACAAAGGCTACTCTTTATTAAAATTTCATGCGGGCGAAGCCGCGGGCAAAAGCTAGTTTTTGTATAAATTTCAGATTCGCATTTGATAATGACATAAAAAAAAGTCACAACTTAGTAGTAGTTGCTCGAAGTGCGGAGTGCGAGAGTGAGAGATTGCGCTTGAACTTGCGACGTAAGTGACTTTGATGAGGTTAGCGCTCAACTTACACTAACGTTGTTATATCTGACGGATATACCGGCCACCCAAAGCCGCACAACATGAACAGATTACACGCCATCGGCAACGGCGTTGGTTCGGCGATACACCGAAACCGTACGTTCTAGGCGATTTGGAGAAGGAAAATGGACTGTATTAGGGCGAGTTCTGCTCGCCTAGAAAGGATAAGGAAAGAGGATGTAGGATTGGAATGGGAAAGATGATTGTGAGTGTAGTAAGGGCACTTACCTTGTACGCCAATCTTCTTCGTCTCAGAAGGGCAGTCTCCTGGTGGTTTCGGGATGAAGCTGCTTGATTCACTGCACTACACAAATCACTTCCACTTGCGAGCGGTTTTTTATAAGCGGTAATAATTATAGCGGGAGCGGCGCGGAGCGGTACGGTATGGCCGACACGTATTTAGCGAATTCAATGTTCTCGAAAGTTCTGGACTGTCACTCGTGTCGACGATCGCCGCGACCAATCCGCGAAAGGCGTGCCCCTTCTTAGGAATGGGATAGAGAGGGATAGAAACAAAAGGCATCGCTCGCATTGGCCAAGCAGCGACCAACCATTGACGTTGATGGGATTAGTTTCGATGGAAAGGTAGATGGCGCTACCATATCCCGCCGGCCCTAAAGGGTTGCCTTTAAAAGGAATAGAACTGAACTTAGCTATGTTGGGTGTACTGCCGCATAACCCATCAATAGGCTAAGTCAGCGATATTACAATAAAATTAATCTAAATTAACTTTAGCGAAAACTACAAACGCAATAATAGCGAAAACTACTAACTAAATACTTAAACTAAGAAGTAGATCCATCTTCAGGCTAGATCTCACTGAGTTGGAAGCGGACAGAGACGTACAACAGGGCGCACGTTTTCACGGTAACAACGCGGGTTGTACCGTCCTTGGAAGTATGCAATTTCTCTACGATGGCTAACGACCATGAAAGCGGCGGAGCATTATCATGTATTATGACGACCAACGTACCCTCCTGTATAGGGGATGCAGGACTATTCCACTTGGATCTAGCCTGAAGCTGGTGTAGATATTCCGCACGCCAGCGCCGCCAGAACGACTGCACGAGTTTATCCAGCAGAGTATGTCTCTGGAGCAAGCTTGAAGAGTCTGCTTCAGGAGCTGGAAATGACGATAATGGCACTGTGTTCAGAAAATGTGCAGGGCTTAACGCGGATGGTTCTGCAGGGTCATTACTCAATGCCGTGAGCGGACGCGAGTTGATCAGTGCCTCGACTTGTGCAAGGACAATTAAAAGCTCTTCGTAAGAGAGGATCTGTTGACCTATAACTTTGAAGAGATGCGTTTTAATTACTTTGACCATGCTTTCCCAACATCCACCGAAATGTGGTGATGCTGAGGGAATAAACTTCCAGTCAATATGATCTATGGAAAGTTCTTCCTAAAGACGAGTACGATAACCCGCGACGTGATTGAAACAAGTAGCGGGAACAAGTTCAATCAATTTACTAACGCGGTTGGCGACAAAAGTCTGCCTGCGGTGAGGAGAAGAATGAATCCAAGCGAGCACTACTTTGGAGTCGGAAAATGCGTATATTTTATTAATGGGGTATTGGGGCAAAACTGTGTCTTGAACCTTGTGGAGCAACTGAGACAGCAGAAGGGCCGCGCACAACTCCAGTCTCGCAACCGAAATGTTTTTAACAGGCGAGACCTTAGACTTGGCACAAACTAACTGCACCGAGTAGTTAGAACTAATGCGGACTTGCAGATATACTACTCCACCGTAAGCACGCCCGCTGGCGTCAGCAAAACCTATTAAGTTGATGGTACATCCATCTACCAACCCAAGATGACGCGGAATAGTAATTTGATTGAGCGCGGTAAGCTCAATACAAAACTCGCCCCAAGCGGCGACAATATGGTCAGGTAGTGTTTCATCCCACTCACACTTTGATAGCCAAAACTCTTTAATTCAAATTCAATTCAAATTCAATTTATTCTGTTAAATAAAAAGGTACAATTTACTTATTTAGAGTACAAAAGCTTAGTTTAGGATCCTGATATAAGATTATATGCCTGAACTAGGATAAACCTGTGTTTCAGGCGATTAGGGCTAATTAGATACTATAAAATAAAATATATAATCACTTACTTACTACAATATTACGTACGTCATGTTTTAGTACACTAATACTAGATCTATAATATCTTATGAATAATTACAACTAATAAATTGAGGTAAAGGTGTATTTTGTTGAGATAATTATTTTAACACAATTAATAATTTTTCTGTATCTTCGTAGGACATATTCAGAAGGATATTGGTGTATATGTTATACATATGGTGACAATTTTGTTGCATTTGAAGTAGGTGCAAGGAATTAGGTTAGTTAATGCGTTTAGTCTTTTGTAAAGTAGCGGCCCCAGGAATATATAAAATTTGGATGTGAATGCGTGTCTTGTTTGCATTTTAGTCAGAAATATTATATTATGTCGCCTTTTGTTGTTAGATATAGTGCTGTAGGGAAGGGCTGTGTGTTGCTTTAATACGATACTCTTGATAAATAGTTGTCGAACTGTTAATACTTTACAAGCTTGGTATAGGGAATTAGTTGGATATAGGAACGGTTTGGAGGTTGATACTTTAAGAATTGCTCGCTGAGCTCTTTCAACAGACAGTAACAAAGTTTTTCCTGCGCCCCCTCCATGTCGTAATACAATATGTTAATAATGACTGGCAGAGAGCAAAGTACACTTGCCTTATTAATGTTGGGTCAGCAATATGTCGCATTTTCTTGAAGACATATATTAACTTACGTATTCTACCGTTTAAACACTCGATATGCTCTTTGAAGGAAAGTGTTTCGTCTAATATGATACCTAGATATTTTATTTTATTTGTGCCATTAATACAAGGACAAGCACAGGGAATTCCAGGAAAGGCGCCACAGTGATGGGCATACAGTGGTGTGTTAGTTTGTTGTGCTGTTAATTTGCGTATGGTAAACTTAACATAGTTGGTTTTCTCTGCATTTAGTGTTAGTAAATTGTGCTGAAGCCATTTATTAACACAATTAAAACCATGTTGTGCATACTCGAAAACATCTTTTTCTGACTCAGCGGAAAAAAGTAGAGCAGTGTCGTCAGCGTATGATACGATAGAACCGTGATTTATGTGTAGATTACAAAGGTCATTTATGTAAATGAGGAATAACGTAGAGGCTAAGATGCTTCCCTGGGGGACTCCGAAAGATGTGTTATTTTTATCAGTGCTAACTGTGTTACCGATTTTTACGCATTGCGTGCGGTCCTCTAAGTAACTTTTAATTAATTCTAACTGTTTACCTCTTATACCAATGTTCTCGAGTTTACGCAACAAAATAGGGACACAGACGGTGTCAAAAGCCTTAGATAGATCCAGAAATATTCCTATTGTGTGGTTACCCTTGTCAAGTTCTTGCACCAAAAAGTCAGTCAGGTGATGTACGGCGTCAGCTGTCGATAGTTTAGGTCGAAATCCGAACTGTGTCTTAGATAATATCGATTTGTCCTCTAGGTACTTTATCAGTCTATTATTAATATTTTTTTCAAGTATTTTTGACATACAGGGCAGTAGAGAAATCGGTCTATAGTTATTTACTTGCTCTTTATTACCGGATTTATACACCGGCACTACCACAGATTTTTTAAGGCACTTGGGAAATATACCTCTAAACAAACATTTTTGGAAAATGTTGGTCAGCGGGGGAACTAAGACGTGCTTGAATTGCTTTATGATTTTGTTTGGTATATTATCCCATCCAGCGGCACAGCTGTCTTTTAGAGACATAATTATATTGTTAACTTCAGTTTCGTCAGTGTCAAGTAATACAAACGATGTTAAAGATGTGCTATGAGGAGTGCTATTGTATTGTGATTGACCCGGAACCTTTTCTGCGAGGCATTTGCCAACATTGACAAAAAAATTATTTGCAATATTAGCAGATTCTAGGTGTGATGAGTGCGCGCGTAATAAACTTGACGATGACTCATGTTGTTTATTAGTGTATGTTGTCTTTTTAATACATTGCCAAATCTATTTGCTATTTTTACCGGCTTTTTCTAATAGACTTTTGTCATAGCTTGCCTTTACTTTTTTAAGCAAATCATTACAAAAATTGCGATATCGTTTATAGGATAATTGTATAGTTGAATTGTCTGGATTTAATTTAGCCTTCATATGCAGTTTATCTCTATGTCTCATACATCGTAAAAGGCCTGTAGTGATCCACGGCTTAATGTTATAATTTTTGTTTTTTAAACATATTTTTGTTGTGTTTTTCTGAATTGCAAGTTGCAGATGGTTTATAACATATAACATACCAAACTGCGGATCACTAGAATTATAAACTGGACCAAAGTCAATGTTGCTTATGTCATCTTCAAGTTTATTTATATTTAATTTAGAAATAGTGCGAACGTGGTCTTGTTTGGGTAATTTACAATTTAAGGTAAGTAGGACAGCATTGTGATCAGTTATTGTAGAGTTCATGACTAATGTAAGTGATGGAAACCTTGATTTTAGTATGATATGATCCAAACAAGACCCGCTTTCGTGTGTAGGAAACGTGTGTGCTGGAAGTAAGCCATGAAAGGAGCAAAGGTTGAGGTAGTCTTGGGCATTTGTGTAACAGCTAGATGGAACAATATTGATGTTGATGTCTCCGAGTAACATTATATTTTTAAAAGAAGATAAAGATTGTAAGGTCCAATTGAGAGAGTCAAAGAAATTGTTAACATTTTTGAAAGATGGTGGTCTGTACATGGCTAGTATGGCAAATTCTAAGCCGATTTTAATTAGCAGTCGGTTACAATCTTGTATGTTAGGCTCCTCTACAGTGACAGTAAGGTGATTTTTTACGTACACTATCACTCCATCGTTTTGATTATAATTTAAATTACTATTGTACATATTGTATCCTGGCATGGTCGGTACGTCGTATTTCTTAGAGAGCCAACATTCGGTTAGTATTATAACGTCACAAGTTACTTTTAATCTTTGTTGAAAAGTGACAAAATTATCAATATTCTTATAAACGCTGCGTATGTTTTGTGTTAGTACGGTCAAGGAATTAGAATGGGATGGAAGATATTGTTTACAACTCTCAACTTCGCATATCATCGACTCCGATACAGATAAATTATCTAAGTCATTCATTAAGTTGTTTATCATAATGTATAACAACACTAAAAGTAAATAAATTAAAGAAAAGAGAGATAGAAATAAAAAAGGTCTGAGTGAAGTGTGCTAGGAATTATTGTGATTAATAACAGAAACGACTTTACTTCGCGAGTACATGTTTATTAATATCATTCGCCTAGTTACATGGTTCAGCTACGTATTTGGACAGATACATGATCTATTATTGATAAAGCACCTTATACATTAAGCATATTGTTATAATAGAACATACGCACTTCACCTCCGGGGGTGAAAGAAAAAAAAAAAAAAGAGATACACATTTTTTTTTGTATGCCATAAATTTCTTAGTCCTATTTTTATGTACTATATCTATTTTCTTATTTCTAATAATTTTAACATTTGGTCCAACATCTTCTAGTACCACAAATGGGCCTTCATACAATTCGTCAAGCTTGCTGCCAGTTTCAGATTTTATTAAAATAAGCTCATCTTTTTTATATAATACAGGGTTAATAGTTTTATCATATTCATCTTTCCTATGATATTTACTTAAAATTAGTTGATTACGAGCGTCTTTATGCGCCACTTGCAACCTATATCTAAGTTCATTACTATAATTTTCTGGGTTATATATTGGTTCTACAGTATTTAAACTTATAGGAAGATTACAGAGTCTACCGACCACTAGTTCGAATGGTTGATATTTAGTTTCAGTATGGACGGTGGTGTTGAAACTGAAACACCAGTATGGTAGCCAATAAGTCCAAGCTTCTTTATTTTTGTTACAGTGTATACGTAAGAAGGATCCTAAATTTTTATGCGCGTTTTCTAACGCTCCGATCGATTGATGGTGATATGCGGTAGAACAAATTTTATCAATCTTAAATAATTTACAGACTTCGGCTAATGTTGAAGACATGAATTCAGCACCCCGGTCGGTAGCTATAACTTTGGGGATGCCGTACCGTAGTATAAAATTATTAACTAACGCCCTAGCAACACTAATAGTTTCTTTATTCTTTAATGGGTAGGCTTCGATAAATTTACTTAGTCCGCATTGTACTGTAAGGATATACATATTATCTTCATGATCACGTGGTAATGGACCTACTATGTCCAGAAATATTTTTTCGAAAGCATATGTAGCTGTTGTTGTTAATGACATAGGTTCCTTGACGTATCTACAATGTTTAGATTTTTGACAACTTGAGCATCTTTTCACGAATTCCCTGACATCAATTTCGAGACCTGGCCAGAAAAAACGACGTTTTATGTTGTTAGCCATTCTTCGCACGCCAGCATGGCCACTACTCGGCAATAAATGAAAATCATTTAATATATGTGATTTATCCTTATCGTCTATGATTCTAGTAACACCTCTTATTATATTTATACGTGGCCCAGACCAATTTATGGTCGACCTTATTTCATTAATTATATCTCTTATAAAAACTTCATTTTCCTTTTCTTTGACAATACAAATCTCTTTAATATCTAATTGCTTACAAAATTGACTCAAGTTTGCGACAAACTCGGCTCGCGACATTTGACCTTTAAACTTGAGGTTAATATATAACGTTTTTCTACTTAATGCAAAAGCAAAGCACCCATTTTCTTCTATTATTTCGTTTCTTTTTCTTAGAATATCAAGTTCATCTCCATTCATAAACATCATCTCTACTGCATACCATGGCTTCCTTAATAACTCCACAACGTTTGGTTTTTTAATCCGATTGTTTGTGGATTTATTAAGGAAAGGCATATCATTCAATATCTCATTCTTTCTGTCAGTCTCAGCCTCATTCTTAACTTCTATTTTCTTCTTTTGTGCCCTGGTTAGGACAGTCACGAGTTGCTCATTGTTACATTTCAGGTCATTTGACGTAATACTAATCCTAGATAAAGCGTCGGCGCTGACGTTTTCGCTTCCTTTCACATATTCTATTTGAAAATCATATTCTTCTAATGCTAGTCTAAATTTTATTAATCGGCTTGATGGATCTCTCATTCCAAACAGGTATACCAGGGGTCTATGATCAGTTTTTATTGTGAAACGTCTACCATACAGATAAGGCCTGAAGTATTTAACACTCCAAACTATAGCTAGAAGCTCTTTTTCTACAGTTGGGTAATTGACTTCTGCTTGATTTAATGGCCTGCTAGCATATGCAATAGGTTTCATATCTTTGTAACTTAAGACCGAGCCAATAGCTATGCCTGACGCATCTGTTTGAAGAATAAATTCGTTATCTGATGAAAAATCTGGGTAACTAAGAATTGGGGGTGATATCATAGCTAATTTTAGCGATTCAAACGAATTTTGACATTGACTATTCCAAATAAATGGTGTGTTTTTTCGACATAATTTATTGAGTGGAATAGTGATTTCTGCAAATAAAGGTATGAATTTCCGGTAATAATTACAGAATGCTACAAATCTTCTTACTTCGTCTTGGTTTTTTGGAAGGGGATAATTTTGAACCACTGAAACCTTTTCCTGATCAGGTAGAATGCCTTGAGAGGAAATGACATGACCAAGGTACAGTATTTCTTTCTTTAGAAATTGGCATTTCTCAGGGTTTAATTTAAGATTGACTTTCCTGAGTCTTTCAAATACATCCATTAAGTTTTTATTGTGGATTTCTAAGGTCCTTCCCATAACTATAAGGTCATCTAAGTAAATAAAACATTTATCAAATGTCAATCCTGACATAGCTATGGACATTACTCTGCTAAAAGCACTAGGTGAAATTTTTAAACCCATAGGTAGACGTTTCATTTGATACTGCCCTGAATTTGTAGAAAACGCTGTATATTTACGATCCTCTGGGTTAAGAATTACCTGATAATAGCCAGAATATAAGTCAAGATGTGTAAAATAAATAGAACCTGCAAGGGAATCCAGAATATCTGTTATGTTTGGAAGTGGAAACTTGTCATCTTGAATGTTTTCATTAAGTTTCCTGTAGTCCACAACTAAACGCCACTTTTTTTTTCCATTGTTATCACATTTCTTTGGAACTAACAATATTGGACTTGACCAAGCACTTTTTGTTTCCTCTATAATGTCATCTTTAAGTAAAGTTTCAATTTGCTTTTGAATTTCAGGTCTAACAGATTGTGGAAGTCTATAGGGTTTGACATACACTGGGCTTACGTTTGGTTTCAAAGTTATTGATTGTTGGTAAATATTTGTTGTACTTAGTTGGTCACCGGGCAAATGGAAAATGTCTGAATACTTCCTACAAATCAGGTCTATTTTATTTTTTTCCTCTAAATTTAAGTGGTCTAATTTTAAAAGTGATGTCAAAACATTCGCTCGATCAGCACTTGATTTGTTTTTGTTAAAACTATAGATATCATAATCACTTAACGAATAGATTTCAGGAGTAAATCTTGGTAACTTTATAGGATTATCACTGACATTTAATATTTTAACAGGAATTTTACCGTCTTTTATTCTTACAATAGCACTACCTAAATATAAATCCTTGCCTAACTCTTTTGTACAAATCACGCAATCACCTTTCAAATCCTGGTTTACAGCTATATAATGTAAAGACTCACTACGTGCGGGGATATCTAAAAAAGAATTGGTATAATCTGGGGTTTCGTAAATTGGTACGAAGCATTTCATGCCCTCTGCATATAGTTCTAAAGTATTTGTTTTTAAACAGATACTTGACCCATGGCTACATAAAAAATCTAAACCAATAATACCATCAACTTTTAATGGTAAATTATTGAAAATATGGAATTTATGATAAAATGATGCACCATCAATTATGGATAAAGTGAGATAGACGTGCCCCTGTGATTGTACTTGACCACCTATACCATTAACTATTGTGTTTTCTTTATAAACTTTAATGTTCTGAGGCACTATTTCACTTTTAATTACTGACAGCGACGCGCCAGTGTCTAATAAAAAATAAAACTTGCGATTATTCACAATAAAGTGTACTAATTTACTTCTACTGTCACATGCATATATAAAGTTTTTAATTCCGAAAAAACTGCGTCGGCTCAGTACTTTTGTCAGTTACGTCACTAGAAGAGGTTTGAGCCTCTGTGTCAATTTTTATAATAGGTAGTGCAACGGGATTTACATTTCCTCTAGTACCTCTAAAAAATCTGCCTCGGTGAGCATAAAACGAATCTCGCTCCTGCTGATCGCCACGAGTAGGATATTGACCCCTTACAAAATATCTATGGTTGTAAAATTCACGTCCTTGTGTCTGCCTCTGGTTGGGATATAAGTTGTTAAAATAATTTGGCCTACCTCTAAATCCGCGCATATTTGAAGCAAATTCAGCCCTCACGTGCATGACATCATCACTGGATGAGGTAGAAGGGGAACAGTCTTCGTCCTTGGCCGCCTGGATTGCATCCTTTAGGGACGTATAATTCCTCGCCGCTACTATGGTACTTAATTTAGGGTCCCTGAGCCCGGCTGCAAATTTTTTAATGGCAAATTTTTCGTTAAGTGGTTTAAGCAAATCAAAACTTGAAGTATTGCCATCAGCTTGGGATATCGTCAAATCAGTAAAAAGTTTTTCTATTTCTGAACCAAATTCATCAATAGACCGCCAACCTTGGCGAGCCCTTTGAAGACGATCTTGAATGGCTGTAAATGATTTTTTTGTCAACAAATGCGTTCTCATATCCTTGACAACATCCTGAACTGAGGAATATTGGTTTGACATACGTAGTTTAGCATTTTCAGAAAGCCTAGATTTTAAAATAAATTTAATCAATTTAGGTATATCCACGTCATTAAGCATTTCCGAATACATTTCGATACCATCAATCAATCTTTTTGTAGTGTCCTCATCACCGTCCATAACTGGAAGCAAGTTACAAGCTGTTTTAAAATCAAATTCCATTTTGGATGAAAAAAAATTGGGTCTAACACACAACTCTTTTATCTGAGAAAACAATGTATTAATATTGCAATAAATGTCGGTAGCCTTTGTAATAATTTCGGACTTTTCGCGACTTTTAATATTTTTTAAAATCAAATCGCTATTTAGAACAAGTTTTTCACATTCATCTAACTTATTTTGTACGATACTTCCCGTGAATCTACTCTTTCCTTTTTTAACCAAATATTTTTTTATATCATTTAATGAGTTATAAATAATAGTAAGTTCATCAGTCATAATAAATCACAGTACTCACAAGATAAAGTTCTAAAAATAAAATTCTCCGTATTGACTAACGTATAGCAACGATCGTAATAGGTCTGGAATGTCACAACTTGCCTTTTCGGGCGGCGCGTATCATGTTCGCGAGTCACCGTGCACTGTTTTAAGCTCACTTAAATAATATAATCACGATAACGAGATTTATCTTACTGTAATTATTGATGTAAAGTGCCGCACTCTACGGTATTTTCACGCTTTTCTATAACCGTACGTAGTTATTAACTCTACTGGAATGTTTGGTCTTCGCTGGTTTTCGACGTTTCCCGGTTTCAACGGCGAATTATGCTCGCAGCTCGTTCCAATGCATTCGCGTGCAGTTCTTCACGTATCCATCCTCTATGGCAGTTTTTGTACATCCGGTATGCTCCAAAACAAATGCCCAAAACGATTGCGAAGACCACGATGCCTAATAGTACGTTAGTCACGCCGATACCAAATTTCAACTCTTCTACGTTGGCCTGGTTACCGCCTGAACCCGCCGCAGTTTGGGCTATAATAATGTCTTCTTTCGATTGCGATGATTGGCACATCGTATTCGCCCGAAATGACTACCGGTTTATATTATACTGTCTTTTTAATTATACTTAACGGTCAAAAAAACTTATATAGATTCAAGGTCAACTTTAAGGCAGGGTCGCCATGAAGTGTGCTAGGAATTATTGTGATTAATAACAGAAACGACTTTACTTCGCGAGTACATGTTTATTAATATCATTCGCCTAGTTACATGGTTCAGCTACGTATTTGGACAGATACATGATCTATTATTGATAAAGCACCTTATACATTAAGCATATTGTTATAATAGAACATACGCACTTCATGAGATACCACAGATGTCGGCGCTCTTAGGCGCCTCCATAGTCGATAGAATTCAAGAACCTCTTCTCTGCCATCAGTTTTGCGGGACAGTCAGCAGCACCTGTGTTATGACTGCTGGGTTTTTTGTAGCGTAGACAGGTAGCACATTTGGGTTCCTCGGCTTTCTTCATGCAGTCCTTTAAGGTGTGTCCAAGATCGCCGCAGTGCCCGCATGTGTCGACAGGTTCCCGACAGAATTTCGCCGCGTGGCCATATTGTTGACACTTATAGCAACGTGTGACCAGGGTGAAGTCTTTCACCGGGCAAGAAGACCAGTTTATAAATACTCTGTCTTTCGTTATCAGAGCTTTTCGTATGGCTGTGGAAACTTTAATTATGTAATTACAGGTCTCAGCGTCCCTTTTCCCTGATTTATGGCTAAGTTTAATATTTGCTAAAAAGGTCTCTAGATTGACGTCGAGGACTTTGTCTGCTAAGTTTTGGTGGTAAAGGCAGTTAAAGACGTCTTTCTCTTGCATGCTTGTTGGTACTCCTATAATTACGACTCGGGGTTTTCGTTTACGAGGCTCGTCGATAGTAAGGTCTGAGTGTTTCAATTGTGCGGATTGCCTTAGCTTTTCAATGTCATCTTTGCTGTCAGTGCTTATGATGACACCGCCATTTCGGGTCTTTCGCATCCCTCTGACATGTAGTTTTAGCTCCTCAGGGCGGATAATTTTCTGGACCAAGGATTTTGTTTCGTCGCTCGATTTCAGTTTATCTTTGGGATAAATGGCCACTGTGCTGAAATTTGACGTCTGAACAAAATTGTTTGTACCTTTTTTGACCATATCGGCAAAGGAAGTTACTTGGGCAGGTTTTGATGAGTCCTCAATACTTTGCTTAATCTCCTTTAGCTTGCTTGCTAGGTCAGCCTGGTCTTGGAGTGCTCTGTTTTCATAGTGAGCTTGCAATGTTTTGCATTTTAGCGCTTGGTATTGGACCATCACCTTAGATACGCCATGGCTTACTGTACGACATAAAGTGCTCACACGTAACTTTTGCTCTGAATTTAGTTTGCCCTCAGTTGTGATGGTGCACACTTCCTTCAAACATTGCTCCACGGATGACATCCAGTTTTGTATTTCTGGTGTAGATAATATCCTTACGTTCTCCTCATCCTGGGATATAACTGGTCTGGGATTGGGCGTGGGTGTTGATTCACGTGAGGGCGAAGCGTTCCGAGCGAGGTGTCTTGCTACTCCGGCTGAAGGGGCTCTCCATGTTTCGTTTGCTCTTCTGTTACACACTTATTTTTATCATAATAACTGCACTTTTGTAGGCACGTGTTTTGTTAAACATACGACCCAGATTACGCTGCTGGAAATCGAGGTCACAATTTACGGAGTGATTATTTATTTATCGCAATATGTGATTGACACGACTGTTCTCAACAACGCACGTATTTTTATTGATTTGATCAAGAGCTTGGCGTACAAAATTGTGGGAGCCACAAAACCCATTATGTCCCATAGTCGAGCCACTGTGGACAGCATAGTGCGTTTGGTGCACTTATCATCTGGTGGTGAGACGTCAAACCGAAAACTATCGCAGGATTTGTCCCAGCGTAAACCGAGAACCTTATGCGGTACAGACTTCTCAAACTCAATGGAGAATCAAATCTGGAGAAGCCTTATGAGAATCTGGTATGCGTGCGAGAACCTCCTTAGAGTTGCTTGTCCATTTGACAAGATCAAACTGGCCTCGCTTGAAAAGCTGAATGAGCTCTTCACAATGCGAAATTGCCAGTGGAGCGGGTATGACACTACAGGCAAGGTCATCCATATACAAAGCGGAAGTGTAGTATAGTATAGTGTAGCGTAGCGTAGCTTAGCATAGCATAGCGTAGCATAGCATAGCATAGCGTAGCATAGCGTAGCATAGCGTAGCATAGCGTAGCATAGCGTATCATAGCGTAGCATAGCGTAGCATAGCGTAGCATAGCGTAGCATAGCGTAGCATAGCGTAGCATAGCGTAGCATAGCGTAGCATAGCGTAGCATAGCGTAGCATAGCGTAGCATAGCGTAGCATAGCGTAGCATAGCGTAGCAAAGCGTAGCATAGCGTAGCATAGCGTAGCATAGCGTAGCATAGCGTAGCATAGCGTAGCATAGCGTAGCATAGCGTAGCATAGCGTAGCATAGCGTAGCATAGCGTAGCATAGCGTAGCATAGCGTAGCATAGCGTAGCATAGCGTAGCATAGCGTAGCATAGCGTAGCATAGCGTAGCATAGCGTAGCATAGCGTAGCATAGCGTAGCATAGCGTAGCATAGCGTAGCATAGCGTAGCATAGCGTAGCATAGCGTAGCATAGCGTAGCATAGCGTAGCATAGCGAAGCATAGCGTAGCATAGCGTAGCATAGCGTAGCATAGCGTAGCATAGCGTAGCATAGCGTAGCATAGCGTAGCTAATTAGTGCTTTATCTTACACACAGTTTTAGCACCCACTTTGATCTCTTGAAGAGCAGAGCAACAACAAGACGTAATACAATGAGAAGTATGTAACGTAGGTACGGTACCCATAATCACATACCCAAATACCGTCTCAATAGCGGGCGGTAAATCATATCGCTCACTACGTACTATTTTAGTTAGTAGCAAGTGCGGAAATATTGAAGCTCCGATCAAAAGATCAATGCCTGCCGGATTCGCAAACTCCGCGTCTGCCAACGGCAATGACTCGAGGTGAGTGAGTGATGCTACGTCTACATTAGCGTTCGGCAATGCGTCCGTATTACGCTCCACGATAAACGAAGAAATGTTAAAATTAATGTCCCTATCAAAACGCGAATGTATTTTAATATCTACGGAACCCTTGCAATGTTTTTCTGATCCGCCTATCCCTCGGACTATTGAGTTCGTATTTTTAAAGTTATTCCATAATCCGAGGCGTTTGAACAATTCTAACGTTTTTAAATTGGTCTGAGACGCGCTATCTAGCAGACAACGTACCATGTACGGCGACCCATTAACATCATATACGATAACTTGCGCTGTCGCTAACAGAACAGTCTTAGACGTCGTACACTGCGTTTTGGCCCTGCGCGGATCATTATAGATGCGCGAGTGCCGTCCTCGCGTGCGCGTCGCCCGCGCAATGGACGTCGTACACAACGATACTTCGCCCTGAGGCGTGCAGGGGGAAGGCACCGTGGCCTGCACCTGCGACCTAAGTGTGTCAAGGTTAGCGGCTTGGCTTGACAACGGGTTATCTTTATCGAAATGTAGCAATGAATGATGTTTTTGATTGCATAAGCGACACTTTGTCTTACTGGAACAATTACTTGTTTTATGTTTTGTGCTTAAGCAATTAATGCAAGCTTTGTTATCCTTTACGCACTTAAAACGAGCATTTGGATTTAGACCATTGAAGCCGGGACACTTATAGAAATGGTCGTGCACTATATTACTGCACAGACACTTCTGTAAATTATTACTATTAGATTCCGAGCATGTTACGTAAGATTGTGGATTGGGGACCGAGTTATTATTACTATTTCGCGATTTATTCGACCTTTGTTTGTTGCTGTTAGTGATAGACGGGCCAGGTGAACCAGACTGCGTATTATGAAATATTCGACACTGATCGTTGATGAACGAAATAAAACTATCTAGTGTAGGTATTTTATTATTGCGTTCCGTCATCTTGAATGCGCGAATTGTATCAGTGTCAAACTTTTTTAAAGCGAGTTGAAGCAACATAAAGTCTAATTTTAAGTTCCTAAGAGAATTAACCGCGGTTACGAAGTTATCTATAAACAGCTGGAAATTCGAGACAGATGCGGCACTGAACAGTTTAAGATTTAAAGCTTGGTCAAAGTAAGTAGACGCTAGGACGCGCGTGTCTTGATATCTGTCAAGTAGTGACTGAAATATGACCTGATAATTCTCAGCACTGGGTGTGACACCTGCAAATACGGACTGGGCCTTCGGTGACAGTTTACCTATTAAATAGTACAACCTGTCAGCATCTGTCAGAGAACCATTATCGTGCACTGTAGACTTAAAACTCGCATAGAATAACGGCCAATTTCGTATATCTCCGTCAAACGACATAATCTCGATTGGCGGTAATCTCGGTTTGCGGGCAACGGGCTCTGCTGAACATTTACCCTCCAATTGCGATTGTATACGCTTAATAATACAATAAAGATCTTCGAATGAGGTGTACGCCTGATAGTTCGGTTTATCATCAGGATTGATAGAAAGTAATCTTGCGTTATAATCGTCTAACAACTTATGAAAATCTGTTCGAATACTATCTACTGTCATACAATAACTGAGAAATGATTCGCTATTACTGTCGGAAATAGATGCGGTTTTTGAGCGTTCATAGATGTTTTGAATACGCTCAAATAAAATATTGCGATTTGCTTCTAAGATTGTCATCTCTTTGTCTTCCGACACGCGTGACTTCTTTTGTTGTGACATGCTTACGTAAGTATAAGCTAATGAGAACAAAACAAAATAAGAATATCTAATGTACCTATTATTTTACCTAAGTAGGCTAAGTAGGCAACACTTTAGAGCTGTGGAATTAAAAGTTGCTCGAAGTATGAGATTTACAAGACAACTATGATAGTTCCAGAAATAATAATTGAGTAAGTAGGTAGCTACATAAAAGTTTACCTACTGATGCGGGCGGAAACAACCATGTGACGGTTATGTGTATATATTAGGGGTATAGCTACGTGCTATAACTGCCTAGGTACGTATAAAAACGTAAATGAATCCGACTCGTATGGATAAAAAAAATGGTTCGGCGATACACCGAAACCGTAGGTTCTAGGCGATTTGGAGAAGGAAAATGGACTGTATTAGGGCGAGTTCTACTCGCCTAGAAAGGATATGGAAAGAGGATGTAGGATTGGAATGGGAGAGATGATTGTGAGTGGGTATAGGATATTCCAAGGATGGGGGGCACCTACCTTGTACGGCAATCTTCTTCGTCTCAGAAGGGCAGTCTCCTGGTGGTTTCGGGATGAAGCTGCTTGATTCACTTCACTACACAAATCACTTCCACTTGCGAGCGGTTTTTTATAAGCGGTAATAATTATAGCGGGAGCGGCGCGGAGCGGTACGGTATGGCCGACACGTATTTAGCGAATCCAATGTTCTCGAAAGTTTTGGACTGCCACTCGCGTCGACGATCGCTGCGACCAATCCGCGAAAGGCGTGCCCCTTCTTGGGAATGGGATAGAGAGGGATAGAAACAAAAGGCATCGCTCGCATTGGCCAAGCAGCGACCAACCATTGACGTTGATGGGATTAGTTTCGATGGAAAGGTAGATGGCGCTACCAGGCGTGCTGTACAGCTATATAATTATTTCAAATTATGCGTGTTTCACGGAGAAGAATTTGTAAGCACTTGTGGCATACAATTTGAGTTTTGGAGTAAAAGAAAGAAACGCCTCTTTAAAACAGAATTCAAAACAGAGTTTTTTATAGGCAATATATATGTCTGTCTGCAGCGATAGCCGAGTGGATATACCAACAGACTGCCATGCAGAGGGTATCAGGTTCGAATCCACGGCGCGCACCAATGACTTTTCGGAGTTATGTGCGTATTGAATTGTTAATTATCGCTTGTCCCGTGCCTCGGAGAGCACGTTAAGCCGTCGGTCCCGGTTGTCATGAAGATCTTTGGCAGTCGTTACAGGGCGTCAGTACCTTCTAAATAAACTGACACTAGTCTAAACCATGGAATATCGCTATCCCTTCGGGTTGCGGAGGTCAGACAGGCAGTCGCTCCGTGGAAAAGCTAATATTCAGCCAAATCCGGTTAGACTAGAAAGCGGACCCCAGACTGAAACTGGGATAACGCTAAGAGAAAGAAGAAGAATATATGTCCGTGTTAAGAATGGACCGCGTGACTTTGTAACGGGTTCTGGTATTAAAACGCAGAGAGTGTCTGATGCGTTTATTGCCGAGTATTGTCACACTTCCCTTGCCACGAGTATAACCCACCAACAACACGACACTGGCCTGAAAACTAAGGGCTGCAGTCTCCCACGTTGTTCCCTCCGGTGGTGTGCAGGGCAGGTTGCTTGAAGGGCTGCGCGTAGCGGCAGATCCTCGCAGGGCGTTGGTTCAGCTGGCAGGCGCCGGCTGCATAGGTTGTAGAACCTAATTAAGGTTTTGACACACGGAATGTCACATCCCTACGGCCGCACTTGAAGCAAATTTCAAACCGATCGCGTTTGCATTCATTCAAACTGTGATCATTGATACGGCAACGCGGACAGTTCTTGGACGTGACTAGAGCGACAGAGCTAGGTTTAGGCTTAGGATTCCTAGGTTCGTTGTTCTCAGTGTATTCGGGTTCTCCGGACGTACCCTCTATAGTGGCAACGGGATAATTATTGTAGGAATTTTTTCGCGCTCGGTTATTAGGTTTGTGACTGTAAGCTAGGTCTGGTGCCAACGTGTCATTACTATAATACGGTTCGCGGAATGGAGAGTTCAAACATTTCATCCATTCGTAGTTTAAACATAACGTCTGCAGTGTTGCTATACTGTCTATTGAAGATATTGACGGAGCTAGCACTAGCGAGTAGCATGGACGTATGTTATGCAATAGGATGTCTAACTTTACGCGTTCGGACAATCGCTTTGACGGTGACAGCCTAGCGAACAGCTGATTCATTATCGAGAGATGAATAATTATAGTTTCGGTAGCACCTTGAGTACGTCGGTGGATTTCATTTAATAACCGGTAGTCATAATCGTACGGTGTGAAATGGTCTATTAATTTAGTGGTGAGTTCTTCCCATGTAGTAAAAATATTCTTTTAGGCCGCGATACCAGTGAAGTGGGTTACCGGTGAATATTTCGGTGGCATACAATAAAATTTTAGTGGAAGGTAGATTACGCGCGATTTGGACGGATTCGGTTACGCGTTGTAGGAACGCTCGGACGCATCCCGTACCGTCGTATTTTAGCTTAGACAGTTTGCTAACTCTCAAATGCTTGCAATGCAATACGTCGGTAGACGGCGCAGGTTGGACCTCAGCCACAGCATCAGCTGAGCGAACACCTGAGAGCTTGTCAAACCGGCTGTACAATTCGGTAATACGTTTGCAATACGCCGTAGGACGTTCCATCCTACGGAGTCTGTGGAATAAGTGGTTGTGCAGTGCGGTAGACCTACTAGCTAGGTTCGCGTTGTAAGAAGTAGTTAATAAATTCACTTGCTTGGCCAGCTCAGAGACGGCCTCGCTAGCACCCTCGAAGTCCACCGTGATGGCTAGGCTCGACTCCAAGATATCATCATCTGGAATGGCTTCCAGTAATTTAGGGAGCTGCTTCCGCAGACCTAGGACAGAGTTTGCCGGCTCCTCACCTCTAATCGCAACCTCGTATGCTAGTTCACTTTTATTAAGCAGAAAGTATTTAATGGGGTGTGAGCCCATTGTGTATAAATAAACCGCGTAAGTATAAACTACACACTACACTTAGTGCGCAAGCGTCCCGCCCTTACAAATGGCCTACTTTACGATAAGGCGTAAAAGTTCGACCGTTAGGACTAATTAGAAAAAACGTTAGAATTCAAATTTGCGAACTAGTACGTAATAGGTAGTTACACTAAAAGTTAGACAATTAGTACAACAATACGTACCAGTTCGCTGCAGCCGCACCTCCTCGCTTACAATAATGGAGACCTGCTAGATGAGAACACGAGCACGGAAAGCGAGACAATAACCCACGTAGGCGCCACTGTAACGGGTTCTGGTATTAAAACGCAGAGAGTGTCTGATGCGTTTATTGCCGAGTATTGTCACACTTCCCTTGCCACGAGTGTGACCGACCAACAACACGACACTGGCCTGAACACTAAGGGCTGCAGTCTCCCCCGCTGTTCCCTCCGGTGGTGTGCAGGGCAGGTTGCTTGAAGAGCTGCTCGTAGTGGCAGATCCTCGCAGGCCGTTGGTTCAGCTGGCAGGCGCCGGCGCACGGTGGTCTGAAAAAGTTCGCTAGTGGACTTAGGGATTTCGAAAACACGAAAGTGGAATATAAATAAACTAATTCCATTTTTGGATTCTATGATCAAATACAAGTCAAAAATATACATACAATTTTTAATGAAACGCGTGGTTTTTGAGTTATTTAATTTTAAAGATTTTTTTGTATGGAAGAAAACAATAAAATGAGAATTGTTCGTAATTCTCAAACTATCTCAAGAAAACAATGAAAGTTTATGATGGAAGATATTTTTTAGCTTTTTATGCACTATATCGCGAACTGCGTGTTTTTGCGTTTTGGCGGTAATTTTTTTTATCTATTATTCCACACCACCCAATGAGGTTAAAGATTAGGCGCGGTTTTTTTTAATGTGGTATCCCCAGTAGGCCTCATCCACTTGCCACACTTAAAAAAAATCATCATAAGTCATATATCTAAAATTTTAAAAATTAATTAGACTACCCTGATTTTGTCATAATTCCGAGAAAGCATAATATGTCGCGACCTGTAATTGGTGGTGTGGATATTTTATTGTTTCATTTTTGTTGTATTGACTTGTTAACAGTGGTAGTATTAAAAATCGATTTCGTTTTTTTTATTTTCCACTAGTTTCATACAAACTTCAAACAATTTTATCTCGGTAAGTATGTACTTTATCAAAAAAAGTCAAAGAATAAAAAATATTGTTTTTATTAGTAGAATCCAAAAACAAGTATCTTAGCCCCTAAGTCCACATTTTGATTTTTCAGCCCACCGTGCGGCGGTCTGAGTGCGATGAGCAGGGCAGGGCCAGTCTCTTGGCAGAGGTGACACCGAGGACGATGCATGGAAGTGTAGCGGTCTAGGTAGCGTAGCCCTGAGCTTCCAAGGTAGACCTGGAACCTGAAGGAAAGCAGCATTAGGAGAGCCACAACCAATAGAGTCAGGCAGGCGGCGTCAGCCGGCCTCAGCCAGCAGGTAGAGAGATGGGCAGTACGCTAACGCAGTAAATGTAGTAGCTTACCCGTAGCTGAGACCAGGATACACGTAGATACGACGTAGGGTCAGTAGGTACGCTTAGTTATAGTAGGTAAGTAGTAGAGTAGCGGTGCCGGCCTCTCTATCGGCCCCTTTATATACCGGCCCTCCATCAGCGTTGGAGTCCGTTCATGACCATATTTGGTCAGGCTTCGTGAGCGCGGACGATGGCCTTCTCTGATTGGCCGAGCGTATGGGCGGTACTATGACACAACGCGGTAAGTACCGGACATACGTTACAACTTAACAATAAGATACTAGACACTGGTGGCAAATACAAGCGTCGGTGGTCTCTCAATCGACGTTGTATAGTAATAATATTAAAACACACACTGCATAGTCAAAGCAAACAGATATTCTTACATACATATCTACTTATTATAGATGAATAATACTAAATTACACCCAGATTATAGATCTGCAAAGTGATCAAGTTCATCGTACAAAGTTTTGGTCTGGGTAATAATCGAAGTCACCGACTTAGCAGTCAGGATCAGAAACCACTAGTCACTGGACCAACCAGGCCACTCAGAATACGTATAGTGCAGTTACAACAAAGTTAGGCACTGATTAAAGTGTCACTAGCTTATGTACACTTTCTAATTCTTTGAAGTATAAAGCTATCATTTTAAGAGGGACTGAGGGACTACTCTACTTTAATTAAGTACCTACGAGAAAATGGATCGACGCTAAAAATATCCTCTTTTGTAATATAAGAGGTACAAAATCCAAAGACGAATATTTTGTGATTAGTTTGAAGAGATCCGTTTAACAACGTAACCGAGCGATCTAACTTCGTTAGATAATATTTATGAGGTAATTCGACGTGATGTCAAATTACTTCATCGGAAACTAATAAACATTATCTGAGCTATTTAATTACATCGCAGACACTTATATCGACCTCGAGCTAATTTTACCGACTGGAACATTATTTACAATTTTAATTACAAAATATGAAGTCGATTGAAGAAGAACACTTAATTATGTGAACTTTGGGGCTACGGCTAACGGTTAACTTATACTGCGGAAATTGTGCCGAAATAATAAAATAAAGCGCTGGACCGATCCGATAATTGGCACTCACCTGTCAACACCGAGCCCCCCCGGGGTGGACATCACTCAACTCATGAATTCTGAACAAAAATCACGGTGGCTGCTCTTATCTGCTCGTGTGTCCACTGAACAGAAACTAAACACTCCGGATCATTTTATATACCCTTAATATTATTGTTTCACTCTTTTTCAGCGTGCATTCAACATACTTTGTGACTGTGTGCTTATTGTAAGCTCACTATTTGCATCTTTAATAGGTTAAACTTAGTTGTAATTACTTTATACTTGTAAAATTTATTTGGATGCTGACTTAATTATTTTGAGAATTAAATCGGATTCTTATTCGGCTTCAGCGCCTCGGACAAGGTGCTTTCATAAGAGTATGTGAATACCTCCGTGAAATAAGAAAAAAATAAACTTCAACAAGTATCATTCTACATAGATAGTACGCACGTCCCACTCAGTCTCAGAAGCGTTCCGTGCCCACTCATAGTACGTGACAATGGGTGCACTTTTGAAGATGAGTGATACTAGTTTAATAAAATTGTATGTGCTGCCTCTGAAACAACGGTCGTTAACCTTTTTCAAAAGATTTGCGTTGTGGCTACAGAACATATTCTAAACTAAATGTAACGTTAGTATAAAACATTCCATAGCTGTCAATATCGCAGGTCACAGAAAGTAGTTCTTCATAACGTGACGCTATCTCGTTTATCACGGAGCTGTTTGTGTGGGGCTGCGGAGGCAATCGGCATCGCAAACAAGCCTCATTCAAACAACTGTTTGGTTCACAAACAATGCTTTTTTATGTGTACATGTTTAAATCTGCTTCTGAGGGCCCTGGCTAATATAACAAATGCGAGGGTTTCATTGTTCGTCCTTGCGCCGTCGAGATGGAGCGATGGAACAAGGCGGTACTTAAAAGAACGAAAGTAAAAGGCTACGTTTTACTTTTATTGGTACGTAGGGACACAACGAGGCACGTGACAATGTGCTGGAGAGCCTCCGTGCCGAAGACGATGTTATCGAGTCTTTTGACATCGACATGGTGTGAGCAGCGCGCTGCACTCGCTACGTAAACAGAAACGCAGAACATAAGGACGTTATAATAGAAAACAGACAAGTACGGTCTTTTCATTTTTTTATAAATTTCACGTACCGAATACTTACCTAATAATTAATTACTAATTGGTGAAATTTCATAGCTCCACAGTCTACTCAATAATATATTTTCTTAGAGATGAGAAAGGAATAGAAATTAAATATAAAATGTTAAGCTCTAAGGTTAAACCTGAATATTGTATATTTATCCAAGCTTTCAGAGGCTTTAAAATAAATCACGCTTCAAATTGTGTATCAATAGACAGCGGAGCCTTCCTTGTTGGTTTTAGTGATCACTTAAACCAAGGAGAAATTGCGCGCCGACTTAAAACCTTATCACTTCATATCGAGATGAGAGTCTTGGCTCAAGGAAACATAAAACGTTTTATTATTATTCTTAGGAATTAAGGTAGAAAATCTACAAGAGAAAGGAAGGAGTTTGTTAGGTCAAAAAGAATAGTGAAAGAAATGGTTAAAAGGAAAAAAGAGGAAAAGAAAGATGAGTTTGATAGCAGATTATCTGACGATTTCCAGAGGAACATTAAGTTTTTCTGGAAATCCGTTCGTGCAGTTCGAGGAAGAACTCAATCCTCAGAACACACATCCATCAGAGACGAGAATGGAAAGATAGTGATGAATCGTGCGTGCTGAAGAGATGGAAAGTGTATTTTGAAAGTTTATTTGAAAGATCGGCGATAGAGACACCGATAGCTGAAATGAATGGTAACGATAGCAATGATAAAAGCGTTATTGGCGTGGATGAGATCGTGAAGGCACTGGGAAGTATGAAAGTAGGTAAGGCTGCAGGATATGATAGGATTACAGTCAAAATGCTGAAGGCTGGACAGGGCATCATAGTTGGTCAGTTGCAGCGGTTATATAACTTTTGCTGGAGCACCGGCCGAGTACCTAATGACTGGGCCACAGCTGTAGTTGTGCCTCTTTATAAAGGAAAAGGCTCGCAACAAGATTGCAAAAACTATAGAGGCATTAGCCTTCTCAGCATTGTTGGCAAATTGTATGCAAAGGTACTTATTGAAAGAGCTATGGAAGTAACCGACAAGAAAATATGGGATATACAAGCGGGATTCCGAAAGGGTATGGGATGCACGGATCAGGTTTTTTCCTTGCGAAGCATAGCCGAAAAGTTTTTGGCCAAAGGTCAAAAGGTCTATTGCGCATTCGTGGATTTGGAAAAGGCTTACGATAAAGTGGTGAGGAATGAAATGTGGTCGGTGCTGTCAATGAATGGGGTGGACAGTAGCCTCATTCGAGCTCTGAAATCCCTTTATGAGGATTCTAGAGCTTGTGTGAGGATAAACGGGACATACACTGACTGGTTTACCATCGAGAAAGGTGTTAGACAGGGATGTGTAGCGTCGCCGTGGCTGTTTAACCTCTTCATGGACAGTTGTTTGCAAGATTTAAAACATAGTGACTGCGGATTAAGGATGAATGGGTTACTCGTCAAATGCCTCCTTTATGCTGATGATCAGGTAATACTTGCATCTTCAGCGGAGGAGTTGCAGGAGATGGTAGCAATCATGCATGGTGCGTAAGAGAGGAAAGGAATGAAAGTGAATGTAAGTAAAACGAAAGTTATGGTTTTTGAAAAAGAGGAATGCGTTACGGCTTGTAATGTTTTGATCGATGGACGGCGAGTGGAAGAAGTGAATGAGTTTGTTTACTTAGGTACGTTGTTTACAAGAGATGGTAAGAATGAAGAAGATATTGAAAGGAGAGTTAATGCAGGTAATAGTGTGAATGGAGCTCTGAAAGCGTTTATGAACAGTCAAAACGTGTCCAAAAAGGCACGTTTGGCTGTACATAGAGGTGTGTTAGTGCCTATCCTTATGTATGGTACTGAAAGTTGGGTATGGCAGAAGAGATTTGAAAGTAAAATAAATGCTGTAGAAATGAGAGCACTGAGAAGTATGTGTGGTGTGTCTTTGACCGACAGAGTAAAGAATTGTGTGATACGAGAGTGGTGTGGGGTAAAAGATGTAGTGACAAGCATTGAGAAAGGCATGTTAAGATGGTTTGAGCACATGGAGAGGATGGATGACGATAGACTGACAAAGAAGATATATAAGGCAAGTGTGAATGGAACAGGACAAAGGGGAAGACCTAGGCGGACGTTCTCTGACCAGATTGGAGACATCCTGAACAAAGGACAAGTCAGAAGTACCCTTAACAGAAGAGCATGCATGAGAAACTTGATGGGAGTGAGTGAAGCAAGTGAGGTATGTCAGGATCGTTGCAAATGGCGTTCCGTAGTCTCTGCCTACCCCTCCGGGAAACAAGCGTGAGTCTATGTATGTATGTATGTATTAGAGTGCTGAATTTTGTATATATTACTGTAAGTAGATAGCATAAGTTTTAAACATTTATAGCACTAGATAAATAAAGATTTTTGGTTTCTGCTTTCTGTTGAAGACTGCAGCTGAACTTCCAACTGACGCAGACGACTTCTCCATACACTGGCAGTCTCAAAAGTCTAACTCATTAGCTAATTCCACTCAGTCTCCATTTTATTCAAATAAGCTTCGCTAAAGCAATCACAGTAACAATGTCAAGTGTGTGTCAGACAGTATTGTTGCGCACAAAGCAATCAACGCGACAATATTGCATAACCAGATCAATTACTGCGAACTATTCACATATGTGATTAAATCAATAAGCTGTTATTACGTTATGATGCGTATCATCTTAATATATAAAATCCTTGCGTTACTGACTGACTGACAGACACGCTACAGCTGAGGCTGATTTTAGTCTCACCCTCACCGTCAGCGCTCATAGCTCAGCGCGTAGTTTGTCAGCGCTGAGGCTCAGCGTGGCTCGTTTTAGTATCGTACTGACCGCCTTACTGTACAGTCGACGATCAAAATGCGGAGTGTTTAATACACTTATTGCTGCTTTGTACTTCTATCCCAAAAAAATAAAAATCGGCGACGACGAAAACTCTATGTTCATCCATTGATTGAGTAGAGAGCCGTTTGCAGGAGAATTTGTCTTGTTATATGGCACTTTGAGGGCTGACAAAAGTAAATTCTTTAATTACTCTCGAATGTCAATTAGAACTTTTGACGAATTACTGGCCAAGATACAGGATAAACTGGTCCATTGCAGCCTACGAATCGTGCCTTTACCACCGATTGAAGGACTCATCGATAACTCGACCTGTATCCACTTCGCGATTCGCCATGACTGTACGCGCTGATGACATCAGCTCTGCTCGACACTAAAACGTTCACTGAAAGCAGAGGCGCTCGAGCGATCGTCAGCGCTGACAGCTACGCGGGGCCGACGCGCGACGCGTACGTCTGCGTAGCTATCAACGCTGACCACCGTGCGCGCTGATAGCTACGCATCAATCAAAAACGCTTCCTAGAAGTTCATATATCTCGGCCATCAGCGCTGACGGTGCGCGTGCCGTCAGCGTAAGACTAAAACCAGCCTGAAACTATTGGGCGCAGGAAGCTGAAATTTGGCATGTATATCTCTTGGAGACCGTAGGCGTGCACTAAGAAGGGATTTCCCGAAATTCCCACGGGATCAGCCAAAACGGGTAAATCTAAAAAATTGCAGGCGTAGCTGCTGGCGTCCTCTAGTTAGTTATTATTATTATTTATTTATTTATTTATTTCGGGAAAAACAAACAGTTACACACATATATTAATAAAACAAAAAAATTAACTAATATTTAACATATGTGAAACCCACAGCGTTTGCCACATATTTTACATACTTATTTTCTTTTTTTTTAAGCCGAGAACTGAGGCCGAGGGAGATATGACATTAAACTGTTGTATTTTTTTAAATTAGAGTATTAACTATATAAAACTAAATATTGACAAAGATAAAACAATTGAAAAAAACAAGTTAACTGTATTGCTGCATAAATAATATTCATGCACACTGCATGTGACCAACTTTTTCAATTAACGCCCTTTTAAACTGACCAGCTGACATCATGAACAAATCCAAATCTGTAAAATGGTCGTTGTAATTTTTGGAGATTCTATGCAATGGTGCGCGGACTCCTGCATTTGTACGACAAGATGATACAGCAAAAAGAGTATGTCCACGCACTTCGCGTCTCATTATTGTTCTCGGAATAATATAACATAATTTATTCGTCAAATCTGATCAATCGTAACGGTTATTACATAAATCATATAGGAACATGGTTTCTAGAAAAAGGCGTCTGGACTTTAAGTCAGGTAATTTGATGCTAGCTTTTGCATCGGTTATAAAACTGTGGCGGCAACGGTACTGCATTGCTTTGATGAACTTATGCTGTACCTTTTCCAAGTTATCTATGTATTTCTTGTACAGAGGATTCCATATTATAACGGCGTATTCTAGTTGGGACCTAATAATCAGTGTATCAGCATGCGTCGTACTGCACGCCATTCAGTCTACAATCAGTGTCACATTTTCGCTAATATGCCCCGTATCACGACACTCGACAACGTTCACACGTCAACAACGTCATATTAGCTCCGTATCCTTTATATATCACGTAAGGGCTGTTATCACAATAGTGCTTCGATACGCAGCAATGTGTAGCTAAGTGATTGGAACGGTGGTTGCATTGCGAGACTGCTCAGCGTATTATGAGAGGACTAGAGGTACGTTGTGAAGAGGGCTGCATGGTTAATGAGCGAGAGAGCTCGTTTGCTCTGCTTGCAGATTAGATACAATCACACTTGGCGCCTCAAGAAGGATTAAGTGTGTGCGCACACGGGCCACACGCTTCAGCTATAAAATGGCAAAAGTGAACTGCAGACTGTCGTTGTCAAATATTTGATTTCTACTCTGCGCACACAGTATAACTTGTGGCCGCTCCTTGGCAGTGGTCGGCGGTGAATGCCATACGCACTGTGACCGCTATCAACGACAATACTGACGTTTTGCCTTTTACTAGGTTTTCATGTTCATCGGAGTATTTATATTGTGTGACACAAGCCGTGCGTGAAATGGAACTTCGCAGCAGCCACTGGTTATTTGATTCGGCCACCGATCACAAGCCATTGTCCCACGCTTCAAGGTACGAGTCGGTAGCAGACCGCAGGCAGCAGGGGTAGACGACAGCACTGTATTCCATTGGTTCTGAGTATTCTGTGAGACATGCATGATGTCTTTGAGAACGTCACTGGCAATACCAAGGTGCAGACGGGTATACGGTGGAGTGAAACCATGCTACGGCGTGCCGTAGACGACATGTGGCTACGTAAGATATTTCATGGAAATACATAGAAACGAGAGCGGTGACATGTAACCTGCCGCTGCCGTCTGCGAGCGGCTACGAACTCGCACCTTAACTTTCTTTTGTGGTTGCTTCAAGTACCACTCGGCTTGTGTGCGCCCACATTAAGTAGGTGCATAGTCGCTACGCATAAGTACATATGTGTCTATGTGTGACGTCATATACCTGCATCTCGCTGTTTAGTATCGCTTTGCACGTACAATTACGCCGCAAATAGATCAATTAAGCGCACCTGATTAATCAGTGGCTACGGACAGACTAAGTGTATTATACATAATGTATAAGTGAAACACGGTGAGCTATTAATACAAGGTTCCCGGCGGCGCAGGTGGAGCGATGCGCCGGTCACTCGTGGACAGAACACGTCACTTACTTATAATTACATTTTAAGTGGTAACTTTAATAATTTAGCTTCGGCACTTAATTTATCCATGACTCCATCGTCAATTGACGGCTTAATACTTTATGCTAAGCATATAATACTGCCGGCCTATACGCATGGTCGTGCGTGTTACCTCTAATGTTAACAGACGTTTGCGGTCAGTGGTCGAGACACTGACGGAGCAAATTACCCTTATGTAACGGATGCCAGGAATCGAATCTTTGCTAGTCCGCTACAGTGCGCTGGTGGTGTGCTGCTGACGTGTGCCTACGACGATGCGTGTTCTTCTATGTGTGTGGACTGTATGGCTTCGATGTGTAAGGGCTTCAGAAATGAAACATCTTCATACGTTGAGAGCGATGCTGTTCAGGTGTGCGGTGCTTGATGGTTACATAGGTCACAAGATGGTGGTTGGGACGCCAACAACTGGCCGAATACATGGTCGCTTAAGTACCTCGAAACTTTACCTTATCGACGACCATCGCACCGAACACGTGCACAGAGAATCTTTCGTTTATTTTTATTTAAAATAAAGTACATATGTTACGTATTATTCGTTTCTATTATACATACGTACGTATGTTCTATACATCGTTAGGTAGGTCTCATTAAGTTCTATCTATCGGTATACAATACCTAAACCTAACTACTAGCGTCACTGAGTTATTCCATAAAAACTCCCAAAAAATGCTGTCACACAAGGGCCCGCCCACTATATTTTCTATTGAAAAACTATTATATACTAAATATATATATATAATTTTGGTAGGCCGTTGTGTGCAACTATGTGGGGCATCTATTAAAACAAACACCATGAAGATATCTTTATTCAATTCGAACCTATTACAATAAAACTTATGAATCATAAGAAAAATACAGAATTTCTTAAGTAAATACTATCGTACATGAACAAACTTTATGATAAACATACAAATGTTTGTTATTATGCTTATTTTAACTATATAAGGTAATAACTAGCAATAAGAAAATATCTAGACGTGATTTCAAGTCCATATGAAGCCAAAAAACACTTATAAAACTATAAAACGAATATGTAAACAAACAGCTGTTTTATGAAGTATTAGTTCTTATCTGTTACAACTGATAACACTATTTATGATCGATATCTAGGTCTCTACAGTTAGCACAAGGCTTAGACTAATGTTCATGTACTTTATAGTACTTTATATTTAAGATTTAACTAATAACACTATTTTAGCTATTTTTTAACGTTTTGACACGTCCGGGAACCGAACCCGGTGTACCGCACGATTAGATAATACTGATTTTATACGATTTTCACTCGCGGTTTCGAATACACTATTCACTGTCATAGTTTTTAATGTCTGTCGCGAACATCTCTCCCGCCGTGCAGCAACGCGCGTGACCCATCGTGTGGCGTTGCTGCAGAGCACCCGGTGAGCGACGCCTCGTCACTTGGGCAGGGGGACCAGCTTCTTAGCCGGCCGTTTGAGGACGCCTGCTGCTGTGCCCGGCGCCGTCGGCGCCCGGGTAGACAGCCACAACTCGACCGCGCGGCCAGGTATTGCGCGGGAGTTGGCCGTCGGCGATCAGGACGGGGTCGCCGACCTCGAGGTTGAGCCCAGACCCATGGGGCCCCCGCCGGTGTTGCAGCTCGGGTAGGTACTCGCGCACCCAACGGCGCCAGAACATGTCGGCGAGGATTTGGGCGCGCCGCCAGTGCATGCTGCTGTTGAGGTCAGCCTCGCTGAACTCGCCCAGTGGAGGGAGGCGAGCAGAACCACCGAACAGGATGTGGTTCGGGGTGATGGCCTCGCTGTCTGCTGCGTTGACGGAGACGTGTGTGAGGGGTCGACTGTTTACTGTGTACTCGACCTCACACAGTAGTGTAGCTAGGACTTCTTCGTGCGGATGGCGCTCGTGAAGGACCGTATAGAGGGCGGTCTTCACGCACCTGACGAGGCGCTCCCATGCGCTCCCCATGAATGGCGCTGAGGGGGTGATGAAGCGCCATATGATGCCACGGCGACTCGCTTCTTCGGCGACGGCGTCTCTCATCTCTCGGTCGGCACCGTGCATGTTGGTGCCGTTGTCCGAGTAGATCTCTGCGGGGCAACCTCGGCGCGCTGCGAACCTGCGCAGCGCCAAGATTGCGGAGTCGGCGCTCAGGCTGGCAGCGACCTCCAGATGTACTGCCCTGGAAGTGAGACATGTAAACAGTGCCACATAACGTTTGTGACGCTGTCTACTGACGGTTACGGAGAGCGGCCCGAAATAATCAAGACTCGTGTAGGTGAAGGGCCTCTGATGGTGGGCAAGGCGCGTCTTCGGATGGTCCCCTGTGGCTGGCTCAGCGTTTTTCTAA
This sequence comes from Euclidia mi, assembly GCA_944739405.2. Classification (NCBI taxonomy): domain Eukaryota; kingdom Metazoa; phylum Arthropoda; class Insecta; order Lepidoptera; family Erebidae; genus Euclidia; species Euclidia mi. The sequence goes on from OX123187.2 coordinate 2,220,255, forward strand.
TGCGGCATGGTAGATATCTATTTTCTTTGTAGTCGGCCGCAGACGAAGAATCCAATAGTGTTGGCGTATTTCATTGATTACCAACTCTGTACCGCTGTGATGTAATTTTCTATGCGTCCAATCTATGTATAGCTGCGTGATACGATGATCGCCGTCTAAGATTGGCGGTCTCTTTGTCTGTTCGGAGATTTCTTCTGTAGCTATTATACGACTGCGTAGAGTGATCATTCCGTTGTTCATCTCCACGGGTAACGAATACAGGCGGCTGTCTCTGGCGACACCTCCTCCGCGCCGCAGCTCCCGAAGGTCGGCGCCGAAGGAGTTCTCTTGTACCGCCTTCACAAGAAGGTCCTCGGCGCCGCGGGTGTGTTCTGCGGAGAGAAGCACGAAGTTTCGGGAGTCGGCGGCTGGACGAAATGCCGCTCTGCCCGACTTGATGTTGTGCTTCGTCTTCGTCGCGTGACGCCAATCTGGATCCTTCTGTCTATTTTTCTGCGTTCTTTTATATTGTAGAACTCTTGCTGTTGCTCGTAAGAGCCTTTCCCATTTGGAAAATCTATACGGGTCCGGTACGGCTTCTATAATTCTATGTGTTTGACGTTTCTCTACAGCTGTCATTGTGCGCTCTTCGCCTGTCGCGTCAGGGGCGATGTGCTTCTCTACGGGCCATAGTGACGGGTCTTCGTACAGGAACGACGGTCCGGTGTACCACTCGTGTTCGGAGTTAAAGCTGTTTGGCACGTCGCGTGCAGCCGCATCCGCCGCGTTCATCTTCGTAGGTACCCAGCGCCAATCTTCAACTTTACTATGCTCTTCTATGGCGGCTAGGCGGTGTGCGACGAATGGTTTGTACGCCCGTGCTCCTTTTCTGATCCACGTCAGTACAGTCTTGCTGTCCGTCCAGTACACGACGGCCTCGGGTTTGACGCGATGTTCTTCTATTACCGCTTGAGCGACTCGCGTACCCATGACGGCGGCTTGCAGTTCGAGTCTCGGGATTGACACCACCTTAAGCGGTGCCACTCTCGCCTTGGCCATAACGAGCGTCACATGTACACGCCCATCTGGTGTAGTCACTCGCCAGTACAGGCGCGTACAGTACGCTGTTGCGTAGGCCGCTTCACTGGCGTCCGTAAAGACATGTACTTGGAGTGTACAGGCGTCACTGTACCCGGGGTAACACCGCGGGATGCGTATCGACTTCAACTGTTCTAGGTTCTGGCTTCCTGTAGTATCTGTTTGGCTCGAAGAGTCACGGGCGATGCGAGGCCGCACTATGGAAAATGGTAGAACAAGCGCATATCAAAAATGCTTTTTACGAACATCATAATTTGGCTAATATGGCTATTTTATTAGGTTCTCCGAGGAAAATAAGAGATTAAAAAAAGAAAAGAAAGAACTTGTTCAAAATCGTTTCAGGGAGGAGTTGGGATTAATCGTCGACAAACCTCGGCAAGTTAGCGGGAATACGAACGATGGCAATACCGCACGAAGATTCTTCTATAATAGCACTTACTCACCGGAAATAACAGGTGTAGATGAGGCATTGATTAAACGCCTATACATTATCTTGCAAGTTCTTTCTTCTGGAATGATGATCGACCCTAAAAAATTTGGGGAATATGCAACAGAAACTGCAAGAATCTATGTAAGTAATTACCATTGGTATTATATGCCATCCTCCGTTCATAAAATACTCATACACGGGGAAAACGTTATCAAACATTTTGCGGTGCTTCCTATTTGACAGCTATCGGAAGACGCACAAGAGTCTCGCAACAAAGACTATAGAATCATACGACTTCACCATGCCAGAAAATATTCCCGATCTGCTACAAATGAAGATGTCTTTAAAACGCTTTTATACACGTCAGATCCATATATAACAAGTTTGAGAAAACCGTACGTAAGAAATGTGAAAGAACTTGAAGAAGAGGCACTTAGTCTTTTAAACATGGCGTCTGAAAGTGAACCCACATTTACTGACCCTGATCTCAGGATCAGGGTCAGTAAATGTGGGTTCACTTATACCACTTCAGAGTGGTATAAGTTAAAAGTAATATTTATATTTAGTTATTACTTATATTTGTACCTAGCTACATCATTTCCTGAAGCCAGAATATAGGATGTACCTATTAGTAATATGATTTTAATTTAGTAAATTGTTTTCATATACATATACTTTGTTTACTTTGCTTGTTGTAATTAACCATGGTTTAATCTTTTTAGTCATTATAAACTTTCAACTATTTTTTTCGTGATCTTTTCCCATTTCTTTCATTCTATGCAAAAAACATACATAGATATACAAGAAAACACTATAAACTACACATCATTCAAATTTCCAAACCTTACTGCATATTTGTGCCAAATTTCATCACGATACGACAAAAATTCATGAAGTTACAGATTTTTGATCCGATACCGACCTATATTTTCCATAGTGGGCCGAGTGGGTCGTATAGCGACATAACTATTTTCAACGCTTCTCGTTTGGTAGGCGCTTCGGTGCCGATGAGGCCGTCTGGCAGCCGTGCGAGTGTAAGGTTGAAGCTCAGCTCGTCCGCGCTCGTTTTCCACATCAAGCCGAGAATTTTCTCTTCTTGCCCCTTGCTGGCGAGGCCGACTGTCTCCTGGCGATGTTGACTTGGTTTTATTGCTTCTATGATTCGCTGTGGTGGGCGACTATTTGTGCAGGATGCAATGCACTGCTTCCCTATTGTCTTAATGACGGTAGGCTTTACGGCGGCCTTTAAATCTGTAGGAGAGTGCACCTGTCCTCTATTCGAAACAATAAGAGAGTTCGTCTCTTCGGTTTCTATATGTCTATCCGTATCCGGTTTCATTTCTATGTTTCTATCGAGCTTTACTATATGCGCGAGCCTCTTCGCTGCGTCTCCATGGCTATTGGGTTTCTTCTCTATATATGCGAGCCTCTTTGCTGCATCTTCTTGACTATTCGTTATGACGTGTGCTTTCCTCTGTGGAAAGGCCGTCTCTATTTTTCTATTATCTATTGCTGTCGAACTATTCTGTGACACGTCCGTCCGCTTCTTGGGGTCCGTGTTTGGTTGACGTGGGTTCTCTATGAGCGATCCGAAGGTTTAGAATTCTTCAAACGACGATTCTGTGTTTCTATTGTTAGCGGAGAGTCCGTTGACGAAGTTTCCGGTGTTTCCCAAGATGCGCAAGCGCGCGCCGTGCAGCACCCACCCCAGCGACGTAAGCGACGCCACCGGTTGATCGTTGGGTCCTCTTCGTACTGCGTTCGCTATGAGCAGGTGCCAGTTGTCTTGACCTATTAGCACCTTCGGCACCCCTATGTCATACACCAGTTTCCTCTTGATGCCTTCGAGGTGTTTGCAGTCTATCAGGTCCTCTTCGGCGATCTTCTGCGGCGACAGGTGTAGGCTGGCTACGGTGCGCGCACACAAAGGCACTTGTTTGCTGTCGGCGCCGGCTCCTCGTATGTGTATGTCTACGCGTCGCGACGTTGGCATGTCGATCGACGTATCGCCTATGGCACGGATCGTAAACGGGTCCAGGTTCCCTTCCGCGCCGTTTTCCTTGGCTATGTCTTCGTCTATGAGCGATACGGTGCTTCCGTCGTCGAGTAGGGCGAACGTAGACGCCTCTCCCGCCGGTCCGACTATCTGCACGGGCACTATCTTTAAGTATGCTTGAGCCTTTGCACGTATGCACGAACTGGCGACCGTTTCTTGCTTTTCTATGTTCACGTCTTCGGTCCTATGGGCTCCTCTATCGTAGTGAAGCAACTGGTTGTGTGTAGCGCGGCATCCCTCTACACCGCCCTTCTTAGGCTTGCACGAGTGTTCTATTCGGCGTATGCGTAAGCAGCGAAAACACAATCCATGCTGCTTAGCTAGCTGCCATCTCTTCTCTGCGTTGGCGTTACGAAACGTGCTGCAGGCCGACGAGTAGTGTCCTTCGCGTTCACATATCCTGCACTTCGCGTTAGACGTGTCCGTATGGGTTTGCTTCTCCGTCGCCGTCGCCGTGTATGTCCTCTGCACGGTACGTCTGCTTGGCGGCCCATCGGTGATGTTCTCAGCCGGTGCGAACGCGCTACAGTAACGCGCGTACTCTGTCACGAAGTCACTGAATCGGCTGAGGTCCGGCTTCGACTGGCACTTCTCGGTGTACGTCTTGTACCACTGCACACGTAGCGAGTTCGGTAGCTTCTCGGTCAATACACGTACTAGCTCCGCATTGATGAGGTAGTGTTCCTTTTTCAACGCACGAAGTGTGACGACGCCGCTTCTAATCTTGCTCGCGAACGCGCATATGTCCTTAGTTGCTTCGCTACAGCGTGGCAGGGTCCTCAGCTTGTCCGTCTCTGCCTGTGCGATCGAGTCTGGTCGTCCGAACTGCAGCTCCAACTCCTTCATGATTTCATCTGGTCGCGCATGCCCAATCAGTTCAGAGCTAACTGTTTCTAACGCTCTTCCCTTGAGACTTCTTCTCAGTCTCGCTGTATTCTCCACGTCGTTGAAGAAATTCTTGGTGGTGTCGTATATCGCCTTGAACGACAGCCACTCGGTGTGCGCGCCGCCGAACGTCGGTAACGTCATGATGACTTTCGAAACCGCCGGGTGTGGTGCAACTATCGATGTGTCCGGTGGTTTCCTGTCGGCGAGCGCGGCGATCGCGGAGGTGAGATCCGTGATGAACGGCTTCAGCGAATCACCTCCCTGTTGATGAACGTCCATCTTCTGTGAGGGCGGTCCATCTTCCTTATCTATCTTCTGTGCCCCGTCGACGTCCCTCTTCTTAGTGGACGCCGATATCACAATATCTATATCTTCAGGGCCGGGCTGGGGTTCCGGAGCCTCTTCCAACCACGAACGTACGTAGTCTTGTTTCGACTGTCCATCCTCGTCGTAGTCATCGGAGTCCGCCTCCTCTTCAGTCTTCTGTAGTGCTAACTGTGCTAACTGTAGTTTTATCTTCAAAACTTCTTCTCGAGCCAACATCACATATCTATTGGAGCGTCCCGTAGCTGCTGAGCGTTAGTCACGTTCCCTCGTTGGCTTCTTTCTATCTCTATTTTCTATTATACTATGTTGCGCTGTACAAACGCTGGTTGCAACGTCCTTTCCTTGCCGTCTTCATTTTTCTACTGCACCTCTGCTCGCTCCCTTGCATCTTGAGTGATGTTTCGTTCGTCCCTCCCCGCGGGACCAGGGCGGGCCGGCGGCGGCGCGTCGCTCCCGACTGTTGTCGACGGCGATCGCGGTGGCCCGTCGTGATGGACGACCGCGGCGGCTGGGTTGCGGGCAGCGGCGGCGCGGGCAGGGGTACTGGAACTAGGCCCGGCGCCGGCCGCTCCCCCGGCGACCTCGGGAGCACGACCTCTTGAACGCGTCGTAGGCATTCTTCAATCCGGCTCGAAGCGACCAACAAATGTAACGGATGCCAGGAATCGAACCTTTGCTAGTCCGCTACAGTGCGCTGGTGGTGTGCTGCTGACGTGTGCCTACGACGATGCGTGTTCTTCTATGTGTGTGGACTGTATGGCTTCAATGTGTAAGGGCTTCAGAAATGAAACATCTTCATACGTTGAGAGCGATGCTGTTCAGGTGTGCGGTGCTTGATGGTTACATAGGTCACAAGATGGTGGTTGGGACGCCAACAACTGGCCGAATACATGGTCGCTTAAGTACCTCGAAACTTTACCTTATCGACGACCATCGCACCGAACACGTGCACAGAGAATCTTTCGTTTATTTTTATTTAAAATAAAGTACATATGTTACGTATTATTCGTTTCTATTATACATACGTACATGTTCTATACATCGTTAGATAGGTCTCATTAAGTTCTATCTATCGGTATACAATACCTAAACCTAGCCAATACCAATACCTAAAACTAGCGTCACTGAGTTATTCCATAAAAACTCCCAAAAAATGCTGTCACACAAGGGCCCGCCCACTATATTTTCTATTGAAAAACTATTATATACTAAATATATATATATATATAATTTTGGTAGGCCGTTGTGTGCAACTATGTGGGGCATCTATTAAAACAAACACCATGAAGATATATTTATTCAATTTGAACCTATTACATGAAAACTTATGAACCATAAGAAAAATACAGAATTTCTTAAGTAAATACTATCGTACATGAACAAACTTTATGATAAACATACAAATGTTTGTTATTATGCTTATTTTAACTATATAAGGTAATAACTAGTAATAAGAAAGTATCTAGACGTGATTTCAAGTCTATATGAAGCCAAAAAACACTTATCTTAATATATAAAATTCTTGCGTTACTGACTGACTGACAGACACGCTACAGCCGAAACTATTGGGCGCAGGAAGCTGAAATTTGGCATGTATGTTCCTTGGGGACCGTAGTGGTGCACTAAGAAGCGATTTCCCGAAATTCCCACGGGATCGGGCAAAACGGGTAAATTTAAAAAAAATGCAGGCGAAGCTGCTGGCGTCCTCTAGTAAAACTATAAAACGAATATGTAAACAAACAGCTGTTTTATGAAGTATTAGTTCTTATCTGTTACAACTGATAACACTATTTATGATCGATATCTAGGTCTCTACAGTTAGCACAAGGTTCAGACTAATTTTCATGTACTTTATAGTACTTTATATTTAAGATTTAACTATTAACACTATTTTAGCTATTTTTGAACGTTTTGACACGTCCGGGAACCGAACCCGGTGTACCGCACGATTAGATAATACTGATTTTATACGATTTTCACTCGCGGTTTCGAATACACTATTCACTGTCATAGTTTTTAATGGCTGTCGCGAACATCTTACATTATTGAACACATATTCCTCACATATAACAATGTGGCTTAAGTAACCGCCAGGTCACAGATAATATAATTAGGTGTCATAATATACAGGGTGTAAGAAACGGCGTACCGAAAACTAATTTCAGTGATTCAGTATATAATACTGAGGCCATTGGCGGTCGAATGTTGCGAAAAAATTTCATAAATTTTTAATGACGTGCTCAACGATTGACTATAAAGCTCAGTAGTCACACACGGTTTAACTCGATAGTTTTACTCGACAACGAGTAAAAATCAACGTGTGGACTGCAAAACTCACACTTAGATGACATCAAATACACCGTAATTTTACTCTAGGCGGGCCTTTGAGTCTGGCTCGATCGAGTAAAACTGTATATGAGTACGGAGCTTAAAGCGCTTTTATATGATATTCTCAAATATTACGCACTATTAGCTCTGTTGTTTGAGAGACTACCAACTGATTTAACTGATCGTTCCTGTAAGCGGTGCTTCTGGCCTTAAGCGATATCGTCATTTTACTAAATGAATATTGGGCAATCACTTTACGTTAAAGATCGGCCCAATCTCTTTACTAAGCTCTACGACCAATTAGGTACACACCAGCACTACTTTCAGCCTTTAACTTTTAGACAATAGTTGTTGTACCCTATAAACGCTAAAAGGATCCTGCCCATATCCACTCCCGTGTATCCATTCATGGAGTTAATATGACTGTGTATTGTTGAGAAAATAGTGACAAGGCAACACTACCTGCAGCCGCGCGTAAACAAACACGCCGCGAGTGACGGCTACACAAACTTGTCGCCGCGAGGCACCGCGCACGTTGCCCCTCGCTACGTCAACAAACAATACCTTACACAGTCATGTATTACACATGTAAGTCGCACGAGCACCTGTGAGGGACAAGGAGGCACAATACTAGTAGCACAGGTAAGTGAGCCGGCGATAAGGAAACGAGTGATATCGCTAATGGTCGCGGGCGGCGCCGCACACCGCGAGCTCGCGCGTGCTCGCGCTACTAACCACGTCCTCGCGTGCACTCACAGCATTCTACAGCCATACTGCTAGCATTATCGTGAATAACATAATTATTTTGTATTGAAATGTTAACTCTGCGTAAGCGAAGCCGGTGGGGAACCGTCAAATAGATTTTGTGTCCAAACGTGAGTCATTTTCAAAAAAGTAAATAACTACCGTAATAGTCAATCGTGTGAAAAGATTGTTGCATTGTTCGTTTACAAACATAAACGCAGCGATCTGTCGCGGAGCACACAGTGAGTGTGGCAGTAAAGTGTGTGCGTGTTGCGTTGACTGAGAGTGTTCTCGTGATATATTCGTTCGGTTATACGCAGCGATCTATCGCGGAGCACACAGTGAGTGTGGCAGTGAAGTGCGCGCGTGTTGCGTTGACTGAGAGTGTTCTCGTGATATATTCGCTCGGTTATACACAGCGATCTATCGCGGAGCACACAGTGAGTGTGGCAGTAAAGTGCGCGCGTGTTGCGGTGACTGAGAGTGTTCTCGTGATATATTCGCTCGGTTATAAGCAGCGATCTGTCGTGGAGCACACAGTGAGTGTGGCAGTAAAGTGTGTGCGTGTTGTGGTGACTGAGAGTGTTCTCGTGACATATTCGCTCGGTTATAAGCAGCGATCTGTCGCGGAGCACACAGTGAGTGTGGCAGTAAAGTGCGCGCGTGTTGCGGTGACTGAGAGTGCTCTCGTGATATATTTGCTCGGTTATAAGCAGCGATCTGTCGCGGAGCACACAGTGAGTGTGGCAGTAAAGTGCGCGCGTGTTGCGGTGACTGAAAGTGTTCTCGTTATATATTCGCTCGATTATAAGCAGCGATCTGACGCGGAGCACACAGTGCGTGTGGCAGTAAAGTGCGCGCGTGTTGCGGTGACTGAGAGTGTTCTCGTGATATATTCGCTCGGTTATAAGCAGCGATCTGTCGTGGAGCACACAGTGAATGTGGCAGTAAAGTGCGCGCGTGTTGCGGTGGCTGAGAGTGTTCTCGTGATATATTCGCTCGGTTTGTCTGAATGTTTAATGACTCGGCGAGCGTACGAGCGACTTAGCGAAATTTTGGAGCAAGTGATAACACGCCACGCGGCTCACATCGTCGCGTCGAGGCGCGGGTACGAAGTTCAATAACAAGTAAAGTGGAATCTATTGGGTGTAGTAATACATAAAATTAAACAGTCAACTTGTGTTATACAGATTCTGGTGTTCGAAGACTGGATTGCTCCACAGAATACCTCATACCATGAAAAGAAAACAGCGCCTCGTAACATGTTCACTCGCAAACAAATTGTTAAAACATTTTTCTCGAATGTTACACTGTCAATGTTACGTAAATATCCTTAAATTGTCAATTGTCTCGTGTTCCACGCCTCGTGGAGCACTTTAAGACGACGATCCTGGCCGTCATGTAGATACTTCACAGATATTTTTATTTTGGGGAGAAAGTAGGCCCAAAAGGGACTCCATAATATACGGATCTGCAAATAAGATGAGAGTGGAATGTACGCAATATAACTGTTCCTTTGAGTTGTGAAAGTCAGGCGACAGTGGCAACAAAAAAATGCAAAATATTTTGCAAAATATGGCTAAATATAAATCCTCTCTCGGGCTTCAGGCCCAAGTGGATTGTAATCGAGACGACAGACGATACTTGTATGATGATCATACTGATATCAAAATATTAATCTAGGTACTTATTGCTCAAAGGAACATCATTAACTAATTTACATACGATTGCTGCGTGGTACATACGCGGTGCCCCCGAAACCAGGCGACCCTGTGTCAATAGTCCCTTATGTTTGTATTAATAAACTAATCCGACGTGTTGAAATATTGGTTTACACTACCTTGACGGAGACGTCGAACCGTTGAGTCAATAAAGTCAATAAATAATTATGTGCGGCACGGGGTTATAAGTACATATAGTCCTCCAGGCAAAGTACAGTAGAAGATTCACGCGAAAAAGTAGTACACCACTTGTTAGAATCTAAAATACTTTGCGTAAACCTAAACCCGTATCAAGAGTATGGCAATACAAAGCAAAATCTAATGGTGCTAACGTAATTACGTGTCGTGAAGTGTCGTGCTTCTGAATCACATTCATCAACCTCGCATCAGTAACGTGTAATCGAATCGAAATGTCGACACTACGTGGCGTTTAGAACTCATGAAACAGTGAGTAATGGCCGCCATTAACTGGCAGATGTCGGTGCATGCGAGAGACAAATCGGTTCGAAGGATGTGTGCGTAGGTAGTACTTACGTACTAGTTTATCAGCACCACGAGATATAACATATCCTGTGTGACCTCGTGTCACCAAGTGCACCAGGCTTGCCGTCAAGTATCGCGGCTCCACCGAACAATCCACCTGTAGCTCCGCCGGAGCAGCGCCGCTGTCGCGATAACGATCTAACTCGCAGCAAACACACTATCTTGCTGACAACTCTCCAATAGTACAGCGTCAACTGTTATCATAGTTTAATACCGACTTGGGAGCTGTTTGGCTGGATATAGATCATTGTTATATCGTTGTTTGTCTATAAAAAGAAACGCTAGATGTAATCTCCGTTGCTGGTGTCGCGCGCCGACTGAGATTGAAAGTCGAGCAAAGTCTTAACACTCAGTTAGGAGTATCTTTACTGTGTGTAATGTACTGTATCTGTACTGTATGTAAGTCAGAGAACATGGCATTAATCAATAAATTAAGGAACAAAGCGACGCTACGAAGAGCCGCCGTAAATAATAAAGAAACGTCGCCGCGTCGTCACCGCTCGCTGCCGCGCCGCACGCGTGTTCTACCATGCCGGAGCTGCACCGGAGTCGTGCCGGTGTGGCGCCTGAAGCCACGCGTGTCTCAGACGCCCTGTGCCGCTGCCCGATCGCGCAAATTAATTAATATCCAACATAGTCTTTAATTCATTTATATTATTTCTGCTAATTTATTAGCTCTAACGTTAAGTTAAAATGTTGTCTCCGCTTGCTTAGAGATTACCCGACGTGCTCGTACACGCCCCCGCTACGTTCAATACGAGGCTAAATAGAAATAGATACTAGCCGAACTCCAAACGGGAGCACACAAAAAATAATTCTTTAGCTTTATAATATATCTTGATCCCTAACAACATTGACGACGACGCGCGACCATGAAACCAGATTCTAGTGGTCTCCTATGTCAAATTAACAAAATGTTGCCTTGAAGGAAAGTAGAGCATAAGAAAAGTATTCATCATGGAGAATTTAAGTCACATGTACGAGTATGCGTGTGGGACCAATGATTGAAGACCCATCCAAACAACTAAAACTATTTTCTATTTGCGTACTGATCGTTGGTTTGGGCAAAATATGAGCCACGATGGCGGACGAACGAAAAGAAAGAGAAATGTGTAGACTTTATGCCTTCATGCTAAAATATTAACGTCCAAATAAGTAGACACACTGATAAAGACAAGAGCGACGTACGTCGAGACGTATCACACACCATTTATGTATATAGTACTTACAGCGACAATAATAACATTGAAGAGTCTATATAACGAATTTTTGAAGGATGAGAAGCAGAATATATGTAATGTGGAAATAAGAGAGCGCAGACGAATGAACACGATATAAAATAGATATTTAAAAAAATGAAAATTTACTCAAATTGTTTGTCAGTGTAGTATAAAATAAAGTGAGTCGATTGTTGAAGAATGTTGGATAAAAAAATCCTTGGTTAACGTTCTCTAAAGATATTAGTTATTCTGTAGAAGAGCCGTATCAACAAGAATTAGCATGTGCATAAATCATACGTTAGTAGCCAGAACACCTACACCTATAACCAGGATCGTGGCTACGAAGTTAGGGTCATGCCGAACTACGTATTAGTTCAAAATGCCCACATATAATATGAATTCATAAATTTCTAAAGCGCACAACATAACCTGTACACGTCCCGGACACGACCCGCGCACGAGCGTGACACGACACACGTCGCGCACTGAATCCATTTGTATAACAATTTGGTCGCGCCGCGCGGGCCACGCGGGACCGCACGGCAATATTTGTTACTCTACAATATATGTTGTTTCACACACCACGACAAATTTAATAAAACGCTCACAAGCTCGTATCCTCCTGACACCCCTAAAGTTTAATAACATAGCGATACTATCCTCGCACTCTGTGGACCGAGTGACGCCGTGTCATGTATTAAATGTAATTATTTCCGAACGCATAGCTAACGAGCAGACGACGCAAACCTAGGATGAGCGGCCGCCATTCCATTTATTCATAAAATTGACTGCACGGTTGGCGTAGTGGTTTAAGCGGCCGCCTCGCCGCTTGACATTGCGCCGAGTGTTGTGGGTTCTATTCCCACACGAGACAACACTTTGTGTGATTCATAAATTGTTGTTTTGAGTCGGGGTGTTCATTGTGTCCGTTGGTTGATTGTTTGTAAAGTCGCCCGTGACACAGGATTTATTCCGAGTGCGGGAGTTGTCTTTAAAAAAAAAAACAAAAAAACAGTGAAAAAAAACGAAATCTAATATTTTTGTAATGAATCAAAAATAAATTGACCTAAATATTCGACTTGCATAAAGTATAACCTTGATCCAGTAGGGAAAATAAAAATATCGGGATGATTTGGTGACTAGTAGATAGCTGTGTAGAAAATGATTGGGAACCTCAGTGTGACACTAGGTTAGTGCTGTGTAGGTGACATATACGTATACGTATACGTTCAGTCGGTGACTGGTGACACCACCGCGGCGCCATTGTGGAGCGCACAACTGGCAAGTGACACTTACACACGTGACACTCGTTTGTACCGGTAAACACCCCATAGTTTACTTAACTGCCTGTTTGTACTTTAAAGACAAAGCTTAATTAATCACGCCGACGAGGAAATTATAATAACGCAGTAATCACAGAACAAAATTGGCGAATAAATCGGACAGTTTTAGAACCCTCCTCACCGGCCGCGCCTACTACAAATATATTGACTTACTACTTTTAAAGGGTAAACAGAGGCTATAAATATCAGATATTAATAATTCCTAACTAGCTGTGCTGCCGCGGTATAAATCAAAACGGACCAAACTCATTATGAACGAGAACAAATTGAAAGTTTTGATAAATAATATTAAAGTTATTTATATAACTTTATACTATGGACAAAGTTCATTCAAGCGTTATAGTGGCGTTGCTATTCTCAGCCTGGCTCCTCTACTGTTACAGAACATCGTACAAGATAATCTGATAAGGTAAAATAAAAGTGTTATTTTAACAGAGTGAACAAGAGCCTTCACTGTCTTCTTGTCATTAAAAAAAACATATAAAACGTATTACAACCATGGATGAAAACTTAATTGCAATTATGTCTTATAAGCCGTCACTCACGAACCGAACCGAACTCATTACCACCCTCCTGTGGAAAGTGCCATCGCCATATTTTACGTAAGCTCAGCAACTTACGTAAAATATTCCATTACATAATGGGAGATATCGTCACATTTATATACAACTAGCTGACCCAGCGAACTCCGTATCGCCTTTTTAAGAGGTTTTATTTAATTCCCTTTTTTCCAAGCCCCTTTTCCAAAGATACCATTGACGCGCTTAATCTCTTATCATTTCAGAGTCTATAAATTATGAACAAACAAACATAGATTTTTATATTATACTAGAGGACGCCAGCAGCTACGCCTGCATTTTTTTTAAATTTACCCGTTTTGGCCGATCCTGTGGAAATTTCGGGAAATCCCTTCTTAGTGCACCCCTACGGTCCCCAAGGAACATACATGCCGAATTTCAGTTTCCTGCGCCCATTAGTTTCGGCTGTAGCGTGTCTGTCAGTCAGTCAGTAACGCAAGGATTTTATATATTAAGACTAGCTGACCCAGCGAACTCCGTATCGCCTTTTTAAGAGTTTTTATTTAATTCCCTATTTTCCAAGCACTTTTTCTAAAGATACCATTGACTTAGCGCTTAATCTCTTATCATTTCAGAGTCTATAAATGATGAACAAACAAACATAGATTTTAAAATAATATTGAATTCCCCATTCCTTAAAATATCGGAGACGACACCCATATCGACTTTTAAAAAAATCCCGTCCGCCATCTTTGATTTCCTATCCACCATCTTTGATCACGAAATAGGTGTTCTATTAGGATTTACCATCCCTTAAATCATCAGAGACGATACCCCTATTGATTTTTAAATTTTTCCCATCCGCCATCTTGAATTACGAAATAGATGTAGTATTTGGATTCCCCATCCATTTTAACATCGGAGACGATACCCATATTGTTTTTTTTTTAAATCTCCTCCGCCATCTTTGATCACGAAATAGATGGTCTTTTTGAATTCCCCATTCCTTAAAATATCGGAGACGATACCCATATACCGACTTAAAAAAAAATCCCGTCCGCCATCTTTGATTTCCTATCCGCCATCTTTGATCACGAAACAGATGTTGTATTTGGATTCTCCTTCCCTTTAAACATCGAAGTCGGTACCCATATTGATTTTTTTTTAATTTCCCATCCGTCATCTTTGATCACAAAATAGATGGTGTTTTTGAATTCCCCATTCCTTAAAATATCGGAGACGATACACATATCGAATTTAAAAAAAAATCCGTCCGCCATCTTTGATTTCCTATCCGCCATCGTTGATCACGAAATAGATGTTGTATTTAAATTCTCCATCCCTTAAATCATCAGAGACGATACCATATTGATTTTTTAAATTGTTACCATCTGCCATCTTTGCTTTCCCATCCACCAGGTTGAATCACGAAACAGATGTTGTATTTGGATTCTCCATCCCTTTTAACATCGCAGACGATACCAATATTGATTTTTTAAAATTTACCCATCCGCCATCTTTGATTTCCCATCTGCCATCTATGATCACGAAATAGATGTTGTGGCGTACTACGTGCACATACCTACTTGCACAGTACGCATAACCCTACGCTAAGTGTGATAGCTGATAAGAGCTGATAACCCTTCGTCGCGTCGCGTACGCGAGCGCGAGCGCCGTCCACCTGCCTCGCCAACGCATTACATCTGACTGGCGACGAATGTCACGGCCACCGAGTTTTGTTCAGTGTGCCACTTTATTATAAAGTGTGCGTGAAGGACAGAGCGCTAGTTAGAGTGAGTTGACCGATATAAATCAAATTGTGTTTATAGCTAGTTATAATATGTAGTCATGTAAGAACCGTTAGTTGTAAATCTCCTTTTATTGGTCAATATCGATATTGTGCTCATCGCCACCAGTAACCTCTCTGAATGTAATTTTTTGTATATAGCTTGCCACTATTTGTAAATAAATTATTACCCCTTACCTATACCGATCTTCAAGAATAGTTTTATTATACTCGTCACGTCGTCGTCTGAACAAGTACCTCGTCACTCTGCCAATACCCAGTAAACCCAGTACCATACCTTCTATCCTACCATCCAGGAAAATGTTGTATTTAGATTCCCCACCCCTTAAAATATCGAAGGCGATACCGATATTGATTTTTAAAATTTTCTCATCCGCCATCTTTAATTTCCCGACCGCCATCTTGGATCATTAAATAAATTTTTGATATTATTAATCAGCGTCCCGAAAATCTCGAAAAAGATACCCATATAGAATGTATCCTATTCGTGTAGCCTTTTTTTGTCTTTGACCCAACCCTCCCCCTTCTCGTTTGACCATTTTATTATTTTTGTGTCTGGCCCCTAAAAGTTGTGGCGTAATTTTATATAGCCTTTCGGAATAATTTGGCTATCATAGGCAATAACAACTTTTAAAATCCGACTGCTAGTTCCTGAGATTAGCTGACATTATCTTTTAGCCTTTTTAGCCTTTTGCCCGGCCCCAAAAGGACGAAGCGTTATGTCATTCCGGAATAAGTGGGCTATCGTATACTGTACGTTTTTAGGGTTTTTTCGGCAACTATAAGATTTTTTCTCGCCGTAAAAACCATCGTTGAACTTTAACGAACATTTAAAAAAAGAATTGGCCAAATTGGTCCAGGCGTTGTTGAGTTATACGCTTACCAACACATTTTGCGATTCATTTTTATATTATAGATTAATTGACTTGACACTGTCCGTGTGGTGACGGATTAAGAATACGAATTGTCACCACCCCATATCATCCCATGGGTGTCGTAAGAACCGACAGAGGGAGCATAGTATGCAGAGAACAGCACTGCAAGAGAAGGAAAACTTGATACAAACCCTATACCAACCCGTTTGGCCAGCGTGGTGTAGTAGGCCAATTCCTCCGTTCAAAGGAGAGGCCTAGTCCAGCAGTAGACTATCAAAGGCTGATGATGAGACTTGACATAAATCGTTCGCAAACAATATTAAGATACCATTTACAATTTCTTAATAGCCATCGTTTTCTTATTCAATATCGAAAAAGATTTCTATTTGGTTTTCTAAATCATTCGTATCTTCAATAAGTAAAATAAAGAATTGATTAAATTGAAGATTTTCGGCAGTATATTAGAATACGAGCCGTTCTCATTTCTTCGGTTTCGAATGAAATGTGTAAAGAATTTCATGAATTACATCCAAAATGTGAACTAAATAAATGTTCAGCATATTTGAGGTTACTTTAAAAACTGCCATCTACTTTATTTTATAAAAACGTTTTCGCACGTCAAAGAAAATAATAAAGACTCACGTTTAACACCTTCGGGGTCTACATGAAACTATTTAGATCATAGGAGAGTTGGTACAAAGAGCGCGCGGCGCAAATCCTGCGTGTGTTTGTCAAAGCGTCGCATTATCACAACCGCTGCTATTTTGCTCCGCGATCATTAACAAAACGACATTATTTTTGCCTTCGGCGCTGTGAAAATATTCCAGGTGAGTATGGAGGCAGCTCATGTGTGGGATAAGCGTCGCTGTGACAACATTGTGATGGCGCGCTCGCCGGTTAATCCTGTCGTCTCGCCGCCACATGACGAGTCTCAATATTACAATAGCATCATTGCCATGCTTTATTTCCTTTACCTGACATAAGGTACGTACTGTTAAAAGGTAAATCCAGTGATGGATTCAGGACATTGAACAAAGAAATTAATTTTGAGTAAAGCAAATCTTAGGATCTATTGTAAACATTACCGATATTCTATAGATATTTAATCTGAGTAAGCACATCACTAGTCAAGCTAAAATTAGTGACAAACTACGAAGATCTTCCCTAGATTAACCCATGAGAAGGCGCGCCCTAAAAAGTTACACGAGCAGGCGCGCGTGAGCAAAACTCTCACGCTACTTCAAATGACGTTATCTTTGACATCAATTACATTTTAAATATAAATTTGTATGTTTTAATAAATTTAAAGTAGTTATTTATTTAAATAAAGTGTTATATTAATAGTTAATAACAAAAAAGGTAGTCTCATGTGCAAACTAAAAAAATATTGCACTTTGGCCATAATATTTGGCTAATTTTACATAAAAATATCATCATCATCAGACTAGGCCTCTCCTTTGAAAGGAGGCAATTCCTCCTTTGGGAATTGGTCTACTATACCACGCTGGCCAAACGGGTTGGTATAGGGTTTGTATCAAGTTTTCCTTCTCTTGTAGTGCGGTTCTCATAAAAAATATATAAAAAACAAAATCACAATAGAAATGGAATGATTTTATCTTACATGATATCTTGAGTTATGAGCCTTTCATAATACATAATTACATATGGCACATAAAAGTAACATGCTCAAGGCACACTGATATACTGCACAAAAACATGCTTGTTTTGAACGCATTTTGCTAATGTGGCATATAGGAAGTGTGGGATTTGCGAAAGTGGCATTTTACGAATGTGGCATTGTACGCCTAATCCTATTGGTATCTACTAGTGATACAACAATTGGTTTGCCTAGTATATTCCTATGCATATCTTGATTCTCTAAGGCTCTTTCGAAGGTGTTCGCTCAGATAAGAACGCGCAAGTTTTATATTTTAAGCCACTATATATTTTTTCCCTGCACAAAAAGAAATACTCTTATTGAGATCTTTCATGTGTGAATATATAAAATTCTTGCGTTACTGACTGACTGACAGACAAGCTACAGCCAAAATTACGGGGCGCAAGAAGCTGAAATTTTATTGTAGTGACACAGTATAGCTAAAGTTAAAATTTACAGCAAAGAATTTATTTGTGAGCAAAATGCTCATAGCGCGCCTTCTCACGGGTTAAAATCATAAGTCAAAGTGAAGTAACTAATTGGGTTTAACCGCCATTGTAGCGCGAATTCTATGTATTATCTATATTCTAAGGCTCACCCGAATGTTCGTGAGAATGCTCGCTAAAACACACTCATTTGTTTTGTAAAATTCGCGAGAATGCTCATTACAGGTGAATGCTCAAGTGTATCAGCGCCATTACATCGTTTATTTGGTACTTCCACAGAGTCGTGATGTAAACGCTATAAGAGTCTAAATTCCGCATTGTTTTATGTGAGCAGATTCGCGGTTCAGCTGGTCAGACAATATAATGGAATAACTATCTTCTGTAACTCGGTAAATATTGTCGGTTCTTTGACAAGCTTTGTGTGGGATAGTCGTGTCTCGACAGAGCCCATGGAGTCAAAACTTTTGGCATTTCAGGTAAGTGCACGTGAGTAATTGCAACTTCTGAGGCGGTGGTAAACGAGAGTTCATTGTGAACGAGACATTAACGCTGACGTGACGAACGATTAAGATTAATGAGCTTTAGAAAACAGGAGCTCAATGATATAGTCAGATTTCTTTATTATAACCTTTTCTGAGATTTGTTGCGGCAATGAAGGTGTTGAGGTGAAACTAAGTATGTATGTGTGAAATTTTTGGCATGACATATTATTGAAAATTTTTAGAAGTAGTGAGTACACGTTGAGACATAATTTGGTGGAGAACATTTTGGATTGAAAGCTCGATAAGAAACAAAACTTTAAAAATATATATTTGTTTTTTAGACCTCTGACAAAGTTGGAGTTCACTTATTTATGAGCTGACCAGGGGTACTTGCATAGATATAATATTTCTATGGGTACTTGCGAAGTTGGCTGAGGTATCGGATGTGGGCTTCTCATCATGGCGACCATAATGACATTCAGGTATTGGCATTAATGGATGTCAAATGGTTTGAAATAACGGTGACCATCGTTGCTGGCCAACGTTGTGACGACATTAGTTTGATGCGACACAGAGCGATAATGTTAGCGACCCGAGACACGAACCCAACAGCTGCACGAGACTAGGTGACTACACCACGACATGTATATACTCAGTATTTATAAAACAAAGCTTTCCCATTTCGTGACACGAACTCTATTAATGTCAAAAACAACATGTGCTGTGAAGCAACATCTTTACGTACATCTAGGGCTTTCAGTCTCGATACATTTGGAGTCCGGGGAAAAATTCGAGACTCAGCCCGGTCTCGAATTTTCCGGAAAAATAAGACTTCAAGACTCTTACAAAAAATACTACCATTAGCATAAGCATTTAAGCAGTTAATGCACTAAGTTTATAATGTACTTTTTTAATTAACAGAGAGAGGATCTCATCATCATCATCAACCTTTAACAGTCCACTGCTGGACTAGGCCTCTCCTTTGAAAGGAGGAATTGGCCTACTATACCACGCTGGCCAAACAGGTTGGCATAGGGTTTATATCAAGTTTTCCTTCTCTTACAGGGTTGTTCTCTGCATAATATGCTCATGGGATGATATGGGGTGGTGACATTCCGTATTCTTAATCCGTCACCACACGGACAAGAGAGAGGATCTTATCATGTTGTTTTCCAACAAGTTTAGGTTGCAATCTCCACTCATTATCCCAACTTTTACTTTACAGTAGTTGTTTTCACGCAATCGGATTTAAAAAATAATGGTAGTTTAGGAGATTTTTGAATAATGGCTATTATTTGACTTAAGTCTCAAAATTCTCGATAGTCTCGAAAACTGGAGGTAGCAGTCTCGAGTCTCGAAAACACAACAAAATTGTCGAGACACTCGAAATTTTCGAGACCGGGACTCCCGGGATGAAAGCCTTAACATCTATATTATAGTTAGTAATTGATGTAAGCACCAAATTGTCAATAATTAATGCACAACATTATTGGACACGAATTTCGAATATCGTTTTCAGTGTTGGAACGTTAAATAGATCGCAAATAATGGACGATAATTGAATGCGACGTAAATGGAAATTGCATGTGTGCCTCGCACCGCCCGGACACAATGCACCATATTGAAATTTACAGAGCGAGCATTAACGTGTGTCCCGTCCGATACCCGCACGACATACACACGACACTAGGCCGGCGTCCTGTGACCGCACTATGTCCCGCACTGGCGGACATTCATTAATTCCACATCGGAGCGGCTGCTCACCGTTTATTGCGACTAATCGACGACATGACATGGGGCCCAATTCCGCTAAATAAATATAGTCGCGATATGATGTCAGTGTCATACTTACGTCACAAAAAGCGTATTCTTCTAAATTATATGATATTTGAATGAAATTGTAACGAGATGTTATGTGTCAACGACGAACTGTTTATTTTAAATTATACGATAATGACATAAGGTTATCATAATACCGCTTTTAAATCCATTCAAAATATGATATCAATGTCATATAAAAATAGCAGATATAGTTGATTGAATCAGGCGTTACTTGGCGGAACTCCATTGTAACCTAATGGAAATCCTCAGGAGCGATGGGCAACGACTGAGGCTCAGTTAGAGGAGTTCGGTATTGTCAACCTTTTTCTATTGCAATAGTTGGGGTGGTCAATCCGAG
The DNA here is from genome assembly GCA_944739405.2 of Euclidia mi. Taxonomy (NCBI): domain Eukaryota; kingdom Metazoa; phylum Arthropoda; class Insecta; order Lepidoptera; family Erebidae; genus Euclidia; species Euclidia mi. Next base: position 2,240,896 of record OX123187.2, read on the forward strand.
GGTGCGTGGTGGGTTCCTCTTTCTTTCCATTAGGTTAAAAATAGCAGAATTGGCCCCCTGTTTACTCGCGATGCGTAAAGTGGCGTTAACACTGCCCACAGCGTTCGAATTGTACCAAAATATGATTATATCCGCTTTATTTGACACTGGACATGTAGAGCAACCCCTCACAATCAGAGCTCGGACATTTCTCAGGAGGAGGGGTGACGAGAGGGAAATGCCTCGTTTATCGTACGAGTGGGCAAGTGGCCGCGTCGGGAACACATTTAGAGGTGGCCGGCGGGACTATAATTACGTAATCCATCGGTGAACAGAGCGAGTGTGCGGGGGTGCAGGGGGAGGGGGGTTAGAAAGCGGTGCAATAAATCATGCAGCCATCAGGTGGCGCCCGCGCCGACCTAATGGACTCCCGGGATACTCGCCATCATAAAATCCGACAAAGGCTTGAAATATAGTGGTCTCAGCAATGTGTATGTACATTGTGGCACTGTTTAATATTCGTCAGCCATTACCCCTGACCTTGTCTCTCGAAATATTTCTACTGAATACGTACAAGTTAAGCTCGTAAAAACATGACGTCGCTAACACTCGTCTCGTCTCAAACTACTAAGAGCGACAGTACTTACGTTCGTAAATCACTCCGCGTCACTTGGTTTCAATAAACTAAAAAAATGCCAACGTTTTGAGAATTCTTATTAAATTTTTTATTAACTTACTAACTTATTTTATAACTATGAGTCAATTCCACAAAAAACCTAGTACTTTTTAGGGTTCCGTACCTCGAAAGGAAAAAAACGGAACCCTTATAGGATCACTTTGTTGTCCGTCCGTCTGTCAAGACCCTTTTTCTCCGGAATGCGTGGCGGTATCAAACTGAAATTTATACTGAATACTCGAATCTACGGTTCCATAGAGCTGTAAAAAAATCAAACTTCTAATCCAACGCAATCAAAAGATACAGCCGTTTATAAAAGATATATTTTCAAACTCGCATTGGAAGCAAAACCTACAGGGTACTTCCCGTGAACTCAGAATCTTGAAATTTGGTACGAAGTAACGTCTTATATCACATATAAAGGAAAAATTGCGAAAACCGTACATTTTTAGTTACAGCATATAAAAAAATATTTTTAATAAATTTTATGTTACTATCCCTTTCTCTTGAACGCGTGGAGTTATTAAATTGAAATTCATATCAAATACTCAGGTATATAACACCTTTAGGCTGCAACAAAATCAAGCTTCTATGTCAACGCAATCAAAAGAAAGAGCAATATAAGCATATTTTCAAACTCGCGCCTACTCGCAAGTAAATCAAAACCTATAGGGTACTTCCCGTGAACTCAAAATCTTGAAATTTGGTACGAAGCAACGCCTTAAAGCACATATAAAGGAAAAATTGCGAAAACCGTAAATTTTTAGTTCCATAATATAAGAAAAATATTTTTTATAAATTTAAAGTTACCACCCCTTTCTCTTGAATGCGTGGAGGTATTAAATTGAAATTCATATCAAATACTCAAGTATATAACACCGCTAGGCTGCAACAAAATCAAGCTTCTATGTCAACGCAATCAAAAGAAAGAGCAATATAAGCATATTTTCAAACTCGCGCCTACTCGCAAGTGAATCAAAACCTACAGAGTACTTCCCGTGAACTCAAAATCTTGTAATTTGGTACGAAGCAACGCCTTAAAGCACATATAAAGGAAAAATTGCGAAAACCGTAAATTTTTAGTTCCATAATATAAGAAAAATATTTTTTATAAATTTAAAGTTACCACCCCTTTCTCTTGAATGCGTTGAGGTATTAAATTGAAATTCATATCAAATACTCAAGTATATAACACCGCTAGGCTGCAACAAAATCAAGCTTCTATGTCAACGCAATCAAAAGAAAGAGCAATATAAGCATATTTTCAAACTCGCGCCTACTCGCAAGGGAATCAAAACCTACAGAGTACTTCCCATGAACTCAAAATCTTGTAATTTGGTACGAAGCAACGCCTTAAAGCACATATAAAGGAAAAATTGCGAAAACCGTAAATTTTTAGTTACATAATATAAGAAAATATTTTTTATAAATTTAAAGTTACCACCCCTTTCTCTTGAATGCGTGGAGGTATTAAATTGAAATTCATATCAAATACTCAAGTATATAACACCGCTAGGCTGCAACAAAATCAAGCTTCTATGTCAACGCAATCAAAAGAAAGAGCAATATAAGCATATTTTCAAACTCGCGCCTACTCGCAAGTGAATCAAAACCTACAGAGTATTTCCCGTGAACTCAAAATCTTGTAATTTGGTACGAAGCAACGCCTTAAAGCACATATAAAGGAAAAATTGCGAAAACTGTATTTTTTTAGTTACAGTATATAAAAAAATATTTTTAATAAATTTGAAGTTATTACCCGTTTTTCTTGAAAGCGTGGAGGCATTAAATTGAAATTCATATCAAATATTCAGGTATATAACACCGCTAGGCTGTAACAAAATCAAATTTCTATGTCTACGCAATCAAGAGAAAGAGCAATATAATCATATTTTCAAACTGGCGTCTACTCGCAAGGGAATCAAAACCTAATGGGTACTTCCCGTGAACTCAAAATCTTGAAATTTGGTACGAAGAAACGTCTTATAGCCCAGGTAATGGATGCGGAAGGCTGAGGACCGTGTACTGTGGTGCGTGTTGGGAGAGGCCTATGTCCAGCAGTGGATTGCGATAGGCTGATTGAGATTTTAAATAACCCAGACGCTGCAAACGGCCATTGTGAATGCTTGCATTTCGAAACGTTTAATGTCAGAGAGATAACTGTATATAAGTCACCACAGTGTCCAATTAATGTTGCAATAGAATGCATAAATATAATAATATACAGCAGCAACCTCAATAGGTATAATTCATGTTCTCGTCTGATTGTCGTGGGAGACTTCAATATTGATTTTAGAATGAATCCCCAAAATGGAATTTTCACATATTTTTCATCTATAAACATGTTTCCGTTAATAAACACTAGCACAACATGAAGTAGTACATTTATAGATAACGTCTTTCGAACTTCAATGTTCAATGTAGTACTTTACCTTTTTCAGTCTCCATTTACAGATCTGGTTCAAATTTGATACTTAATTCCATACTTTAATATTTTCATTTCCTTTATATGTTTTTTTAATTTACATAACGTAATATAACTTCACGCCTTTTTATCCCTGAAGGGGTAGACAGAGGTGTATTACACACTCACACTTCGCCAGTTTTGTTTCGGTCCTAATGTAATAGAGGGCGAGCCTATTGCCATCTACGGGGCACATTACCAAGCGAGCGATAATTAACATTTTAAATACACACATATGTAACTCCTAAAAGTCAGTGATTTGTGCCTGGGGTACCTGGGGATCGAACCCGAGATCATCGTCTCGGCAGTCCGTTACCTACACCACTGGGCTATCGGCCCTTACTTATTTTTGTAATTTATTTAAGAATATGGATTATTGTTTTATTTTATGTGTAAATAGTCACCCTAGTTTAATTTTCATCGCAAATAAATACTATAATTATTAAAAATACTTAATTAGTATTTTTGTAACAGATTGCTAATAGTCACTAAAACTTTGTAAATCAATAACTTTGATAAAAAATCTTACCATCATTCATCAGCAGACTTTTGCAAGGCTGCTGCAAGGCTGGTATAGGTATTTAAGTTATAAAATAAGCGATAATGTTAATATAAAATAAAGGATGACTGATTACAAACGACAAAGACACCTTTTTCTTTAATTTATGATCATACAGCTTTCCATACTGTAATGTTATGGATTTCATTTTGCAATAAAAATACCATAACTATGACTGGTGAACTTTTACTTATATACCTACAGGTTTGTACGGAACCCTCGGTGCGCGAGTCCGACTCGCACTTGACCGGTTTTTATTTCGAACAAACCTCACTCAATTAAAGCTCAAATTTCATGCAAAATTCAATTGGTTTTGTAAATTAAATCCGTGTACATAAATTAAGTAAATACCACACTCTATTTTGTGAATGCTGATTTCGCTTTGATCCTTTGTTATACAAAGTGACGCTTATAAATGTACTTGGTGATAATTAAATAACTCTAATTAATTGCAGTTGCTTTAATTTTAATTAGTGTTTTCTAAGTACGTGCTTGAGTTTTATCGACTTCGCTTAAATGCACATCTATGTGTTGTTATGTACACATTAGTATTTAAAGCGCTCAAACAAGTATAATAACGCCACGTGCGGACGCTAAATTTACTCAGCGCGATATTCCGCGCGCTTATATCTGCATCATGTCGCCGGCGAATGTTACAAAGTTTATTTAACTACGTAGTGATATAAGAATGCGGTGGCTGTATTGTAAGTCGCACGTGAGCATCAATCATAATTACAGTCAGTCAGAAACAATTGTTTGCCGCGATCCTCTTCTCTATCTATTACACGAACTGTTCTGCAACTCAGCGCCGATTCAGCGCTGCAATCAACAATCGTGTACAGACTAGCTAACTCAATCCCGCCGCGGCGCCGGCTCATTCATGCTGTGATTAGCGTAACTCATCACCGAATTATCTAACAAAATTCCAGGAAGATATCGACGTTTATATTGAGCCGTGCACACGAGCACCTCATCACACCGACATTGTTTAACTTTTATGATAAAAATAAAATAGATATCAACGTAATATTAAGAGTAGCTTAGAAATACGCGAGACAAATGTGCGTTGTCACGCACCACGACGTCGCGCTTTCACTTGTGACGCGTCGTCCTCTGTACAGCTCATAAATTTTACTAAAATATTCAATGTCATAAAAAGGAGAAAATGTGAAGTTGACAAAGTGCTCATAATACCGACAGAAATCGGGAGCACTAATTGAAAACGTCCTCAATGTATCTAGATGTTTGTAGCATTTGATCCATTTATGCGCACATAAATGGATGATTCTGTAGTTTATAATCAAACATTTCCACGTGTTGTGTAGTTCATCATGCGCGAGTTTTTTTGGCCATTATTTTTCGCACGCAGTTATTGTATGGCGTGTTTCAATCAGTGGTGAGCCACGACAATATTATCACAATACTGAACTAATTGTGGTAAAGCGAGTGTCCCGCGGCGACCCACGGGCCACACTATTATTAGGCGAATAATTCGAGCAGCGACGTGAACATAAGCCCGCGATTATATTCAGTTGAGAGAGCAGCGGGTGTTGAGCCACTAGCAGTCAGGAACACGATACAAGTTTACCAGTTAAAGACAAGAGTCTCACTCAAAGAAAAATTTAAAAATATTGGTATTCTTACTGTAGCATCACAATATATTTATGCCAGTGTTATGCATGTACGACTACATATAAATTCTTAAAAAATGAATAGTGTCATACACAATATTAATACTAGGAACAGGCACAAAGTATAGATATAGAGACTCATGTATGTGTGTACCGTCATAACAAGGCGTATACGGCAAAATATTTATATTAAGTTAAAAACTCGATGAAGTGAGCGTCCTTGTGGTGGTACGTGCCTCGCGCCTCACGTCCAATTCGCCTCGCGCCGCAAGCCGATACCAATGACACGATTGTGATGGAATTAATTTAGTAAACATATTGGAGCACATCCAATTACAAGCAGAGCCAATTAACCGTGGACCTGTGCTGTATGAACCGACATCAATCAATCAATCAATCAATCATCCTATAGAAGTCCACTGCTGGACATAGGCCTTTCCCAACACGCGCCACAGTACACGGTCCTCCACAGTACACGGTCACGGTGAACCGACATACTACTGTGTTATTATAATTATGTGAAGCCGCTGCATTTACTTTATGTTTGTACATCGTACGTACAAATGTTATAATTATACATCACTGCAGCCATTACTCATTAACAGATTGTTCTCGATTCAGCTACTTAAGGGCCATACTATGAATATTATGCTAACTACCGACTTGTATGTTTTTTGATGAAAATTATTACAATTTTCATCATGAAAACATACAAGTCGATGTCATAACTTTTAATATGTTTTGAGATACATTACCCCGAAACACTCGGAAACACTCAGCTGAGGTACCCTAAGGTACCCTGAGGTGCCCTTAATAAAAATACAAACATGGCTATAATAACAATATATTTATTACATTCTCTGCTTGATGGATGGCAGATTCCCCAAATAATAACGTGTATTGTGCACACAAGGATATAAGGTGTTGGGGAAGTGGCCGAGGTGACCACAGGGAGAAGGTGTGACACGGCCTAGTCCGAGATTACAGCCACACACTCACAGACCACAAGCCAGCACTCTACTCAAACTCTACCTATTATAGAAAGCTTGCTAACTATCTCAAGAAAATTATATCTGTTTAACTTCAAAAGTAAAAAATACAATGTAACACGTCACGCTGTCGCAACGGTGTCGTCCTGCCTCGTGTGTCGGGGACATCACACGTGTTTAGATAAATCCTAAGAGCGTATCCAACTACACACTCGCTACACCTACGTGCTACAAATGTCTCGTAGACAAATGCTACGACGTAGCGGTATGCAATATATGGAGAGCCCGTATGTAATAAGACCGTGGTCACCATACACAAATTTCAAAAAAATCTATATTCAGAACATACATCTGTGATATCTAGTATCTACACCTGGGATCCGCCATAAAATAAAATTATCCCAATTTGTTATAAATGAAGAGAAGTTCCCAATAAGCGGATAACATAAATACAAAGTAATTTATTAGGGCAGCGGCGGCGGCCGTGGTGCGGTGACAGGTAGTCGGACTCATTTATCGACACCAACTCGCCGCTCGTTTAAGATGCGGCACTTTTTAATCAGTAAACAACGTGGGCTGTATCTTATTTTTAGGGACTCATTATGGGATACTCGATCGACCGCCATTATAAAGATGTAGGACCTCCGTCTCATTTGAAAATCAATCGTCGGTTCGTCCGCGCCACAGATACTAGTGGTGGTACCCGCACGTACAAGTTCTAAGCGAAGGAGGTCCTGCCCTCGAGCAATGCGGCCTCTCCTATAAATTATTTCGTTTCAATTTTTTAGACTTTGTAACAAAGTGAATGCCGTCTATGTGCTGTAGTTCACTGAAACTTTAGTGTTCTTTTAAATAAATGAAGGTCAAATTTATTCTATAACGAGTATTGCTGCCTGACAGTGGCGCCACAGTGGATCGCTGTAGAGATAACGGAGCCAAAATTTTACGTGACTTTTTTTAACCGTACAGTAAAGCTCTAACTTGAGTTAATTAAGGTTCATTCGCATGTTACTTAGGGCTAAATATTTATGAAACAAAATTTTTAAACCACTGTATAGCGAAATATTTCTAGTACTTGAGAAGTGTACAAAACACGATGATTAGTAACGTCGTCGAACTAAAACACGTCATAAATGTACGCCTTATGTAATTTACTTACAGTAAGTAAGGTGTATATCAAAAATATCAGCGGTCTAAAAATACGAAGCTAATCAAAGTAAAAGTTTCACCCTCTAGGGTTAAACACTGCGGTCACAGCGGCAGAATTTACTTATGAGTATTTCCTGGATTCTGCTTAACACGTGTCGCGTTTATAAATAAAGCATTTTATTAATAAAATGAAGCCCTTCATTTTGACTTATTTAAATGATTAATTAATGGAAGCTGTGTGTGACGTAAGGGAGAGGGTGAAACATTGCGCAGGACGTAGACCCGACGCATATTACAGCCGCGCGGCTCATATCGCACCATTTGCATGTGCGGCATGGTCGCGCGTCACCGCCGCGTCGCCGTCGTTGCTGTAACGTCGTCTCGCACACACGTTGGTTAATCTCCTCATTTGCTGACCTTTATGCGCCGCCTATACCATTGATATTAAACAAAAACAGTAAATCTGCCACTGATCCTGGTAACCTTTCACTTAAGCCGAGCGCCTCCCTCACCCTCCAAATTAAACCGCCTAAATAGTCTTTCATGTTGGGAATTTGTTTTTTTACCGCTGTTATTAAATATGCGTGTATGTCAGAACGCTTATCGTTCTTTTGTGCGTCTGGATTAATATCTCTGAAGATTCATTGATTATAACGTCGACGGCGCGCGCTAGCGAGTGAGCGTGTCTGCGCGTATGTGTGTGTGTTTGTATTCGCTCGTGGCGCGTGTTGCTACAATTTGCTTACTAAATCTCACAAATCTCGTTACGTTCAAATTGGCGCTCATCTAAACTTGATAAAAAGAATATTGGCTTCACAGAGATTTTACATTTCGTAAGAAAAAGGCCAATCAAACACATGTCAGGCTACGCACAATATATGGTTCCGACGTTGCCTTACCTAGTATCAATAATGTTCAAATGATCATAATTTTTATCATTTCATTCATGTACATTTTTTTTCAGCAGTTCAAAGCTACTTCATAAACATACTGTTCGATAGAAACAGTGTTTAAACCGAACCCTAATAACAGTTTAACATACCTATGCACCGTAATAATATACCGCATGAACAATGCGCGAATTAAATATTGTTATCTTTAAACATTTATTCCAACACTCTAGTATTTAGTCTTCATAATGAAACATTGACGGAAAAACGAACGGACATATAGTAACAATTCCAAGATTCCTTATAGTCTACTAAGGAACCCTAAAAATCATATTATTATTTCCATAATATTTACATAATGAGCGCTGCGATTTGTTCGCTCGGTTTGTCCTTCGTCTCCATATTGTACTGAGTTTGACGCTGATTGTAATCGCACTCGGTTGTCTCGAACTCTATCGGGCACCTGGCTCACTCATAGATTTACGTATTTAATTATTCTGCGCGAAGATGCCGTTCTATTGCCGGCTCTACGTGCCATGACAATAAAAAACAATTTATGTGCAGCAATTTTGAAGTGGACATTGAGGATCGATGGAACAAACTACCTGACTTGATTCATTTTGGCTTAACTCGTAGATAAAACAAGAATCCCAATAATACAGGGTGTCACAAGACCCATCACCAAGCCGAAGTCTACTCGTTTTGCACATCATGCCAAGTCATACTACGCGAAAATAAAACCTGGGAAACAAAAAAAAATTAAGCTTTAAAAAATGTACAACTTTTATTACCAGCAATGTATAGCGTGCGTTTGCAGACATCGTACCTACGCCGGCCGTATCTACCTACACCGTGCGCCGCGGTGGCGGCAGTTTATGATCACGTGGTCGCGCGGCCGAGGCGAATGACCTCGCAGCTGATTGCTGGTACGTATACACTACGCGTCGGGAACTTTAAAGCCGTTTATTTTAGGGAAATATTGAAAATTTTGTTTATGTTTATTTGGCAGAAAGTGTACATTTATTATTCTAAACACGATTTTGGAATAATTCGAAAAAACAAATCGTGACTTTGAGCTTCAATATCTCCTGAACCAGTAATTTCCCAGGTATGGTGCCGAAATAAAAAATGATCGTAATAATTGGTACTATTGGTGGTTTCAGTTTTCGTTAAGGGTCTTTTTACACCCTGTATATTTTTTGCCTAGAGATATCAAACCAGGCTCAGTATGGCACTAAGCAATTTGTCGATACGATGTTAACACATAGCACAAGATTGGGGACATTGTTATTCATTGGTTTAGTGATCCATGGAGAGGTCGCAATCATGATTGACTCCCGATAGAATATCAGTCGCAGTTTCATTACTGAATATTGACGGCTGCGGTTTTTGTAACCACTAACTAATACACATCTAACCATTATTCGTCAATATTGTGTAAACAATTACTTTTACGGTAACACGTACAATTTAATTTTTATGATAGTGCCTAATATTTGTTTAGTGACACTTAGTTGGCCAATTTATTTAATTGTTTGCTAGTGGATTTAAATGTTTACTAACGTTTAGTGTTTAGTGTTGTGACCGCAGCGCGCGAGGCGCGGGAGGGCCGCGACCACCTCGCGCCTCATTACACGCGACACACGGTGGCCGCTCGTTACACACGCACCATTTGTTTATCACTCGCACTAGCCATCCACGGAATAAAACGTACTTATATCTATTCTGTAAACAATAAAACCGACTGCCGACAAAAGCCACAAATATAACAAACGATGTATTAATAGCTCCGCTCTTTGACGCGAAGAGCGTCGCTTGATTCATGCCGACGCTTCGTCGAATATAATAGATATAAAGCGCAAAAAAGTAACGTTTTATTTCTTTGATTTTTATTAAACGATGAGCGTGAAGCACGCATCACGTCGTCGCCGCCACCACCACAAACACGCTGCGAGCAATCGTCCATCTATCACGGCACATGGACGTGCTCGCCATACATACACGAGTTTACTAATAAAAAAGTAGGACTCAATTTATAAATAATGTAAGATAAGTTGATAAAAACCATTGTCCATTGTTGTAGTTTTTCCATTAAAACAAATTGTTTTTTATTAAAATATGATTATTTGTGGCTCTACTGAGAGTATACATTGCATTTTCCAGCTTCGATGACAAAGTTAGCTACTGTGAAGATAGATATTTGTCTTGAATTTAGATTAAATACGACCGACCATTTGTGACAAAAAACCTTGTCTTCAATAAGCTCATGTCGGTCAGGGCTCTGGCGTGCTGACCGCGTTTACAGACACTAGTCATCGTGAGAGAGTAGTACGCGGCTCTAAACCCTCACCTAAAACATACAATGGAGCATAAAATTCGTTATAGCGCATTAAATATCTAAGTAATTGCTTGAGGAACCTATTTCACCGTGAATTTTTATGGCGCGGCCTTCAACATTACGCACTGCGACTTCAATCTTTGTATAATTCTTCAATCAGTTCGGATTATAGTGTTCACTGCTTTATTATCAAGATTCATCAGCAGATGGCATTAGGGAAATAAAGATATAGCGCGGGGGACGCATGGTAGTCCCAGGGGCAGTTTAATGAAGTGCTGGCGTCTTGTCAAGCGTTATCTACGGCGCGTCCTGTCGACTTTTAATTCGACATGTTATGAAAAATGCCCTGCCTGTAAACAAGACAACTCTGGCACTCGCAACAACAGCTCTCGAGATAAGTAATATGGTGTGCACATGAACTCAGGCAGTTTATGTGTCGTCATGAGGTGATGCAGGTATTAGAATCAGTAATAGTCATGTCCACGGTCTGAGCAGCCGCACGACGCGAGTTACGAGCCGACACCTCCGCGCGGACACTTTAAGGACGCGTTTACGCTTGTATCAAAAAACCACATATTTCCGGTACATTTTACGACAATTTTAGATAATAACTAATAAACCTAATGATTACGATAAATTGATTACTTTTTTATCTATAAATCAATTTGAAAATAAATAAAAAATATTTAATTAATATTAATGTAAAATCGATTCGAAACGGCCTCTTAAATCAAAAATAGGCATATACTGCTATTTTTGGGTACAATTTTCTCTCTATTTTTACATTTATTTAGATTTTCAAAGATAGAATAGGGTAGTAAATATAGTCAACTCAAAAACAATTTGATTTTTTTTTTCAAAATATTGTAAATTGACTCAAAAAAAAGCAAAAAATCATCTTACATTTTTCTTCTATTTTGCTCGCATACGTGTGTCTTAATATGTGGCATTAAGGTTCGTTTTATTTAGCCACTTTCTTGATTTATATATCCAAATTCTGCAATGAGATCTCAGTCTGCGCTTGAGCGCCGTCGGGAGTGGACTCTATGTCGCTTGTCGCTGCAGCCCGAAGACGAAAAAAGCAATATACGAATACAAAATATTCGCTAAAATCAATTTGATACTTCTCGTATTCTGTGCGAATTACGTACAAGTAAATTTATTTTGTATAAATGGACATTATTACTTTATTTTCTCCGTTATGTTGAGTCAGGATATATTTCGGTATTTAGATATTATTTTGTTTCTTGCGTTGAAATCTGGTAAGATTATCTGGACTGATGGTATACCATCCCGTTCAAGTGTTGCGACTGGAACTCATAAAAGAGTTGACCTAGTTATGCCAGGTTGGGGCTCATTTTATTTGTTTTGGTGAGACCCTACCACTGGTACTAGTGAAGTAACCTTCCAAGGTTATTCGATGAGTCTTGCTGGTACTCGTCTGTGAGTAAAGCTACGCATGCCGAGTTTGGGCTCATTTTGTTTGTACATAAGAGACCCTACCACTGGAACTTATGAAGTAACCTTCCAGGGTTATTCAATGACTCTTGCTGGTATTCATGTGTGAATAGAGCTAGGTATGCCGAGTTTGGGCTCATTTTCTTTGTACATAAGAGACCCTACCACTGGAACTTATGAAGTAATCTTCCAGGGTTATTCAATGACTCTTGCTGGTACTCATGTGTGAGTAGAGCTAGGCATGCCGAGTTTGGGCTCATTTTGTTTGTACATAAGAGATCCTACCACTGGAACTTATGAAGTAACCTTCCAGGGTTATTCGATGACTCTTACTGGTACTCATATGTGAGTAGAGCTAGGCATGCCGAGTTTGGGCTCATTTTGTTTAGACATAAGAGACCCTACCACTGGAACTTATGAAGTAACCTTCCAGGGTTATTCAATGACTCTTGCTGGTACTCATGTGTGAATAGAGCTAGGTATGCCGAGTTTGGGCTCATTTTGTTTGTACATAAGAGACCCTACCACTGGAACTTATGAAGTAATCTTCCAGGGTTATTCAATGACTCTTGCTGGTACTCATGTGTGAGTAGAGCTAGGCATGCCGAGTTTGGGCTCATTTTGTTTGTACATAAGAGATCCTACCACTGGAACTTATGAAGTAACCTTCCAGGGTTATTCGATGACTCTTGCTGGTACTCATATGTGAGTAGAGCTAGGCATGCCGAGTTTGGGCTCATTTTGTTTGTACATAAGAGACCCTACCACTGGAACTTATGAAGTAACCTTCCAGGGTTATTCGATGACTCTTGCTGGTACTCATATGTGAGTAGAGCTAGGCATGCCGAGTTTGTGCTCATTTTGTTTGTACATAAGAGATCCTACCACTGGAACTTATGAAGTAACCTTCCAGGGTTATTCAATGACTCTTGCTGGTACTCATGTGTGAGTAGAGCTAGGCATGCCGAGTTTGGGCTCATTTTGTTTGTACATAAGAGATCCTACCACTGGAACTTATGAAGTAACCTTCCAGGGTTATTCGATGACTCTTACTGGTACTCATATGTGAGTAGAGCTAGGCATGCCGAGTTTGGGCTCATTTTGTTTGTACATAAGAGACCCTACCACTGGAACTTATGAAGTAACCTTCCAGGGTTATTCAATGACTCTTGCTGGTACTCATGTGTGAATAGAGCTAGGTATGCCGAGTTTGGGCTCATTTTGTTTGTACATAAGAGACCCTACCACTGGAACTTATGAAGTAATCTTCCAGGGTTATTCAATGACTCTTGCTGGTACTCATGTGTGAGTAGAGCTAGGCATGCCGAGTTTGGGCTCATTTTGTTTGTACATAAGAGATCCTACCACTGGAACTTATGAAATAACCTTCCAGGGTTATTCGATGACTCTTGCTGGTACTCATATGTGAGTAGAGCTAGGCATGCCGAGTTTGGGCTCATTTTGTTTGTACATAAGAGACCCTACCACTGGAACTTATGAAGTAACCTTCCAGGGTTATTCGATGACTCTTGCTGGTACTCATATGTGAGTAGAGCTAGGCATGCCGAGTTTGTGCTCATTTTGTTTGTACATAAGAGATCCTACCACTGGAACTTATGAAGTAACCTTCCAGGGTTATTCAATGACTCTTGCTGGTACTCATGTGTGAGTAGAGCTAGGCATGCCGAGTTTGGGCTCATTTTGTTTAGACATAAGAGACCCTACCACTGGAACTTATGAAGTAACCTTCCAGGGTTATTCAGTGACTCTTGCTGGTACTCATGTGTGAATAGAGCTAGGCATGCCGAGTTTGGGCTCATTTTGTTTGTACATAAGAGACCCTACCACTGGAACTTATGAAGTAATCTTCCAGGGTTATTCAATGACTCTTGCTGGTACTCATGTGTGAGTAGAGCTAGGCATGCCGAGTTTGGGCTCATTTTGTTTGTACATAAGAGACCCTACCACTACATTTTATGAAGTAACCTTCCAGGGTTATTCGATGACTCTTGCTGGTACTCATATGTGAGTAGAGCTAGGCATGCCGAGTTTGGGCTCATTTTGTTTGTACATAAGAGACCCTACCACTGGAACTTATGAAGTAACCTTCCAGGGTTATTCGATGACTTTTGCTGGTACTCATATGTGAGTAGAGCTAGGCATGCCGAGTTTGGGCTCATTTTGTTTGTACATAAGAGACCCTACCACTGGAACTTATGAAGTAACCTTCCAGGGTTATTCAATGACTCTTGCTGGTACTCATGTGTGAGTAGAGCTAGGCATGCACATGTATCTACATATCACAAAAAAATCTAAGTCTCAAAGTTATTTAGTTGAACTACATTTCCGCAAGTTACCGTACGTAGTACGTACTGTTGCCGCCGTGTCGCTGTAGTGACGCGATTTTGTACCTACTAAATTTGTAAACGCGTCCTTAGGACTCAACCTTATGTCGGTGCACAGGTTTACTACAACTATCAGAACTTGTAGCTACCGAGTCTAACTCTGCAATCTCACTGATAAACTTATTAGATATTCAATGTGCACAAGTTTAAGTTCCAACTACAGCGATTCTTTTAGAAGAGTAACTAAATTCAACTTAAATTGCTAAGTCCAAGCTATCGAGTCAAAGTTTAGAAGTTGTATTCTCGCAAGATATACATTCAACACAGGACTGTATAGAGTTTGGGCCTCAGGCAGGGTCTGAAAGTACGGCGATCTCGTCAAAATTTAAGTGTCTTGAGTCGGATCTTTGAAGTGAATATTAGAGTTGTGACACATTTATTGAAGCCTATATCTATTCTTTTATTTACTTTCACCTATCCCGTCGGCAATGAAATCTTGCACGATCAATTTGATCCACTTTTCGATGTTCTATTGAGCTGTTTGGCATGCATGTGTATATCGCGGGACAGCGCAATATTATGATATCATGGAGCTGATCTGATGATGAAGCTGGAAGGTGGTCATAGGATCTTCGCAATATAACGCCACTTTTCATACGTTTGATTCATCATCATCTTTCATATGAAAGCTTCTATTTTGACTTTTGATTTATTCTTGTTTTAAGATTGCTTTGTTCCGCCTGCATTAAAGATTAGGAATAAAACGTGGATTAACTTAGTACTCTTACTTAAAGTCTTCTCTTCTTCGTCTTTTTGGACAATACAAAATTTAACAAAAATATTATGAGAAATGGTTCGCTTCTCGTACGTAACTATGACAGAACACATTAAGTGTGCTGAACGTCGTATTGTTATTTCATGTTTTTTGTTTGTAACATTGGATATATTAAGTTACGACCGCTACTGCCGCTTGTGCAACATTATATAACAGTCAATAGGCATATTTTTATTCAGGTAACTAAGCGGCTGTGTTTGTTGTGTCCGTTGGTTGGATGTTTGTAAACTTTCCCGCAACAGAGGAATTATTCCAAAGCTCTCTCTTTATAAAATAAATAAATACGAAATGATTAAACTTTTGGCCAAACATTACATTGCGACGATTATCCCACACATACATCCCACCGTAAATCCGTATTTAAACTTACCTGAAGGGGCCTAACAACATTACATAATAAATTATATTCTGTAAAGTAAATAAAACTATACCAACCCGTTTGGCCAGCGTGGTATAGTAGGCCAATTCCTCCTTTCAAAGGAGAGCCTAGTCCAGCAGTGGACGGTTAAAGGCTGATGATGTTAAAGTAAATAAAAAATGGAAGAGACGGATCGGCCCGTCACGTACCACGATCTCTCCTATTTGGAAGTTATATTGACAAACAACACAACTTTCCTACCCCTGGCCGGTGAATCTCTGACGAAATGCTAATTTACCGGGCGACTCAAACAACCAAAAAAACCTTTCTACAAAAGAAGAATAAAATACAAAAATATTATATTTTTTTTGACAAATAATAATAATAATATAATAATAACCAATCAAGAACAATTGTATTGCAGCTCAAAAATAGTTTCAATGCCTTAAGCAACAAAGACTCTGGAGACGTTCAAACGCAGTATGATAACATCAAGTAGGCGCTTCACAACGCGAAAAAGAAAATAAAAACTAGAAAACGGAAAGATAGTAAACTTAGCATACAAACCAAAAAACTAATAGAAGAGAGACAAAAATTAATGTATTACACAATAGAATATAAAATTAAGGAAAAAATTGTTAAACGCAATATTCGAAATGACATAAGACAATATAATATTAAATGTGTAGAAACTGCTTTGAATAATAATACTTCTTTAAAAATAGCCAAGCAAGGTATACAAACTGGGTGATCGGCGATATTATGCCTAAGAGACAGTGCAGGAGTAAAACAAGGAGATAGAAATAAAATCCTACAAATTTGCACAGACTACTATCAAACATTATAGTCGAATTCAGAAAGGGCCCAATACAATATTGGAGAATACTCCTGCAGAGAAGATATAAGTCCAGTCACAGACAAAGAGGTCCATCGCGTTCTCAACAGCATGAAATACAGCAAATCACCGGGTCATGATAATATAACAACAGAATCTTTAAAGCTTGCGCAACCGATTATACTGACACACCTTACAAAGTTATTCAATACCATTTTACAAACAGGCAATCTTCCCAAATTATTTTGTCACTCCAACATCATTCATTCATCTTTTGCATAAGAAAGGTGATAAATCAAATATTGAGAATTATAGACCGATCAGCCTTGTTTCGCATCTATACAAAGCGTTTATAAAAATAATAGAAGGCAGAATAGCAGCCGAACTCGATTGCCATCAACCCCCAGAACAAGCAGGCTTCCGCAAAGGGCTCTCTACCATCATCATCACTATCATCATCTCTACGATCATCTGCAAGCTATCAACCAGGTTTTAGAAAAACACATAGAATTTAACATCCCCTTATATTTGGCATTTATAGATTATTCAAAAGCTTTCGATAGCATAAAACATTCTTCCATCTTTCAAGCGTTACAAAACCAAAATATTAATCCCACATACATAAACTAATTGAAAATAGTGTATCTCAATAGTTCAGCATCAATAAAACTTACAAATACAGGACCATCTTTCAAAATAGAAAAAGGAGTAAAACAAGGTGATCCACTGTCACCAAAACTTTTCATCGCTACATTAGAAGAAGTTTTTCGGCTAATACTTCCTGGTTGGGAGGGAAAAGGCATTCTCATCGGAGAAAAAAGACTAACTGTTCAAGAGCAAGTACATAAATAATTAATTTAAAAAGTTTGAGTCAACTCTCGATAGATGGCGTTGTACCATACGTCTGAATCGCGCTATGGTTACGTTACCGGCTGCACTATAAAAGGTCAATGACATTTTGTAATAAATGAACCTTAGATCAAGCTACAGTTTGTGTTTTATTTCGAAACCTACTAGTAGTTAGCATACAGTCTGCTTTAGTTCAAAAGTTCACTAGAACATTATCCATTGGTCCTTCGAGCCGGATGTGCTTATAGGCCATTTTATAGTTCACACGGTCAAGCCGACCGTCGTCTCAGACTCGCAGTGGATCGCTGCGCAAGAGTCGAGACATCCGCTGTTGAAGCGCGAACTGATTGCCATAATCAGTTGTGTCGCCAGCAGTTTTAGTACAACGGACGACAGAGGGCGCTACGGTTGGAAACGTGGGTGCTGAATCGCACACCTGGAGATTGTAGCTGCTTGCTGGAGTCGACAACGAGGACATCTGTGCAATCTATGACAAGGACATTGATGGAGTTCAATTGGACGTCTCAATAGAGGGCGCTACTGGTCACTTGGAAGAAAGTGACATTCAACCACTTTGTGTGCGAGTCAGTGCAGTTGCGTGAGTACAATTATTTATAAATAGAGCAAATTAGTGCAAGTGATTAAAAACTAGAATTTTGAACTTTATTTACAAGAAACTTTGGACTTAGAAAAATAGTTGAAGATAAAAAGACTTTGTAATTTTAAGTTAGTTTGTAGTTTAATGCATGCTTGTTTAGTTTATAGACTTAGAATAATTTTATAAAAAACGAGGGAACGGGGAATCTATGCCCAATTTCCGCCGACAGTAAACATAGTTCAAAACACTTGTAAAATTTTAGAAGCTTTTTGCCACTTAGAAAATTTGTACCTTAGTTTAGTTGTGTTAGATTATTTTCGCTAAGTGTTTTACAAGGTTTAATTTTTTTATATTTTTGCTACTTGTGTTTTTATTGGTATTTGTACAAGTTACTGCTTTTGCTTTTTATATTTTTATTCGTTTAGAATTGTTTTGTATGTAGTTTTCTATATACAAATTTTAGATTTGTTTTACAAGTAGTTATTTATTTTGTTTGTTATAACTTATAACACTCGTTTGTGTGTTGGTATATTATTTTGAAAATTTTTGGCTTTGTTTTGTAGTAGATTTACAAGATGGAGGGCATAGTAAATGTTTTAAATGATATCCAAGGTATTATTCAGAGAGGATTTTCTAACTTTAAAAAATGTCCTAAAGATAGGTTGACTCAAGAATATATGGAGACAAAACTTGATTTATTAGAAAAGGATTGGGCTTAATTTAAGGAAAACAACACAAAGCTTCATGAGACTTTTAGAGCATAGGATGTTCAGAAATATTTAGATATTTATGATACTACTGAAGACACATATATTACCTATAAATGTTTAATCAAATCGCAATTAAATAAATTAATGTCTAAGGTAGATAAAGAGTCAACAAAGTCGTCTAAAACCGTAAGTACGTCTAAGAGTACTGTAAAGTTGCCTAAAATTTCGATTCCTACATTTAGTGGTCATTATAGCGAATGGACAACATTTCGCGACTTGTTTGTTTCACTTATAGACAAGAATGAAACACTAGACAATGTTGAGAAAATGCATTATTTAAAGGCGCACCTTACTGGGGAAGCTGAACAATTTGTAAGACATAAGGAGATATCTGATTTAAACTACACCCAGTGTTGGGCAAAATTAGAACGGCGTTACAGCAATAAAAAATATTTGTCTAATTGTATATTAAAGCGATTATTTAGTCAGAAGCGTTTATCTGTTGAGTCTGCAACAGGCTTAAAAGAGCTACTTGACACCACCAATGATTGTCTTAGTGCGCTTTCAAATTTAAATGTAGATGTTTCTACGTGGGACATTATCATCATCCATATTGTTGCTTTTAAACTTGATTCTGAAACGCGAAAACAGTGGGAACTTAGCATCAACAGTCAAGACTCGAATGAGTTACCTACATATGAACAATTTGCCAACTTTTTGGAGAATAGGTTTCGCGCGTTCGAATGTATAGAGCCTAAGAGAGTCACATCACATCAGGTTCAGGGTTCACACAAGCCTAAAACTATGGTAGCCATGAGCTCAAACAACATGCGGTGCGAATATTGCTCAGAGTCACACAAACTTTGCTTTTGCAAAAGATTTGCCAAGCAACCAGTTGTCACTAGACGAGAGTTTGTCAGTAAGCATAATATTTGCTTCAACTGTTTAGGTGGCAATCATACGGTTTACAATTGTAAAAAGCAAACCACTTGCAAACTTTGTCAAAGACGTCACCACTCTTTACTGCACTTATGACGAGTCTGTAAAGAATCAGAACATTGCAGCTGACGTGACTGCAGATGGTACTAGTCCCTCAACTAGTGCTATTAATCCTGTGGTATCATGTTTAGCTACCGATAGAGTTCCCGTACCAAAACAGGTTTTACTAGCCACAGCGTTAGTAAATGCCGAGTCCAGGACGGGTAACTTACATTTGGTCAGATCTTTACTTGACCAAGGGTCTCAAGCGTGTTTAATCACCGAGGCCACAGTTCAATACCTCAGACTGAAAAAGATCCCTATTCACGGAATCGTGTCAGGTCTGGGTAATAGATCAACCATTGCCAAGTACATGGTAAATTTGAAAATTAGGTCAAGGGTAGATCCGGAGTTCACACTTTCACTTAATGCCTACGTTCTTAGTAAAATTACTTCATATTTACCCGAACAAAACATAAGTGGTAGTGTATTTGACTGGATAGGTATCAAAACCAAGGATCTAGCCGATCCCCAGTTCAATCAACCCAATAAAATAGATCTTTTATTGGGTGCGGATATCTATAGCCGTATTCTCAAAGAAGGTATAATGAGGAGTCCCTCTTCTACGCTGATCGCGCAGAGCACGGCGTTGGGATGGGTCTTATCAGGCGCTGTAAATAGATCAATTATTAATAGTTCAACTAATAGTACAAGCATGAATATAAGTATATTGCATGCCAAGGTCAATGAAGATGATCTTCTCAAGCAATTTTGGGTGATTCAAGAGCAACCACATACTAGGAAAATACTTAGCCCTGAAGAACAAAGGTGCGAGGAGTTTTATAGCGCTACCACTACACGATTAGATGATGGTAGATACGTTGTAAGATTACCTTTTTGCGACGATGATCCACCATGCAAGGCTGGTAATTCTCGAGCTATAGCTGAAAGTAGATTCAAGTCGTTAGAGAAAAGGTTACACAAAAACAAACAATTAAAGGAACAGTACACTAAAGTTATAAAGGAATATTTACACCTAGATCATATAAAACCTGTAGAAGAAAATGACAATAAGAAAGAAGTAGCAGTGTACTTACTTCACCATGCTGTGATACGCGACGACAAGACGACGACAAAGGTACGTGTTGTGTTTAATGCCTCAGAGAAGAACAGCAAAGGCGTCTCATTAAATGATACCCTTATGACTGGACCTACTTTGCAGGCAGATTTAAGGCACACGGTAATGAGATGGAGGTTGTATCCTATTGGTCTTGTAGCCGATATAATAAAAATGTATAGGCAGGTAAGAATTGCTGATGAGGAAACCATGTATCAGCGGATACTATGGCGTGATAATTCTGAAAATGAAATTAAGGACTACGAATTACTTACCATTACGTTCGGAACCGCTTCAGCACCGTTCCAAGCAGTGAGGACTCTTCACCAGATCGCATACGATGAGGGCGAAAGGTACCCACTGGCTGCTGATAGGGTTTTATCATCCTTTTACATGGATGACCTTATGACGGGATGTTACAGCGTGGAAGAAGGGGTAAGGATCTATAGACAAATTACAGATTTACTACTAAAAGGAAAATTCGAGTTACAGAAGTGGAGTAGCAGCAACTTTTGGAAATAATAAATACATTAGAAACAAAGCAGAAGCAATTAGATCAAGCTACTAAAGCTACAGACAGAACAAAAGATAAAGAAAACAAAGAACAGATAGAGGACAAAAACTTAGAATTAAAAATTGATAACATAATGAAAATACTAGGACTTACCTGGAACCGCAGTAGTGATTCCTTTCAGTACACGGTGTCCCTGCCACCTCCACTGACAACTGTAACAAAAAGAGCTGTAATTTCAGATATAGCACGGTTGTTTGATCCGTTAGGGTGGTTAGCTCCTTGTGTAGTCCTGGCAAAAATTGTAATCCAGAAGTTATGGCTCACAGGAATTGACTGGGATGATGCAATACCCACCGATCTGTTAGAAGAGTGGATAACTTACCGGAGAGAATTATCGCTGCTTACCTTGGTGCAGATACCTCGTTGGCTAGGTACAAACGAGAATGATAAACTAGAACTACACGGGTTCTGTGACGCTTCCAAGGCAGCTTATTCAGCAGTGGTGTACCTGCGAACTATCGACAGCGATAACCAGGTCAAGGTTGCTTTAGTGGTTGCCAAAACCAGGATAGCACCCATCAAGCAAATAAGTATCCCCCGCTTAGAGCTATGTGGTGCAGTACTGTTGTCAAAATTGTTGGCAGAAACAGCCGAAGTGTTAAGGATATCAAGCGATAATATAAGGGCTTGGACAGACTCCACCATCGTTCTAGCATGGCTGAACAGTCACCCAAGCAAGTGGAAGACTTTCGTCGCTAATCGCACTTCAGAAATCTTGACACATACAAAGCCCTTTCAATGGTATCACGTCGCAACCAACGACAATCCAGCTGATTGCGCATCTAGAGGATCATTGCCAAGTTTGCTCAGGGAAAATAACCTTTGGTTCACTGATCCTCAGTTTCTGAAAGAAAGATTTGTGTTATATAAAAGGCCAAATTATTTAGATGTCGATCTAGAACAATGCGTAAAGGCACACGTAGCTGTTGTGTTTGACTGCGACGACATTTTTGAGCGATTCTCGAGTTTACAAAGACTCATAAGGGTAATTGCTTATTGTCGTCGATTCTTAACTAAAGTAAAAAATAATACAGATTATTTACAAAAAATAGAATTAGAAATGGCATTACGAAGTTGTATTAAGGTCACGCAAAGAAAATTATTTACAGAAGAATATTTACAATTAAAAACTAAAGGTCATGTACAAATAAAATCAAGCAAACTAAAATCATTATCTCCTT
This sequence comes from Euclidia mi, assembly GCA_944739405.2. Classification (NCBI taxonomy): domain Eukaryota; kingdom Metazoa; phylum Arthropoda; class Insecta; order Lepidoptera; family Erebidae; genus Euclidia; species Euclidia mi. The sequence goes on from OX123187.2 coordinate 2,263,409, forward strand.
ATCTAGATGACAAGGGTATAATTAGAGTTCAAGGAAGGCTAGAAAAGGCTCAATTAGAAGAACAAATCAAGCATCCGATAGTTTTACTGCATATTTCTCACCTTACCAACTTGATTGTAGCAGATGCTCATAGTAAGACTCTTCATGGAGGTCCTCAGCTCATGACCACCTACTTGAGAACTGCTTACTGGATCATTGGTGTTAGGGGTTTGGTCAAAAAACATGTACGGCAATGTGTCACGTGTACCAAACAGAGAGCTACTATAAGACATCCATTTATGGGTTCTCTCCCATCAATGAGATGTTCTCCAACAAGGCCATTCCTGCATAGCGGAGTAGACTATGCTGGCCCTATTAGTGTAAGGACAACAAAAGGTCGTGGGCATCACTCCTACAAAGGGTACATTTGCCTTTTCATTTGTATGTCCACGCGAGTCTCGAGGTCGTAAGCGACATGAGCACCCAAGCGTTTTTAGCCGCTTTTCGACGGTTCGTTTCCAGACGAGGTCATTGCTCTAAACTGTGGAGCGACAATGGCACCACGTTTGTCGGAGCTTCACGAGAGCTACAACAATTGGCAAATTCACAGCCATCTATAATAGAACATCTGGAAGCTAATGGCACCGAATGGCATTTCATTCCTCCACACGCACCCAATTTCGGTGGTCTATGGGAAGCAGGAGTGAAATCCACCAAGTCTCACCTAAAAAGGGTTATTGGTGACTCGACACTCACGTATGAGGAATTGAGTACACTGCTTACCCAAGTCGAGGCATGCTTGAACTCTCGACCGATGAGTGTCATTCACTCGGATGAGCCTGGTGAACCAATCCCCTTGACTCCAGGACATTTTTTAATCGGAGAACCGTTGCTCAATATACCGGACTCAGATTTCACTAGTTCGAATGTTAATTCTTTAACAAGATGGCAATATGTCCAAAAAATGGTACAGACTTTCTGGAAACGATGGTCCCAGGAATACTTAGTTGGTCTCATGAATAGGTATAAATGGTCCAACAAAATACCCGAGCCAAAATTAGGGGACATCGTCTTAATAAAAGAAGACGATTTGCCACCGAGTCGTTGGCTCCTAGGTCGCGTAGTCGAGAAACATACCGGTGATGATAATGTCACTCGTGTCGTCACCCTGCGCACTAAATCATCTACAATTAAAAGACCAATTAATAAATTAATTATTCTGCCTATTGGCCATGAATGAAATGTTTTATGTTTATTGGTTAGGTCATATAGATCATTTTATTTACATGTGTTTTTAGTTTTAAGATCAATTTTTTTTTTAATTTTTACCGTGTTTTAGGTCTAACGACTATTGTCAAGGTTTTTATAAATTTTACTTTTGTAGCATATTTATGTTAAGGTGTATTATATCGAGTTAAAGGTTGGCTCTTTTATCAAACTCTGTTTTAAGAAATAATAATATATAAATGTTGTATCGTAATATATGTTAATGTATCGACAATCATTAACATTTAATTTAAGAAGGACATTCCGTCACTACATGTCCTTGGTGGGCGGTATGTTCAAGAGCAAATGTACATAAATAATTAATTTAAAAAGTTTGAGTCAACTCTCGATAGATGGCGTTGTACCATACGTCTGAATCGCGCTATGGTTACGTTACCGGCTGCACTATAAAAGGTCAATGACATTTTGTAATAAATGAACCTTAGATCAAGCTACAGTTTGTGTTTTATTTCGAAACCTACTAGTAGTTAGCATACAGTCTGCTTTAGTTCAAAAGTTCACTAGAACATTATCCACTAACAAACCTCCGATTTGCAGATGACATAGTGCTTTTTTCTTCCTCTGCCTCGGAATTGGGACACATGATTCAAGATCTGTACAAGGCTAGCCTTGAGGTTGGACTGAAGATGAATATGTCAAAGACCAAATTAATGACTAATAGCACAAAGAAGAAGATATATGTTGAGGGTGTGGAGGTTGAATATGTCCATGAGTATATATATTTGGGCCAATTAGTTTCTTTTCAGGCGAGACAAGAAGCGGAACTCGCGCGTAGAACGGAAAACGCTTGGAGAAGCTTTTGGTCTATGAAAGATCTTTTGAAAGGCAACCTGCCTATTGTCACGTATACAAGACGTGAACAAAGAATTTGGAAGAAATAAAACTAAGTTTTGAAATTTAAAAAAAAAATTAAGGTATATTAAAAAAAAAATGTAAGGTTCGGCCTAGGTCGTTGCGCACTTGTCTAGCCTTCCACACTTCCCTGGCGAGGTCCCGTCCTCCAGGCGTAGTCCAGGTCAGCTCGGACACTCCACTCAGGCGATGAAGAAGACTGGGAATCCGGTTACGTCAGTTGAACCGTGACGTAATTCCTAGGAACAAAGGCCGAATCATTAAGCTGCCGGTATAAGGAGCGCACGGGAAACGCTAGGATGCATGGCAAGAACTAGATTGGCAATTTAGGGCTTATAATGGCGGAAGAATTCTAAGTGTGAAAAATCTAAATTAATAGTAAATGTAAGCAAGCAGAGACGGTTACAAACGTTGAGCTTTGAAAGTTTAAGTATAACATAGTGGAAGAAAGGCAACTATAAGCATTACACACAGGATAGAATAAAGCTACAATATTTAGTCGGACTCGTACCTCTAAAATTAACACAAAGAATATAATACAACAGGTAGGTAACGGCCGTTAGAAATCTTTATAAATAAATGTGCACAACTTACCCAAGTTTGGGAATCACGGTCACTAAATTAATAATTACAACAGTTTTAAGTATACAGAGAAAGGCAATCCACTCTTAAGTTGATATTAAAGTTTTAAAATATTCGTAAATAACTTTACGTTCAAGATTGATATTTCGTAATGACGGTTAACCAGTGAGAAAATTAGTCAAGGCGACAGCGTTCGTGCCTCGAGAGGTTCGGCTACGGACTGCCTGTGATAGCTAGGTGCGCGCGCGGCGTGCGGCCGCTGGCGGGCGGCGATGAGGAACCGGTACTTCGGTATATATATAAAATAATGTGGTTGTCCGCATTGCTTGCCGTTTTTCTTTTTTTTTTTTTCATAGTTATATTTAAATTGTTTAGTATGTAAATAGTTTAAATTCATTTGTTTATTTTGTAAATAGTTTAAATTAAATTGTTTATTTTTAAGTTGTTTTTTTTTATTGTTTATTTTTAAGATATTTTTTTTTTAATTAGTACTAAAGGACATTTATGTACACAATGTTACATTACCCCTCTTCCCAGAAAAAGGATTTCAACTTATTGAAATCCGAAAAAAAAATGAATTAACTTACTACGGGTATCTCTTAAGCTTGAGATCCTTAACATGCCAAACGCCAAGGTCGCGACCATTCATGTCTTCTAGAACGTAAACTAATGGTGATCGTTTAACTTTTACCCGGCATTTTTGAAATTTAGGGGCTAACTTCTTACTAAAATGAGCATCTTTATCGCTCTGGAAGTAGCAACGCTTCCAAACGATATCGCCCACACTAAACTCGGCATGTTTGCGGCGCAAGTTATAATGCTGTGTATTTTTTACATGAGCTTCCCACAAAGCAACCTGAACTTTATCGAATATTGGCGATAATTGACCTAAGTTTGCAGCATAAGCATCGCGTGGTAGAAATATAAGGTCTGCTGGATCTGGGTATTCGATGTAATGAGAACCACAAACGACTAACTCTCTTCCGTGTACCAAGAAGGATGGAGTATACCCCGTGCTTTCGTTAACAGAATTATTAATGGCGAATTGGATTTGAGGAAGGTTGGTGTCCCAAGATCTATGATCCCCATCTACGAAACTGGAAACAGCAGTTATTATTGTTTTGTTATATCTTTCCACTGTATTGATTTGTGGAGTGTACTTGGGGGTAAAATGTATGCTAGGAATTTTGTACTTTTTGAAAAGATTATCCAAATCTCGGCTAATAAACTGACTTCCATTATCAAGAATAATAGTTTGAGGTATTCCGTGAACGAGAAAGACGTCATCCTCTAGGTGTTTGACTATTAATTTTGAAGTAGCTCGACGAAGTGGAAAAAGAAGGCAATATTTAGAAAAGCAGCAAGTCACAACGAAAATAAACTGATTCTGTTTCCGAGAAGAAGGCAATGGACCAACCAAGTCGATTGATAGAACCTGGAAGGGACGAGAAACGTCTTTAGGCCTACCCATTTTTCCAGAGACACCATGGGTAGAATGCTTATGAGCTAGACACGTTTCACAGTTAGAAACAAATTGAACTACGCTAGAATACATACCGGGCCAATAAAAACGAAGTGCTAAGCGCTTATATGTCTTAAACACGCCGAAATGACCAGAAATAGGTTCAGAGTGGCACTGAATTAAAATGTCTGCTTGTTGTTCTTTAGGAATAACCTTCTTCCAAGCAAATTCAACCGTAAGGTCAACCTTAGTTTTCATGTACCTATATAATTCATTATTTTCCACCTTGTAATTTGGGAAATTTATAGGATTAGACTGGCAGCCCTGGAAGATCTTCAGATACCAAGAATCCTGAGTATCAGGGCCTGAAGCCGCGGAAACATCGTCGTTTGAAATAACGTCAACTGGAAGACATCTAGAAAGGGCGTCCGGGATAATATTTTCCTTGCCACGGCGGTGTCTTATTTCAAAATTAAAAGAAGAAAGGCGAACTCCCCACCTTGCAAGCCGACCAGTTGGATTAGTGAGAGACATAAACCATTTAAGCGAAGAATGGTCAGTGTAGACTAAGAAGGTTTTGTCGGTCTCAAGGTAACAGCGCCAGTATTCAAGAGCAGTAAGAACGGCAAGAGCCTCCCGTTCTGTTGTGCTGTAGTTCCTCTCCGGTTTACTTAAAGAACGGCTCATGTACGCAATTGGATGTTCCACACCATCAATAGTTTGAGCTAACATTGCACCGATACCAAAATTGCTAGCATCAGTGTGTACCTCAAAAGGAAGGTTAAAGTCAGGACAAGCAAGGACAGGTGCTTGAACTAGTTTGGATTTTAATTCTAGAAAAGCCTTGTCAGCATCCGGGTTCCATTGAAACGCAGAGGCGTTCTTTTTATTAGACGTAAGCTTATTTAGAGGACCTGCTACGGTACTGAAATGTGGAATAAAACGCCTATACCAAGACGCTGTACCCAGAAAACGTTTAACCTCCTTCCTATTAGTAGGAGTGGGAAAGTCTAATATGGCTTTGACCTTATCTGGGTCAGTCCTTAAGCCATGAGCATCCACAATGTAGCCAAGATAACGTAATTGACTTCGGAAGAAGTGACACTTGTCCAGGTTGACAGTGAGATTAGCCGAACGTAATTTTTGGAAAACCTTCTGAAGCAGTTCTACGTGTTCCTCGAAAGTTCTGCTAATGATAATTACATCATCTAAATAAGCAAAGACTTTGAGCTCGAACTCAGGCCCGAATAAGAGATCAACAAGTCTCTGTTGCGTAGCAGGGGCATTGGTAAGTCCAAAAGCTGTGACTTTGAACATAAAAGTTCCTCGACCAGGAACATAAAACGCAGTCTTCTCTCTGTCCTTTTCATCGATTAATATCTGCCAAAAAGCTTTAGATAAATCAATGCTAGTAAGATAACGCGCATCTTTTAGATTATCCAATATTTCAGACACATATGGCAGCTTATATGCGTCCTTCTTTGTAACAGCATTAAGTTTACGACTGTCTAAGCAGAAGCGGGGCTTTCCATCCTTCTTGCCGACCACTAACACCGGAGAAGACCACGGGCTCTCACAAGGTTCAATAACGTCTAGCGCTAACATCTCATCAACCTGTTCAGCAACAATACGTTGCTTTTCTGGTGACATGCGGTAGTATCGCTGTCGAATAGGTTCAGCATCACCAGTATCTATACGATGTTTTATGACGTGAGTACGACCTAAACCTCTCTCTGCGTACGAAATGTCCTTAAAATTATTAACGACATTGTCAGCTAACAGTTTTTGAGAAGAGTTCAAAGTGTCATAGCCACACAGATGATGAGTAGATGACGAAGAAATTTCCGAGAGCCCGGGATCAGTTAAGAATAAGTTTTCTTTCTCTGATAAATACTTAGGGCACAGGTTGAATGTGTTCCAAAAATCGATTCCTAAGATTAAAACGGTTTCGATCGCTGGAATAACGTGCGCCTTAATAATAGAAAATTTATCTTCGAAGGTCAAGGGTAGAAGAATATAACCAAGGGATGTTATCCTTTGACCTCCTGCTGCAGTAACAGTTATTCTCTCATCGTTGCATAAAATCAGACCTAATCTTATTAAAAGTTCATGAGAGTTCTTACCTAGGATAGTGACGGCGGAACCAGAATCCAACAAACCATACAAAAACAAATCCTTATTGATTCTTACCTTCGCATAAGGCCTAGGGTCATTACTCGGTTTGACATTGAAAATTGTAGAAATATGTTTCCTAGAAAAGAAGTTTTTTACAAACATGAGCCAATCATTCCAGTTCGAGCTATCTGTATGACTAACCGCATGCTTCCTACAATTTTCAGAAACTAGTTTTTTGGTTTGCAGTTTGGACACTCTGGTGTGCGAACTTCCTTCATGCCACACTTAAAGCAAAAGACTTTACGCTCAGCTGTGCAGTCTTTCATAGAGTGCGTATTAACACGGCAACGGTGACAGTAGGGAACTTTGGAGATAGCCGAAGTTTCGACTTCAGGAGCCTGAATTTCAGAGACTTTTTGTGACCCTTGATGGTGAGCACCGTCGTACCTATTACGAGCGTAAAAATTACCTTGGCTACTAGTCGTCGACTTACGCTTTGAAGACTGGTAGCCAAATTCCGGAGCCAATGTATTAGCTGAAACCGAAGGTGGTTCCTTAAAAAATTCTGAACGAACCTTTATGCGTTCATAATTCTTGCAAATTAATTTTAAGTCTTCCAGTGATTTAATATTAGTACTAGCAGCTATGATAGTTGAGTAGCAAGGACGAATATTATGCAGAATGATTTCGAGTTTAACGTCTTCCTCTAAAGGTTTACTTAGCCTGGAGAACATGCCTTGCATTATAGATAAATAAATTGTTATGTTCTCTTCTTCGCCTTGCGTACGCTGACGAATTTCTGAAACCATGCGATAATCGTAGTCGGGGACGTCGAAATCATTCCTTAACGCAATTAGTACCTCATTCCAACTACCGATACTGCCCCTAATGTTACGGTACCAATGAAGTGCATCACCAATGAAAATATCGGTAGCAGAACTTAGCATTTTATTTTCAGTTATATTTTTAGACGTACGGAATTCTTCAACTTTCTGTATAAATGATCTGACACAAGATTTTCCGTCATATTTTAACTTATTCAGTTCTCCTATTAACCCGCGATCACACGAAACTGCAATATTCATCCCGGATAAATTAGGTTTATTTAAAAAATCCTCTTCAGAAATAACTGAAGACGTGGACTGCTTCTGGTCTTTGACCTTTGGCTTATCAAGGCTCAAAAGCATCTCATAATACCCCTCGTAAATTTTCTTTATTTTATCTAATTTCGATATATCATCAGCCGCCTGCGGTTTTTCAATACGTTGAAGCCTATAATATAAATGATGTAGAAGAGACTTAGTTCTATTAAAAAGAGATTCATCAAAGTTAAGTTATAAGGCATCCAGATTAGCCTTAACCTTCTCTAGCGTCTCTTGAGAGCCTTTACTATCCTCTGAAAACTGGAAAACCGAATCGATTATGTCATCAGACGAATATAATTGCGTTAATTTAGTGACTTGACGTCTTAAACCCGCTACGTTGTCAGAGGGAAGTTCTCCACGGATAGCAACTTCATACATGAGCTCAGATTTCTGAAGCTGTAAATATTTTATTGGAATTGCCATATTGTTATTTAAATAAAAAATAAAGTAAAAGAACTGGGTAGGTTATGCACAATTTACAAACATAAATCAAGTAAAATCCGCTCTGTTACAATTTATTTGGGAACAAAAACCAAACATAAAATAATGAGACAGGTGAAGTCAGGTGAAATACACTAAGTTACATTTATTTAAGCGACTCAAAATTTTATAACTACAGTTTAACATAATAGAAATAACGGTAAACTACACAAAGTCTATGTAAATAAACCTATTATTTAAATGACGAAATTACTTAAAGTTCTAAGAAATTTAAGACAAGTAGACAAACACTACTAAAGCCACCACCACATAAAACCACTAAAAAGACCAAAACCAAGTGCGAAAGACCTTAAACCACGTTTTTGGGCGCCATTGTCACGTATACAAGACGTGAACAAAGAATTTGGAAGAAATAAAACTAAGTTTTGAAATTTAAAAAAAAAATTAAGGTATATTAAAAAAAAAATGTAAGGTTCGGCCTAGGTCGTTGCGCACTTGTCTAGCCTTCCACACTTCCCTGGCGAGGTCCCGTCCTCCAGGCGTAGTCCAGGTCAGCTCGGACACTCCACTCAGGCGATGAAGAAGACTGGGAATCCGGTTACGTCAGTTGAACCGTGACGTAATTCCTAGGAACAAAGGCCGAATCATTAAGCTGCCGGTATAAGGAGCGCACGGGAAACGCTAGGATGCATGGCAAGAACTAGATTGGCAATTTAGGGCTTATAATGGCGGAAGAATTCTAAGTGTGAAAAATCTAAATTAATAGTAAATGTAAGCAAGCAGAGACGGTTACAAACGTTGAGCTTTGAAAGTTTAAGTATAACATAGTGGAAGAAAGGCAACTATAAGCATTACACACAGGATAGAATAAAGCTACAATATTTAGTCGGACTCGTACCTCTAAAATTAACACAAAGAATATAATACAACAGGTAGGTAACGGCCGTTAGAAATCTTTATAAATAAATGTGCACAACTTACCCAAGTTTGGGAATCACGGTCACTAAATTAATAATTACAACAGTTTTAAGTATACAGAGAAAGGCAATCCACTCTTAAGTTGATATTAAAGTTTTAAAATATTCGTAAATAACTTTACGTTCAAGATTGATATTTCGTAATGACGGTTAACCAGTGAGAAAATTAGTCAAGGCGACAGCGTTCGTGCCTCGAGAGGTTCGGCTACGGACTGCCTGTGATAGCTAGGTGCGCGCGCGGCGTGCGGCCGCTGGCGGGCGGCGATGAGGAACCGGTACTTCGGTATATATATAAAATAATGTGGTTGTCCGCATTGCTTGCCGTTTTTCTTTTTTTTTTTTTCATAGTTATATTTAAATTGTTTAGTATGTAAATAGTTTAAATTCATTTGTTTATTTTGTAAATAGTTTAAATTAAATTGTTTATTTTTAAGTTGTTTTTTTTTATTGTTTATTTTTAAGATATTTTTTTTTAATTAGTACTAAAGGACATTTATGTACACAATGTTACACTATGTCTCTGAAACGCCGACTCATGGACATGTGCATATTGTGCATCCTCCCCATCCTCACATATGGTGCCCAAACCTGGTCTTTGACCGCAGATCAGAAGTCCAGCCTCGGGGTTTATCAGCGAGCTATGGAGCGCAGTATTCTCGACGTAAAACTTGTAGACCGAGTCAAAAATACCATACTGCGCTCTAAAACACAAATCGCAGATGTGTCCCAAAAAGCAGCCAAGTTAAAATATGACTGAGCCGGTCATATCTGTCGTATGTCTGACGATCTTTGGGCCAAAACTACCACCTTGTGGGTCCCAGATCGAAAGAGGCCACGCGGCAGACCCAAGATTAGGTGGCAAAACGATCTAAAACTGTATTATGCAGAGTGGACAACAACAGCTCTCGATAGAGGGAGGTGGAAAGAGGGTAGGGAGGCCTTTGCCCTGCAGTGGGACAGGTTAGGCTGTTTACAGCCTAACCTGTCCCACTGCATTAAAATTACGTCCGTCGGACTGACAGTCCACCAGGCAACATCACCCAGCCTGGTTAGAGGATCCTCCCTCTAGTTGGAGGAACACCACACCTTTCTTACTCCACACAACTAAATATTCTGTGAAAATTTTAATCTTCTACCTGTTATATTTAGTAATAGTTTGTTATAGCCTGTTTGAGCAACAAAATACTAAAATAAACACGTTTATTGTATGGGAACCAGCCTTAAAATTTATTTTTTTTAGTATTTGTTGTTATAACGGCAACGGAAATGCATAATTCGTGTAAATTTCAGCATTCTAGCTATCACGGTTTATGAGATACAGCCTGGTGACAGACAGATGGACGGACAGACAGAAAGACAGCGGAGGTTTAGTTATAGGGTCCCTTTTTTACCTTTTAGGTACGGAACCCTAAAAAATGTGACTAACGCTAAAAATAAACTGAGCTCTAGCTTCATTCAGTGAAGTCCTGAAGTCCCGGCACTTTAAGTTTATGGAGACTACTTCAAACTCTAGTACTGTGTTAGGTGAGATTGAAGTGGTGAATAATCGGTTTGTCTACTTTGGTTTAGCCTATGAATGGAAATGTCGGTAGGGGACGCCCTAGGCGGACGTACGCCGATCAAATAGGTGACGTACTGAAAAAGGGCCAAATTAAAAGTACCCATAACCGACGCGCCTGCATGATGAGGTTAATGAATGTCGAGGAAGCGAAAGAGGTATGTTTGAACCGAAGCATGTGGCGTTCTATAGTCTCTGCCTACCCCAATGGGAGACAGGCGTGACGATATAGATAGATAGATTATTTTAGAGAAACTGATGGAAAATAATATAATCGTTATACTACGAATCGCACAAAAACTGTGCTACTATGTAAAAGTTTTAGTAGCATTAGTAGGTATACATCTTAAATTGTACAAAAATACGCAATAAAATACAAAACCCGCACGAATTTACAGCACGTTCAAAACAATTAGCTGACGAAGTGCGTTGCGAAAATGGTTGTCAAAACGCTTTTACCCAATTTAGAACCAAAATAGAATATTCGTGTCGATTCATATCGTAAAACTAAATATTTTACAAGATCATTTGAATATCGATGTTGCATGCCCTAATCTTTACACGATTTATTACTGTTCTACAATTAATAGTTAATTAATCAGTACTGCATCATCACTATATCAGCCGATAGACGTCTATAGGCCCTCCCCAATGCTCTCCACGTTGACCAAATCAATACCTACTTACTAAGTTATTGCAAAAATAATGAATTACCTACCTGTATGAGCTTCTACCAGATTCAACAAATACATTGATATCTGCACGCTCCCAAACCCAATATGAATTTAAATGTAAACACGCGTGCGAGCGATGTCCCAAGGAGATAATTGTCACGTTCTCCTTCCGTATTGTTTTCTCTTCTTCCCTTTGGACTTAACGAGATATGATCCTCTCATTCGGGAGCTAAACTCCTAAATCGCTTTAATGCGAGCTGGTTGGCTGTCATAATGTGCTCCATTTTTATTCCTCGTCTGACACAATACTTTAGGTGAATAACCTCACGAATCTCTGCATGTATTTGCATAATAAGTCTCTGCAAATCCCTGAACGTGATTGTAGGAGGAGACACGAGCATATTATACACTTAAGCAAGTGCACGTGTACTGCTTTACAACAATGACATTCTCTGAAATGTAAGTGAATATTTTGTTAGACATTTACAACTTCGCAGAGGAATTGAATTCAAGATAATCACGATCACACACCTGTTTTAAGTGTGTTTAAGCAGCGTCAATAAAAACATAAACACAATCTGCACAAAACTCACCCCAACGCCGTGAGCAAATAAGCATTCACAGCGCTAATCATAAGTGAACGATGCGGTATAAACACACCTTTGAAATGCTTAATAAACGATAAATAAATTAGTTGTAGCAGGCGGCGGTCCCTCACCGCACCGCACGCAGTCGCGCTGAGTCGCACCGCTATAACACGCGGATAAACGCGTGCCGGTGACAATGGCGCCTAATTTACTTATTTCCGTTCCTTTGAATGTCGTCATCCGCGGAGGTCGAGTCCCAGCTGAGGCTCATTCGATTGTAGGCTAAACGCACCGTCAACTCGCCACACGCAATCATGTCTCACAAAAGGATTTTTCAACTGATTTCACCGAACCGACCAAATTCGTCTTTAGATCGAACCTAATTCTCGCACACAGCGCAGTCACACGACCGTCCCGGCGGTTTATCGTAAAACAATTTAAGAAGCTGTGTCGCCATTACACGTTGATCCGAGACATATCCGAGCGCGCCACACTAACACATCACCTTCTTAATTGCTTCATTTCCTTCTAATTAAAACAGTTAAAAGACACAGTACCCCATTGGATGGACATTTTCAATTAAGATAAATTTAATTTTAAGATTGAAGTTTATCTATTGTCATTACATATTATTATAGCATATACCCAGTCCAAAACTATATGACCATGACGCCACGCTATAATATCGAACTTCTGTGTTGTACTATGACGGTACTATTCTGTTGCACATTCCTGTCCTGTGCTGCTGTCCCGGCTCATGAATACATTTTACACTTTTTGCTTGGCGTAGCGTTGCAGGCCACGGCGGCCCATAGCTCGGCCTCGCCTATGTACCTGACCGATTACTCCTATTCTAATGTAACTCTAATGTCTTTATTTCACACGGTAGTCGTATCGAATTACGTTTATCCCTTGTTTTTTTTTTAAGTTAATGTGAAAGTTTATTTATAGTAGTTCAGTCTTGGATTGTTCCTGTTTGGATTTCGTAGCAACGCGGCATAGCACAGTGGCCTACCATGCCGAGCCATGTCCCACCATGTCGCCCGTGAGCGCCGGTCCTGTGGGTATGTTATACAGTGATTACAATAGGTATGAGTGTAATAATCCGCGTCACATGTAACAAATAACACACATTATACATTGTTCATTAAATTTTCCAGCTTCGATGACATAATTACCTACTGTGAAAGGTGTCATCATCGTCTTAGCGTTATCTCAGTTGCATCCAAGATTTGCGCGTTGGAGCCCGAGTCCGCTTAGCTACTAGTCCAACCAAATATGACAGAATATCAGCTTTTCCACAAAGCCACTGCCGTCTGACCTCCGTAATCCAAACCGATAGCGATATTCCATGTCTTAGACCAGTATCAGTTTATTTGAGGGTACTGACTCCCCGTAATGACCTTCTAAGATCTTTCATGAAAGCCGGGACCGACTGTTTAAAGTGCTCTCTGAAGCACGGAGCAAGGGATGATTAGCAATTTAATACGCACATAACTTCGAAAAGTGCGCGCCGTGGATTGAACCCGATACCCTCGGCAAGACAGTCCGTTGGTATCTTTTGACGGCCCGTTGGCGCAGCGGGAGTGTAAGCAACTGCTACGTCGAAGGTCGCGGGTTCTATTCCCGCTCAAGTCAAACATTTGTGTGCATGAACATGAATGTTTGTCTTGGTATGGGTGTTTCTATGTATAATATGTATGTATTGTTACGAGCTAGGGTTCGTGATAAATTATATACACTATGCCAGAAAAACTGCACTTTATTTACTAACACAAAAACTATAAACACTTATTTACACAACTAGTAAAAACACACTTATTTCACACTTAATTCTCAACACTAATAAAAACACCACTAAACACTTCCGAATTACTTCCCTTCGCTTCTTGTTTATCGCTTCGATATTCAATTGTTACTGTGTCAGGTCCGTTCGCTTGCGCTCTATTTTTACTGGCCGGATAACATCACTAGCGCATTCTAGATGCTTCTACAAAACTGTCGAAATAATCGCGAACACTCGATACTCGATACAGCAACGCCATCTAATTCTCGTGTCAGTCAGTTCACCAGCGCACTGACTGTTTCTGTTCTATAATAAAAAAATAAATGAACCAAGACTGCATCACCATTATATCAGCCTATAGACGACCAGAGGCCATCCCCAAGTTACTCCACGTAGGCCGAATAAATACTTACTTTTAGTTATTGCGAAGAACGAATACATACCTGTATAAACTTCTGCACATATTTGACAATTAATAATTAATACATGTATTCTGCATGCTCCAAAACCAATTACCAATTTAAATGTAAACACACGCGCGAATGATGCCCCGAGGAGATAATTGTCACATTGTCCTGCGGGTTGTTTTTCTCTTCATCCCTTTGGACTAAACGAGATGATCCTCTCGTTAGTACGCACAATAAGTCTCTGCGTGTCCCTGACAGTGATTGTAGGAGGAGACGCGAGTGTAGTATAACACTTGAGAGAGAGCACGTATGTTGCTATCAACATTGACATGTTGTGAGATGTAAGTGAATTTTTCGTAAGTCATTAACAAATTCTTCGACACAGGGTTTGAACTGAAGATCCTCACGATCGCACACCTGTTTAATAAATTTACTTATTGTGTTAAGTCTAGTTCTTAACATAATTATAATTGAAATACAGCACCCAATCAAAACGATACTTAGTTCTGCTTCGAGTACAAGGATTTTTTCACACGTACCATACTTTACCGAGGAGTACGAGTTAGTAGAGCCCTCTTTGTGTCACCAATTAACAATTAGTAACCAACGAGTAACAATGATAATTTATAGGTAATATGAGTCTCATATGTCGTTAGAAAAGCAAGCACATACTTTATCATTTAAGTAAGCCTCTCTTAAATTCTCAACAGCAGTAAAACATAGGAACTGTAATTATTATCTAATCATGTGAGTAGATGTATGTATGCGTGTTTCCTGAAGTGACTAACTGCAGTTTAAGATGGATCTATATAAAAGCAGGTATGTACAAGTTTAAACTAACACTTATTTTCGCACTCGTACTTACGCAATAAACGTTTTTAGATCCTATTGTATGAGACACAAATTATTATAAGGCCTACATAATTATAAGAAGGTAATGTTCAGATGTTATGAAAACGAGGTCATCACTCAAGCTTATTGTCAATTTTAGGCGGATTCCTCAAACTAACCCTAATTTTAGTTGATAGCCTCAAGTGACGATTACATACATGAGTTCTACTAATGACATTTACATTTTAAATTATTGTTGTTAGTGTTGTCCTGAGTGCGATGGAGTAGTGGGTCGCGAGGGCTCCGATCACCTTCACCTCACGTTACACTCGATTACGTTTTGTTACCTCAAACGAGCATATAACGTGATGTCTGTTCATGAGTACTAATGTAACTTCGTAATTCACTGAATTACTAATGAGTGGCTGTTTAACCTCATCATGGATAGTTTGCAACATTTAAAACATAGTGACTGCGGATTAAGGATGAATGGGTTACTCGTCAAATGCCTCCTTTATGCTGATGATCAGGTAATACTTGCATCTTCAGCAGAGGAGTTGCAGGAGATGGTAGCAATCATGCATGGTGCGTTAGAGAGGAAAGGAATGAAAGTGAATGTAAGAAAAACGAAAGTTATGGTTTTTGAAAAGGAGGAATGCGTTACGGCTTGTAATGTTTTGATCGATGGACAGCGAGTGGAACAAGTGAATGAGTTTGTTTACTTAGGTACGTTGTTTACGAGAGATGGAAAGAATGAAGAAGATATTGAAAGGAGAGTTAATGCAGGTAATAGTGTGAATGGAGCTCTGAAAGCGTTTATGAACAGTCAAAACGTGTCCAAAAAGGCACGTTTGGCTGTACATAGAGGTGTGTTAGTGCCTACCCTTATATATGGTAGTGAAAGTTGGGTATGGCAGAAGAGATTTGAAAGTAAAATAAATGCTGTAGAAATGAGAGCACTGAGAAGTATGTGTGGTGTGTCTTTAACCGACAGAGTAAAGAATTGTGTGATACGAGAGTGGTGTGGAGTAAAAGAAGATGTAGTGACAAGCATTGAGAAAGGCATGATAAGATGGTTTGGGCACATGGAGAGAATGGATGACGATAGACTGACAAAGAAGATATATAAGGCAAGTGTGAATAAAACAGGTCAAAGGGGAAGACCTAGGCGGACGTTCTCTGACCAGATTGGAGACATCCTGAAAAAAGGAAAAGTCAGAAGTACCCTTAACAGAAGAGCATGCATGAGAAACTTGATGGGAGTGAGTGAAGCAAGTGAGGTAGGTCAGGATCGTTGCAAATGGCGTTCCGTAGTCTCTGCCTACCCCTCCGGGCAACAGGCGTGAGTCTATGTATGTATGTATGTACTAATGAGTGTGATTGTCTTCCGAGTACCCGATGATGAGTTTGATATAGTTTTGCTGCGGCTCATCTCCGAAAATTATAACTAAGCTGCTGTATCAGATCTGTTCGCTGGAAGTTAAGCTATCATCAAAATGGCTTTCCCGTAAATTGCTTTTATTAAAATTGTTCTAGAGAACAGTGTGTCAATCCATAATAGCGGACGAGAGAAATGGTGAATGGTAATGAAGGAATGGCTTTTTTCTTAACAGAGATCTAATTATGGACTTTGGTTCGGCGCTCTGCTCTTTCGTGTCGGTAAAGATGCTAGTTAAGATGAATTCACTATTTTGTACACTGAAAGCCCAAGACTAACACTTATTATTAGTCCCCCCCATGGCCCTGGTCCCTCGCCCCGGCGGCTCCAGTAAGTTCCGCAGTGATTTGCGAATGAATGCTAAACTATTAATCGTGGCGCACAAGTTGAGAAAGTGACGCGCGGCTGTATAATATCGTAACATTGTTCAAGTTTAACTCTGTCGTAAGGTGTGCGTGTGTATGAACATGTTCCGGGCGCTTCGGTGTCACAAATTTTGATTATGTCTGACCAAAGTAGGTAATATATAATTATAATCATTTTAAGTATATAAGTAGTCATTTTAAGAATAGTAAGGTTGAAATGGTGGAATGTGATTAATCTTTATTGGGATTTACAGGCGATCTGATGCCTAGTCTTTTTTTAAATTGGATAATAAGTACCTAAACATTCAAACGGCAGTGATATCCTAGTGTAGAAAGCGAGACCAAGAAACAGCTACGCAGAAGATTTAATTGTCTGTTAGGCCCGAGTGTCTTAGCGCGCAATTTGGAGCGCTGCGTATTAAATAAACGGGATTGATCGGGTTAAAACTAGATGAGCCCGCGGTTACACCCGCGTTATTTAAGGCTACAGCTGCTCCACTCACGTGGCTCATAGCGTGATGTTATAAAGGCTAAAGCATACATAGATAAAGGGCTACCTAGCACTGAAATATTTTTTCAAATCGTTCCAGTAGTTCCTGAGATTAGCGTGTTCAAGCAAATAAACAAATAAACTCTTCAGTAAATTAATTAAGTATTACTTTCCGTGAATTAATACAATTCCAGCCATAGTTCGGCAAGATTAATCAATACATACATACATACATACATAGACTCACGCCTGCTTCCCCGAAGGGGTAGGCAGAGGCATATTAAACGCCCACTTTTCGCCAGTGTTTTGATCCCACGTAATAGGTGGCGAGCCTATCGCCGCTTATCGGGATATTTTGTTTGCCAGAGCCTCGTCCGTTGATCGGCAGGTGCACCACTTGCAGGTGAGGTTGGCTTGGGACCCTAAATTCTTGATGGGAACCCTATGCATCAATTAGTCTATTTAAGTTCATTTTGGTGAGAACAACGCATTAAGCGACGTTCACTACTGGGGCGTGGTGAGTCGATGAGTCGCAAACTCGTTAACCTCTCGAGCGCCAGGCCACCGTTTTACGGTGGACACTCTTACCCCCGATAAGCGCCCGCCGACCGTTATACGGTGGTCTCGTACTTGTTCCATTCAATGTTCAAATGAAACGCCAAAACAATGTTTGTTTCTTTTCAATGTATACCATTTTGAAGCGTATGAAACGATTGACAGATCTATGCAATAAAAATGCTTATTTTCAACGTCAGTAAAAACAAACAGTCAGCTAAACTCATCAGCTGTTGATAAACTTCGAGGCGTGCTTACACTATTTCGCTTCCAAATCAATGTTTTGCCATATATTTCTGATTTAACGTATTTCAATTAATAAAATAGCTCATAAATAATATTATTAGAATTTTCCTACCAATATGAATGCCTCTAATTGGTCAATACATTCATTTTTCTACAATAACATGTATTTTACACATTTGTTTGATAAAACCGTTTGAATTACTTACGCTTGTTCACAAAGTTAGTTAATTCTATATACACAATAAAGCAAATTTCATGTAGATTCTAAATATATATGTATTGATTAGTGTTCTGAAGTAAATAAACGTCGAAATCGGCATTTAAAAGCTGCCCGCCAACTTTCATACATACGCTAAATTTGACGTGGGCGCTTATCGATTATATGACATTTGACGTTTGGGCGCTCGAGAGGTTAACATTTACAGTTAATCGATATAGAAAAGTTTAACCATTTTAGTTTTCGAGTAAAATTACCCATATTAAGCGTATCGTAACTGCTTCATGGGTAAATATCACATATCTATCCACCCGATTTAAAACGCGTTTTAATTCACTTTACTGAGACAAAGGCTAATTCTTCTCATGAACGTTATAAAGAGGGTAGCGTAACAGTTAAGAGCCACTCCAAGTGATCGAAACGTTTGCGTTAGAATTGGATAGACATGATGAAGGCGTGCAAACGAACCCGTAACTAATTCGCTCTCAACAAGTCTTCACTCGGCCTCTTAAAGGTCTGTCATCTACTACCAACAGCTTTCGATTAAACGTCGCCGCCCGAAATCAATTTGCGGGTTTCTAAATCATTGGTCGAAGCATCATCTTCGTAACTCTATTCAAAATAAATTGATATTGAAAAATGCAACAAATAAGCACCATTTTTAATTTCTCTTCAATCCAACTTTCTAACAATCGTATTAAGAAAAATAGAGATATTTAAAAGAGGAGGTCATATTTTAAATTGTATTTGGTAACAAAGTTGTATATCACGTGCTTACTATTTATGTCTTCAGTGCTGCAGTGTCGCAAAACATTTGACAAACCTAAACTATTTTTTTAAGTCTTATAGTAAAGACGTTATAGAAAGAGTAAAGGCCGGGCTTTCACGTGGTGCCTGATTAATGACTAGGTCTCGTCCAGGAACTGACCGGCTGGTCGATGTTATATTCATTATTGTCGGTCGCCAGTCTTGCGAAAATTGGAAACTGTATATTTTTTTTGTTTTGATCGCCTCGACGTGACTCTGTGATGGTTGACAAAAACTAAAAATATTAAATTCCATATTTTTCGTCCTATGAGGTTTACTGGGTCATTTAATATTACAAAGCACATCGCTATCGGCCCTGAAGATGGAATCGAAAAATCATTTAACGTACGTACGTTTATAAAATCTGATAGGGAATTAAAATATATAATATGTATTTGTTAGGTGTCTATGCCTTCAATTAGTTAAGTAGCAAATACAAAAATGCCAATCTGTAGTATATTTAGATACAAACAATAACTTAATTAAAATCTGGAATTAAATATTATAAGACAGCCGGTGGTGAAACATACGGTACCCTAGATGAACACTACTAATAGACCGAAGCCCTTTTTAGATATCTCTAGCATTACGGATAATGCGTGTAACGTGGAGCGGTTTTTGAAGCGCATCACAACACGCACCCAGTGTCAGCCTCACATTTACGGGTACTTCGGGATCGAATCTGCTGTACTCATCGCATTAGACACCTAAAAAATAACTGTTATGTAATGTGCATTAAGATATTTAATAAAGTACCAAAATCCATACGAGAATTGCCACTCATAAAAATGAGAAAAGAATTAAAAAAATGGCTTATACAACATAACTGCTATACAATTAGGGAATTTTTTGACATAAGAAATAATAATAATTCATAAACTTGTTGCCTATATCGCATGATTCATTTATCGATGAGTAATTGTAATAATTGGCTTATGAGTGTCAAGGTATTATTGTGTTTTTCTTCTTGACTTTAATTTAGCACGTTCTTGTGTATTGAATTTAATAAGTGTCAGTTATATTATATTGTATTTTTCTTTTTGACATTTAATTTTGCATGTACTCGTATATTGAATTAATGAGTGTCAATTATATTATTATTGTATTTTTCTTTCTGACATTTAATTTTGAGTTTATTTATTGAATGAATATGGATATTGTTATTTTATTATCATTAGTATATTTCTGTAGTAAAGTTGCAAGTGATTTAAAAACGCTTCGAGCTATTTGCATGCTATATTTAGCGAAATGTGTAGATCAAAAAACAATCTATGTAACATCTATACCTGTACCACATTTCTGGCAAATAAATATTTCTGATTTCTGATTTCTGATTAGAGCTCACGTGGAGCTGTACTCCTCCTGCGACACTCGATGACACAAAAGATGAGTTGATTAGCTTATATTCGAGTATGTATACGTTTATATAACGACGCAACGCTGTAGGTCAAGCTCGTAATATTTTTACGATCGTACAATATGTCTCGCGAATGATCCGATAAATCTTATGAATATTTTTAACGTATGCAACGCTTTAGTGAATATAACGTTACTGCTATATTTTGTGTTTTTCATTATTGAGGTATTTAGGAGAGGTTCATACAGTGAATGATCGTTTATTAAGTACCGTAATATTAACGTAAGTTTTATTGATTTATGTATTTGATTTTTTCGTGTCCATTTCTATAACAATTTCTTTTGTTGACTTTGGTATTTGTCTAGAGTTACCGTAGGCAGGTAGGAAATTGTTCAGGGTGCGCAGTGGAAGTTTGTAATACATCCACCTGATCACGGTAAGGCAAAGACCTTAACACCTATATTACTGTGATTGCACAGTGAATTACAACTATCAATATTAATTTACTTACCAAATCTTCACTGATGCTCCTGATGATGTTCTTGAGTGGACCTATAAGATTGACTCATAATTTTGGCCAAAATAACAAGCAAATCGTTTTAAATACCACTTCTCGAGGTCCAGATCAGGGTTTTCTTCAACGAAGTCGTCGGGCACCAACCACGTGCACGGATTCACATAATTTTCACAATGTTCAATAGGTTACAATGTCTTTTATCACAAATAAACCGATGACGGCTGATCAATTAGCGGCAATACACTAGGGTTCTTGTTTTACAACCAAATACAAGATCAAACGCGCTCACAAAAACGGAATCTTCCAGAGCGAACAGAAAACCCGGTTTTTTTGCTGACCGCGGGAAACGACAATGAACGAATGGATTGACAGTTCATAGTGTGACCATAGTCAGAAATTTTCAATAGACTAAACAAATGTTACTAAATCGATATAATCCATTTGACTTATCATAAAAACTATTTCTATTCCAAAGATCCACCCGCCCCGGACCGGCCTACCGGTCCGCTAATCGGTTGGTAGACGTGACAATGTTGCAACCGCTTTCCTCAGAATCGAACCGTCCACCAAGACCTCAGCAAATCGGGGAACTCCATTAGCCCCAGTTACCAAACGAAGAATGCGCCCCCTGCACCATCTGAGTGGCGGAAGGTTAGCCTCCTTGATCAAGACGAGGTCACCAATCTTGGGTGGATCGGTCTTGTCGGTCCACTTAACGCGTTGCTGGAGTATGTGCAAATATTCTAAACTCCAGCGTTTCAAAAAGCTCTGAGTAATCTGGCGTACCAATTCAAAACGCGAGAGACGACCAGGTCTCGTATCAATATAAGGGTACTCAGGCAAGGCGACAAGTGGGCGACCAATCAAAAAATCGCCCGGCGTAAGGGCCTCCAAATCATTCGGATCTGAGGAGATCGGGCACAATGGCCTAGAGTTCAAAACGGCCTCAATCTTACAAAACACAGTTGCGAGTTCCTCAAAGGTAAGGACAGATTCACCGATTGTCCTGCGCAAGTGTGTTTTGGCCATTTTACAGCGGCCTCAAAAATACCAC
The DNA here is from genome assembly GCA_944739405.2 of Euclidia mi. NCBI lineage: Eukaryota > Metazoa > Arthropoda > Insecta > Lepidoptera > Erebidae > Euclidia > Euclidia mi. The sequence continues at coordinate 2,285,138 of OX123187.2, forward strand.
CCCAGTGTGGACAATTTGGTGGTGAAAACAACCAATTTATCCCACGTCGGGCAAGTCTATTGCCTATATCAGCCTTGTTGGTTTCAAGGAAATTAACAAACTCATTCAAATAATTATAAGTGCCCTTGAAGTTAGTGCCGCAATCAGAACAGATCAAGGCAGCCCTCTGCGGGAGACAAATCTGTCAAATGTGGCTACAAACGCCTCGGTCGTAAGCGAGGAGACCAGTTCCAAATGTACGGCCTTTGTGGAGAGACAAACAAAAACACACAAGTAGGCCTTAACAGTCTTGCTGTTTCGAAGTGTCGACGTTTTCACCAAAATGGGACCAGCGAAGTCCGTGCCAACACGGTCAAACGTCCTGCTCTCAGTTACGCGATCTGCCGCTAAGTCTCCCATCAAGGGCTGCATGGTAGAAGCCTTGAGCTTATAGCAAGGGATGCAGCAAAAGACTACACTCCGGATAATTCTTCGGGCAGACAAAATCCAAAACTCGCGTTGCAAAATGGCCAACAGCGCATTACAACCAGCATGCGAATTTTTAAGGTGACGGTCAGTTACCAACAAGCGTACCAAATGACCGTCCTTGGGTAACAAAAGGGGGTGACGTGCCCCGTAAGGGAGGTTGGCGTTCTTGAGACGCCCTCCAAAGCGCAAGAGACCCGTATCGTCCAAAAAGGGCTTCAATTTAGATACAGCTCCACGACAATTTCGATCTCCCTGATTTAAGGATAGCAATCTCCTTCTCAAAGTGCGCCAATTGCACAGACCGAACCAAAAAGGTGAGGGACTCCTGTCGCTCCTGTGGTGAAAGAAACAGTGTCAGACGTTTCTGTTGTGGGTGCCTAAAGTTAAAAACAAAACGCTTTATCCAAACAGTAACACCTAACAACTTGTCAAGGGACCTGTAGCGATTCAGCAAGAAATCGGGGTCGAAGGCGCATTCTACCTTCTCAAGTGCGAGTGTTCGTAGACCCGGCAAATTAGAAGTATTCAAAACTGGCGTTCGAGGCCAATCAATTTCTGGTCGACTCAACCATTCCGGACCCCACCACAGCGAATGACCTATCAAACTAGGCGTCAAGCATCCGCGCGAGGCACAATCAGCGGGGTTAAGCTCACCTGGCACGTGTCTCCAAACAAGTTTGACTTCGGATTTCTGGATTTGGGAAACGCGATTAGCGACAAATACCTCCAAAGTGTGAACAGACTCCTTCAACCAACACAGAACAATTTGGCTGTCTGTCCAGGCGTAGGTCCCATTAATACAAATGCTTTTACCCAAAGTACTGGACACGTGGTTCAATAAGCGTACAAGTAGGGCTGCTCCCGAGAGCTCCAATTTTGGGATGGTCAGAGATGTCCGAAGGGGTGCAACCTTACTCTTCGCCATGATCAGGGAAACCCTCACCTGACCTGAGGCACTAACTGTGCGCAAGTACACCACGGCCGCGTGACCACGTTCCGAGGCATCACAAAACCCGTGAAGGGTTGCCTTGTACTTCCCGGGAGGAAGGATGGGACGAGGCAAGGAGATCTCATTGACGGCAGGAAGTGAGGATACAAAAGAGGTCCATTCCTCAACAAGAGTACCGTGTAGAGGTTCATCCTAGGTCAATCCTGCTGTCCAAAGCTTCTGCAAGAAGCATTTTGCCCAAAATATAACTGGACAGATCCAACCGTTCGGATCAAAGGTTCTGGCGACAGTAGACAATACGAGACGTTTAGTCCAAGAGCAAGGCAATTTCAGGTCTACGTTATAGAACAATAGTATCAATTTATTAGATATATTTATTATCGCCAATATGGAGTGTACCCTTTCTACCCATTAATGTACCCTACTTTATTTATTTTAGGCATGGTAGGTAATAACGAATTGGACGTCAGAAGAAACCTAACATTAACGAAATACTTATATAAAGTACTTATAGGAAAGCTATCCAATTCCGATATTCTAGCAGTGTTAAATATGTGTGTGCCGGATAGGTATGTGTGGCGTCGCCGCAAACCGTGCCTGCTGCTCGAACCGTGAGGCAGGACCAATCTTTTGGGCGGGGCACCGCTGACGCGCGCAATTCACACTCTTAACCTTATAGCTGACAAAACTGATATATTCTGTTGTGCACTGAGTGAATTTACCAAGGTAGCCTTATTTGTAATTTATTACAGTAAATAGTAATAAGTAATAATGATACATACCTAGATATAAGAAATTAATATTGTACCTACTAAAATGTTATGATCACTACACTATTGCATTAGGGTAAATCCTGTAATAATAGTTGTATTGAGATACTTAATAAATAAAAAAAAATAAAAAAAAACTTCTGTGTAATTTTAACAATGTTAGGTACTAAGAATATAATTACGGATCTATTAATATCTCGTTTCAATGTTTAAACGCTGCTGGGAGTTAAAGCCGTCTAATTCTATAGGGTCTGTCTCGTCTGTAATCTGTGTACAATAAACAATATTTTATTAAGAAGCTCGCCGCAAACAGTCTGTTTTTACCCGTTTATTATATTATACAGCTGAAGACGCAGTATCAAGGGGAAGCGATTTTATGCAATTTGATCAGACGCCGGGGGTGCCGCGTCCGAAGTTTCGGCGCCAGGACGAGCGACCATGGGGGGTCTCGTACAACTTCCCAAAACCTCGTCAGACTCGATTAGTTTTTATCGTAAAAGGCGGGATGGCTCCCTCCGCATATTATGTTCATGAGAGAGTGTTTCACTCTGGCGTCTCTTCATAAAGCTGCTCGTTTGATGCAATAAAATGTAAATGACATACGCTATTAGGTCGCTGATTTGGGTTTTTTTCTTTGTTACTTTCAAATGTTTTAAACATTCTACAGGTCTGTTTAGAACACATTGCAGACGAAATGAAAATATGTAATAATTATGTTCTGCTTAATGTTTTTTCCTTCATACATGTAGAGATTGTCTCCGTTGTGGTAATCACGCTCTTTTTGTAAAAAGGTTAATCCTCTGAGTTTTTTTAGTGCAACACATTGATATCCGGGCCCAATCTCACCCGACACACAGCGACACTCAACACCCGACACCGACACTTGACACCTACACCCGACACCAACATCTACACCCGACACCTGCACCCGACCAGTGTAAACACAATCAAGCGGTGGCTCGCTCCTACCTCACTGCAAATACTTATTACACGAGTCCTGCGGGACGCAATATTCACATCTTTCATTCATCTCAAACATTCTCGAACAAAATGAAAAGACAAGCTATATCTTATCTGCATAAATGAGTCCACGAATACACAGCGCTTTAGTTGAGTTTATGATTGAGTCAACTACAACTGTAGCTGAATGCTCAACGAGGCGCTAACTAATGCATTATTTAATGTTATCTATTAGAAGCGACTTGTGATTGTTGTCTTTTGTGGTTTAATTCTACAAACTCTAACTGAATTTACATGAAATTCAATTTGTCTGGACGTGGCTGACATCAAAATGTGATTTGTTGGTACTGAGTCCCGCGGACGGGCCCCACGCCTGGTGCGTCGGGCGCTACGGGGCTGATCTCTTATTTCACTTAGAAATCGCATTAAAGTTCAGTTAGAGCTACTGATCGCGGTGAATAATAAAGACATTATAATAATTAATAACCACAAAGTGCTCCACACATAAATAATAATGATACTATCCAATGTCGGTACGCATACACTTCTACATATATACACAGTTATGTGTCTACTTTAGCTTCATTTTATTTTCAGGCTTGTTTTTAGATACAAAAAGATTAACTTTCTTTATGCGATAGACATTTATACCCCGAAACTGTTGTTTAGTACTATCGTTCAAGCGGATCTGAGTTTAATTTTAAATCCTTGCGGTAAAGTTTTGTGTAATATCGTAGAGGTTTGATCCTGAGACCACGCCGTATATTTATATCTCAACTGCGTTGGCTTCAAACTTGTGCTGTTCTCGTATAAAATAGAGGAGGTTGTGAAGTAAGTGGAGTGCCTACAGAGCACTGACACACACATTTGTATGAATTAGACTAGAGACGAGAGGCTTTTAAACAAGGTGCTAAAACTTGTCAAAGGTCACGTGCCGGTGCCGCCGATATAAAGTGATATGAAGTGGCCTCCAATAGGTACATTAATAAAAGCTCGTCCGTCCCGTCGCTCCCGGGGGATGCTCCAGATATAAATGAGTTGGTGTCGTGTGTCGTGTGTGGCCGGAGTGTGGGCTGGAGCCGCGGCTGCGACGTGTTGTTCCTACGTCGTGCGTCTTGCTACATAAGTACCAGACTACCAGTGTATCAAGGGATGGTTGTGTTTATTGGCGACGGGCGCTTTCACTAACTTGTGTTATCGTTTTACTTCTAAACATCGCGTTTAAATATAAGCTGTATTTGATTAGATATAAAAAAGAAAAGTGTAAATATATCTTAAATAAAAGTTGTGCGGAGGTAGCGTGCGGTCTGCGAGGCAGAGGAGGAGTGGGGGGGAGGATTCTTAGTCCCTTCTACGTCACTTTTTTAAATGCAGACCGATTTCAATAAAAGTTTTGGAAAGGACTTAGAAGATTTCACGGAATGTATTTTATAACAATACTCGTAAATAATATTATTGTGGTATCAAATTAATAGAAAATCAATTTGTTCAGACAGAGTTCATGTTTTTCATATGGTGAGCTTTGTTGTATCCAATATAATCAGCTAATCCAACTGTAAATATCTACTTAAGTGAATATTCAAATGAATACGTACAGATGTGAGTAGGTACATTAAATACATAAAAACACAACAAGTCCACAACTAGAGTTAATCCCTGCGTCCCGGAGGACTTCACTGACATTCAAACTATTTTGAACACTCCAACAAAGACGATCACTGAGACTCAAAATATAATTTATTATTTATAAATATATTGGCCTTGTTATCTGTAAACTATCAGACGAATTTCAAGGTAAAACATTTTTAGTCTATCAAACTGATATTTAATGCTTTGATTATTTACGTGGAGCATTTCTACTCTGTTTATTAATTCTTGAATTGAATTGTGATCCATTATAAAGTAGGCGTGGCTCATTTATTAACTTATAACTTATTTAGTTATGAGACAGGACTGCGATCATTTATTTACTGAGGTCACAAAATAGCAACGATGAAAGTCACAGTTAACTGTCAAGACGTGGTTTAGTCATATCATAAATTACTTTTACTTTTAAAAATCTTTACAAACATACAACTAACGGACAATTTATGAATCACACAAAGTGTTGTCTCGTGTGGGGATCGAACCCACAACACTTCGGCTCTGTGTCAAGCGGTGAGGCGCCAACCGTGCAGTCAAATGGTGACGTGACGTCTTCCAGACAGTAAATAGTCGAAATAGATAATTTTTATTTACTGATTTGCACATTGTTTAATGGTATTATGATTGGTTTATTATTATTTTATGAAGTCAGTAAAAAAACAACAACCTTTTCATATGAGATCAGTATTTATTTGGTAGAAATGACAAACCACGTTTTCGCTCGCCTAAAAATTATAAGTAAAAAATAATTCAAAATGACTTTTTATCGTTTAGATATAATCTAAACGATAAAAAGTTATTTAGAATTATTTCAGATATTTTTATATTTTAAACATTAGTCTTAATTATAATACTGATAATGATTTTGACCCACAACACTAATACTGAGCTTACGTCTGAGAGACACTGCGCAGCTCTACAGCCGCATGTGTTATCGCGCCGCTAGTGAGCGTTCGACCGATTGATGAACATGTTAGATCCCCAAGGTACAGGGAAGGGCGCGAGGGTAACTTTAAAGGCCTTGAAATAAGACTGATATGTTAACTCGTTGTCTGTGAGACACCCACTTTAGTACTTAAAGGTTAATAACCTACCGGTTAATATATAATATTTAAGAACGATAGTAGAACAACCCCGAAAATCTTTATAGTCCGGTCAAATTATTCCAAAAAAACAGAGGTGAGGTTACAATAATTCGCGCCTTGCTGTAAACTTGTAGGATTGTTTAAAACACAAATATAAATGAAATCTAAAAAGTCCTTAATATTGATCCAACTCCGGGAAAAAAATTACGCGTGTCAAAATTCACAAAAATTAGTATTTCGCGATTTTCGAAAATCGCAAAAAAGCCCTCGGTGACTTTTGACCCTGGGTGCGAATTATTGTAAAAACAGATATATAAATGAACCGGATTATAGTAGATTATTTTATTTTATAGGAAGAAACAAGTCTGTGTTTCATATAATCTATTCGTTTAGCAACTAGTCCTAAACATAATCTCAGTCAGTAATTCCAGCTAAGTGATGAATTATAAGATGAGTTGTAATAAGTAATTAGTCTTATTTTTAAGCTTATTAAGTTTTGACAGAAACGACCGTTTGCCGCCATAACATAACATAACTTCACGCCTTTATCCCCGTAGGGGTGTATTGTTTTATTGCCTGAATAATATATAAGGTTAATCAGTGAGAGTAACCGGGAAACTAACTTTAAAGATGCCGATATTGAGCACAATTATTTGCAGATTACGCTGCTTTATACAATGGCTGTCAAATCTAATAATTAATCTTAATTCATTGTGCAAAAAATAATATAAGAGAGTTAATAAACGAGAGATCATAATGAAAAGCATATTTCATGATATTTTTTCATACTGTAACCGACATCGGCATTGTGTTGCGGACGCGACGTCACTCGTCATTACGTTGCTTTATTAGATGAAGCAAGATTTTGTTATAAGCTCGACCTTCAATAACAAAAGCTACACTCGATCGTCGAGAGCTACGTTGTCGTTCAGCCATTGATTACATCTCTATAAACATGCGATTTTCTCATCGGTCGATCTGCCCGTCATATAGGAAAATCTACGTGTCCAAAATGTTGACATTTCAGCGTTAATACCTGTATTTGAAATTTAAAATATGTCTACTATTTTGCTATCTACTACGTTGTTGGCGTCAAAAATACTTATTTGTTTATTTTTTATGGGTATTAAGGGTTAGTTCTGGTCGCTTGCAATGTACCTAATGTGAACTTTTTAGATAAAATTTATTTTATTTTATTTAAAAATAAACGGCATTAATTTGTGTGTTTTGTCGCATCAAGTATTATGACAGTATCTTCATAACAAGGGATCATTGTTCTTAATATCCTTTGAGTAAGTCAGCGGTTTACGAAAGGCAGCGGCTCAGAGCTTTGCCCGATCGACGTACGTGGCCCGAGTGTCCGCGTGGAATGTTATTCTAACCATCAGTAAGGCGAAACGTCGGTCGAATTGCCCCGCAGCTTGTTTCTTGTGTTGGATATAGCTTGACGGAATGACACACCAAACAAACCGCACACAGTCACAAGAGCGGACGGTTCCGCGCGGCGCAATAAATCTACCTGCGCCACCGTCGCAACACGCCCGCCGGCAGCTACTGTTTACACTCACCAAACATTATTATAGTCGTGTACCGCAACTGAGCAAACTATATAATTAATTATCAGTGAGTCCTCTTAATATTTATTGTCTATTAAAATCAACAAAGATATTGTTATCATTTGTTCGGACTATCGGAGGTGTGCTGGCAGTATTCATTGTGGTGGCTCGGGTAAACGATGTGTGCCGTGTGTGCGGGGACCCGGTACTGGTGACCGTGAGGGTCACGCACACGTGGCGGCTCTCAATAAATCTGAGGAGGCTGTGAGGTGGATGTAATTCGATTTGTGGCTGAGTCGTGACTACCTGCGCACACATACGTCGTCGCCGAATCATTCACGTCGGCAATAACCCGCGGTACCTCGGCGTCGCCTCTCTTTGTGTAATGCGCACTTGTATTGTATCGATATTGACAGATTCAATCGCGCCATGTTTTATAACATTACGGTTTATATTTGACTACGGTGGCGGCGTCTACTCTCAGAAGACTCGACCTGAGATTTATTATGTTTGTACAAGACCGCTTCAATATTTTCATGTTGTCACTCGGCTAAAGTAGACTTTCATCACATTTTTTATTGTTGGCTTAGCTAACAATATTACTGTTCTTGTCAACGTATACGCGTAAATCTATTATAAGTATGTTGTGTCAATACTCGCACCACGATGAGTGAGGTTTGCATGATTCTATTGCACTGACGAGCTGTCGTATACAAACACAGCGTGTAAACATGACATACAGCTTGAGACGCGAGATACAATTCCGTGAAGGCTGGTGCGAAATTTTTGCGTTTAAATATTCACAATATGTCCCATATAATTGAAAATTTCCCAACGACTAATAGTATAAAAAGCATGAAAACACAGTGATATTTGTGAATGTTTTATTTGTTGTCGATCAATAAAACAATCTCACATTCGCGAACAATCTGTAAAATATTTGAAAAGCATTTTGTTAAAGTCCGCTGTGGTCGCCGACTTTTATTGCAGCGGAGATTAAATAGTTTTGCGCGGCTGAACAACGATAATTATGAACAAATTGAAAATGTTCTTGAAATATAGATAAACATTACGTTTGTGCATTTTCTTTTAAACAAGCGTAGTTTATAGCTTCGGTGCCTTTGTAGTCGTGTTCAGAAGTGATAGATACGTCCATAAATAACTCCGATGTATACACAGACCATTATTTATGGAACATCATGAGATATATATTAATTGTACCAGGTACATTTGTCGCCGACGACGTGTCACTCAAAAGCTCGTTTATCGCGCAATATGTTTTTAGAAATATCTCGTTTATTGGTACTGAATACGCTATTTTATAAAAAAAATCTTTGAACAGAACAGAAAGACGCGGTGACGCGACCATTTGTAAGAAAGTAGTTATAATTCAATGAATGGTGACAGTCGCTCTGAAAAATTACTGTGAATGACGAAATCTATCTTCATTGAGACGTGACTATTATAGATAGGAAATTTAGACCGTGAATGCTCGCCTGTCTGGCGTGTGGGACGCGCCTGTTGATCTGTCTACGCGACCACAATGTCTAACGATCGTGAATCCAGTTTGAGTTAAAGGTTGGGTAAATGTGCTACAATTATTTTCATCTATCGCAACAGCTTTTTGTTTAAATCGACAAACTGTATCGACTTGTCATCGCAACCCTATTTCACGTATGTCGTTACTATGGCAGCCATTTTAATTTCTTCTGGTGGGTACTCGCCACAAACCACTTAAATTCGGGGCTCCAAATTATCAAACACAATCGGTGTTTTTGAAATGCGTAAAATGTTATTTTAAATGTTTCTGAGAAAAAGAAGGACTTTTTATAAATAAAGTAATCATCTTACTTATAGATGCTGGCGTGAAACATTCCGAATCATTCCCGTCGAATATTTCGGAAGTATTCCGAAATATTCCGAAACTTTGGGAATATTTCAACTGTCAAAAAAAGCCAGAAAAATCGACCTTACTAATTATTTCGCGCTTGGAAGTTGTATAATATCTTTGTTTGCTTGCAAGGTTTGCCTTTATTTGTTTTTATTGACTGGGCTATTATACGCATGAAGAAGGATTAATACCTACCTATGCGACTCGCGAATACTCGCGATGTGTACAGAGCTACATACAAACTAAGCAAAAACATAGGTAGGTAACCCTTTTTCAAAAAACTAATCAAATATGCTAGGCCTGGTCTTTTATTCCACAACTAACATTTATAAAAATAGCATTCGATTTCGATATAAGTAGGTACCTAAAAACAAAAGTATAAAAATCCTGTTAATCGCAGGCTAACATATCTACCTATCAAAACATCAACATATACTTATTCAAACCCATTTATAATACATATAAAACCCACCACATCACAAACAAACACGTTTATTCCCATTGAATTATTCGGGCGAAATATTCGGCGGAAACATTCGATTGCGGGGTACGAATCTTTCTCGCGGGGGGAAAACTTCTCCGGGGAGCATCTCCCCTCTTACCGTATTAGTACTCGTGGCAGTCAATATTTCAGCAAAAAAATAAATAAATCTTAATTAAATTTACTTTGAATAATTCTGATTTAAAGAAACTTTCCCAGAAGTATTCCGGAATTATTCCGAATTTTTCAGAAGTTTTGCAACTATAATCTTACTGATCATACGAGGGAATTATCTGTCAATACAAGATAATCTAGACCAATCACTGGTAACATTTATCATTTACTGGTAACATATTCTTAGAATCATTAATAAAATTCTGATTCTTTGAAATGTTCTGAACATTGGGTAATATTTATTTGAACATTTTAATTAGGTTATTAAACTAGGTGTAGTATTTTACAGAAGGCGTAAGCTGCTCTCGGGTAATTAGTAGAATAATTCTATTAATTAAACAAAAATATCTACTTAACAAGACTCTCGGTGGGTGTGCCCTCGTGCAATAAATTCCCAATCCGATACTGTTGTGTATTAAACCAGGTAAACATATTGCTTTGTGTACAGTTTCGTTAGCCACGAACTGGGAAGGTGAATGGGCTTGTTGCTCATAAAGCGCCTCGGAGGCTCAGAGGTGCGGGGGTGGAGCAGCTCCCTGGAGGTCAACCGAGTTATTGACACTCGCCGCACAACAGAACACTTGATACATCAGTGGGCTCGCGCACAGATTGTCCATCACCAGACGCATGTTATATATTGTAATTCAGCTATGTCTTTCCACCTCAGAATAGAAATGCGTATACAGCAAAGTTTCCAAAGCTCTTAGAGGAACGAAAATAAAACTTGCATTTTAAAAGGCAGCCGTTTTAAAAAAAAAGGTAATTACTGATTTTATGACAATCAATAATAATAGATATATAATAATCAATAATAGACCGAAGTGACCTGCTAAGTTAATGTTAATGTTTTATTCATGTTGCAAAGTTGGCGAGAGAGTAACAATTAACATAGTACTGTTAGTGGCTACAGCCTCGCGGCGCGTGGCGTGGCGGGACCTCGGCTGTTCTTAAATGGAGAGCTTGTGAACAATTATTATAACTGAGTTGTTCAACTGGCTCATTAACACGCACCGAAGAACATTTCATATCAATGAGTCTATGAACTCTGACCGTATGTAGTTTTGTTAAATTAGGTTCCGTTAGAAATCTGGTATTTAATGAGAACACGAAAACTAAATGGAGGAAAAATTTCAACTAAGTTGACCAAACATATTAATTAAAGTGCTTGAGTTATTGATAAAATCGTTTATTTGCGTTTCTGCAGAAAAGTATATTCAGTATCTTCAATAGAAATGTCCGCAACATTTGCCAATATAAAAATAGTATCATCATCATCATCAGCCTTTAACAGTCCATTGCTGGACCAGGCATCTCCTTTGAAAGGAGGAATAGGTCTACTATACCACGCTGGCCAAACGGGTTGGTATAGGGTTTTTCAAGTTTTCCTTCTCTTACAGTGCTGTTCTCTGTATAATATGCTCCCTCTGTCGGCTTTTACGACATCATGGGATGATATGGGGTGGTGACATTCCGTATTTTTTATCCGTCACCACACGGACAAAAATAATATACGGAACATAAATATACAATGATGGCTACATTTTATAGGATAATCATTACGGTGGAATTAACTTGTACTTTATCCGAATTAAATGTTAGTATGAACGCGATAAGTAGATATTCATATTCACAACACCCGACACGTAATTTATAGATTCCAATAGTTTAAATGAAGTAATAAGTAATAGCTGAATATTATTGGATTGTTGAACTCTCTGGCGGCACATATTTAATTAAATAATTATGTTATGATCCCTGTTATTGTTCTGTGAATAATGTTGGATAATGTGTATTAGTGCCGAGTAATTATAACACACTGGCGGCTACAAACAAACGTTTAGCATATTAGTTAGTGAATAAGCCGCGCATTATGTATTTATGTGTTCAAAACTTAATTTTTATGTGATTATGTAAGTTGCCTGTATTGTTGTTATATATTTATTATTAGTTACTCGTATTATAAATAGACTCCACATTAAGGTTTTATTTGCTTCAAAGTTTGTTTTACATTTTAGTTGTAACAGTTGTAATGTAACTGCATTATTTACAATAGAAACAACTGTTCCATATTTGCCTTAACGACGATACTGTTTATTAGAAACAACATAAATTTACCATGTTATTAGTTACATGATAAGCATTTTTATCATCTTCTATAGAAAGTTTTTAATGCCGGCAATACTGCCGATATGCCGTATTAAATCAGTGTTGGTTGATTCAATTTTATTATTCCATTTGTAATTCTGGCTCATTCTGTAGCAGAAATGAGAACTGACATTCATTATTGCATTTTCCTCTTCAGTGGATTCCCTGGGCCGAAGCACGAAACAAATTAATTGGATATTGAAAGAAGAGTTACTTAATGTATTGTATCTGCAAATGTATTGTATCTGTGCGATGTGGTTAATTGCGAAAAATTCGTGTATTAACGAACCACCCTGGTAATTTATTGAGATATAAAATCGATATAATATATCGATATAATTATTATACGATGGTTAGAGATGATCAAGGTCTACACAATTTTCGTGATGTTTTTCTTAAGCCTGGAAAATCCCAACGACCTAGCTCGAATATTATTGCCTCTAAGAATACTTTTTTCCAGCTGTAAAGACACTAAAAATGTTTGTATTTTTATTTGTAATTATATTGTGCGTATCTGGCTAGACCACAATACGCTCGGTACAACCTACAAAAACAATTGTGTTACCTCTGAGCTCCGTGCCAAATCAAATTGCTATTCATAATTTATTTTGTTCGTTAAGTTAAATTAATGTTATTCACTGACAGCTGTGTGTTAATTACGAAACGATTATTAACGAGCACTAGTGGCTTTTGTTAACTTTAACAAAAGATGTATATTAGGAACTAAAGAAATATCTAAATAGTTTTCATTTCCCGGGACTGTTGTTTACCAAAACTATAGAGAGTTTTCAGAGGCATTGTATACATACATTACAAAGGTTCAACACATAGAAGCCCTCCAGAGGGATTTAATTATTAAAGCGGAGGTATTTAACATGGGCATTAGCATTAGAGGCTTAGATGGGTCAATTTGTTAAACGTATATATCTCATCTGTGGGTTCCAAGTGCTCAGTGGCCAAGTCACTGAATATCCGAAACCTCACCCCTAACTATAATTACAGTTTTCAGTAGCTTTCAACACAAGTACCTACATGTTACACTGAAGTCAGTAAGTTTAGTGCTTTACTTATTTGGGACTACCCGTAATAACATTTTACTTTTGAATTGTGACTGTGAGCTTATTTTTTTATAAGTAGTTAAGATCATGATCGCGTCAATGTCTCTGATACTCAAAGGCGTTCGTTTTATAGAAATTGATTGCTTTGGCCCAAAATCGATTTGGACATCGTAATTGACTTTTTCACGAGAGTGAGACGTCCTGAACGGTAATTGAATGTTTGGTGAGCGATGCGAGAAGTATTTAGTTTTAGCGCTTCAGTGGTGACAGTGGACGAAATCGCTAACAAAAAACTATTTTCAAGGTCAAATAAATCTGGTGTGAACGCAGAACAAATCACTTCTCTTGGTGGGCATTCAGCTTTAGTTTTGATGTGAGCGTCCAGGTATGACGGTGCGAGGCGGCCGTGCGTCGTGCGTCGTGCACGCACGGGATAACTTTGTAACGTCACAACACGTGCAGGCTCTCTCACGGACACACTGTAGCTGTACGTCAGGAGATGTAATACGCGCTATCTGTAAACTTTGAGTTTAGTTGAAAAGTCAACTGCGCTAGCTAATGCCATTGCAAATTAGTACATATAGTGCGCACAGCGCGTCGACCGGCGGGACGTCGGCTCGCTCACTTGAAATATTTGCTTTGTAGGTAGCTGCGAGTCTAAGTATGTGAGCTTTGTTTCTGTTCAATTCTTGTAGTACAAAGATTATTCCTTTTGTTCTTTTTGGCATAAAAATAAAAGGATTAAGTGACACTATCCTTAGATTTTCTTAGTTGTAGAACGTTCTCGTTGGTAACAATCGATGGAAAGGGCTTAGATACGTTTCGATGTAAAAGTTCGATCAAAATAACATAGAGAAAGTTTTAAACAAATATTGCTAAATACAAGAAAGAAAATATCGCGTATATGTGTTGAAATAATATCGAAATTTTTTCATAATTTTTTATTGCATTTATCAGATCAACTAATAAATATGCATGTAATATACCTCTAAAATATTATTTGTCAGCAAACGTCACGATTTCGATAATATTTGTCACACAAATTTATATCAATAGCTGCTGTATAAACTTTCGACATTTTATATTAATAATGTCGGTGGTTTAGCGTAAAGTGCAATTATCGCTAGTTAAATGGTTATATCACATATGTATAGGCAGTTAGAACCAGTACAGTAGCAGTAGTGTTACAGTGAGTGTGTCACTTTACTAATGACCGGCGCTAACGACAGTTGTGTCTCACTAATGCCGTGCCGTTCATACTTAGATCTGAGTGATCCCGCGCCATCTGCAGATACGACCAAACGATCGCTGGCCGCAGTAAAACTCACATTCTTGGACACTTTAATTAAATTAGTCGGTGGAATAAAACAAAATCTCGTGGGTGTCAGGGCGGCGCTGCGTCATAAAAGAGTGCAGTAACCGGCGCTCATCACGCCTCGATGACATCTGAAAAGTAGCGCTTTCCGTCCGCCAACTTACTGACTTGTTGTGAACAATAAACGTCGAGTGTCATGACGCACCCCGCGGCGCCGCTCGCCTTTATTAATGTGACGAGTTGTACCGGCGCCTCGACCCACCGCCTCAATAACCAATATTAGCATCTTCAATGTTAGTTTAATAAACTAAACTTACAAGTTAAGTTGAGTTATAAGTTGTGGTAGGGAGGGAAGGGGAGGCGCCGCCGCCCTCTGCTGATATAACACACTCGCTACACATTTATTAGTTCATCTGAGTCCCTTGAGCCGGCTGTAATTTCTACCTTAATAGATAGATGATTGCTACGGAAAATACGGCGCACACGTGACGACCCCAGCCGAGGATGTATTGTCACTATGTACAGTATCGCGTATGTGGCTCTGTATACGCGAGAGTGTACACACTGTACACTCGTCACGAGTGGTCGTGCGCTAAACGCGCTGAGTGTCCCCGTGTGGTCGTGCGTCGGCGGCGCATTACGTATGCGAGCGACGCGCGCTCTGCAATCACGCCGACGACGCTCACTACATCTTATCCTTATTATCCCGTCATCGTCTGATCTCACTGCACTTTAGATAATCCCGGCTCAGACGTACCGGGTTAATAATGAGAGCGTTGTCACGCGAACACAGCTTATATTCTAATCGTTACTGCACACGAAATGTCATACGCACCATGTTTCTTAGAAAATATGCAGTTGTAATAAGCGAACTATGTGTAATTTGCGTCTCAAAATAAGTGTAGAGTACGACTTGAAGCGAAAAAAACCGCACTTATTAATACCCAGTCACATGTGAGGTATGTTGCTACGAACACACGTGACGTCACTGAGGTGCTACAAGCGCGGAGACACGTGCTACGCACATAGTACTTGCGAGCTACGTAGACTCACGACCGCGTGTATCGTATCGTCGATGAGTCAAAGTTTAGTAAACATATGACACGCTACGCGAACTACCACTACTCGGTGGATCCGCTACGAGCGCATGCTTTGTAGTACAAATATGTTAATTTGTACGTCACACGAATGTCTTGAATACTAAAAGCAAGTTCCTGATCTCAAGTGCTAAGTGCACTGAAACCTTAAAATTTTGGCCCGAATTGTTTTAGTTTATAAATATAAGAGGTAATATAAAATATTCGTTGCCAGCTGAATTCAAAGCTTAACTTATTACAGCGTCATAAACTACCTTCAGTATGTATCAATGAAAGAACATAGTTGTTAATTTTATTGGGAGTAAACTGAACCGGTTACGTGGCTCGAGTGCCGTTGATATACTCGGACTGAAATAACTCGCGCTTGTATTAATGCAGCCGCCACCACACCAGCTGTAATCGTATTCATTTAATGAATCTATATCATAGATATATGTACTGTGTACTAAATGCGCTTCTAAATTTTATTGCACGTTTGGTATTGGACTATTTTTCTCACGCCAACCGGCCTGATATCGTACTGCCTAAAGACGATAATGTGGCTCCGTACTCGATACAAGGTCGTCCCAGAGCATTTCGTTGGCAGAACGTACTGCTTTAATAATACCTTTTACGAAAGAATGCACCGAGGCAAAAGCATAGTGAAACAGTGCCGTAGACAAGACCACTTATAGCATAACCAGGTCGGTATAAACTCGTGCATTAAATCTAAAAACATAGTCTAACGATCGCCTATCCCGAGCCTTCGATAATACGAAACAAAACCACAATCTTTTTGACAATATAGGCACTGAAACGTGTAATAAAAACGACACTTCTAAAATAAGGTTTTTTGTTTGAGCGGCGAGAAAATAAGATTGTATTTGTACGGGATTTGTGCTGCAGGTAACATTTGTTAGTTCGACAAGATCGTGATTGGTGGAGGCGTCGCGGCTCCTGGAGGCTTTCGTGAGAGTTACTCACGAGCGCTGCGGCGCGTGAGGCGCGGGGTGACGCGCTGCAGGTTACAGTGGACACGAGCGTTGCCTGCCGACGTGACGCGACAAGTGATTTGTCGCGTGTCGCTCTACTCCACGTGATTTGTCGCCTCAGCGCGTCATGGCTGCGCGCACTATACCGAGCCATTCACTATATGGTTCAACGGCAATTACTTTCCAGAAAAATATGTTCAGGAATGATGATCAACTTTTAAGGAACTCTGAACCAGAGTGAATCATCTGAATGTTTCTTTCGGAACTAATTAGTTGGCAGGTCTGCGGTGTACGTTTTATTTATTTTTCCGGCCGCGCCGAGTGCTCTCCTCACTGAACTGATTTAATGCCCTTTGTTTATAGTTTTCCCTTTCACTCGGAGGCTAAGGTATCTGTGATTTAACTCAGTTTCATATATAAATTATATGAAACTGAGTTAAATGCTGCTTTCGTTTCAAACGCAGATTCGTTCCAGAAAGCTAAGTGGATTAATGATTTTGTGAGCGAGCTCCGGCGCTCATACTTTTAGTTACGTATTGTGTCGCCTCCCCGCCTCGTCTGCCTCGCGCGCCTCGCGCTCTCCGGGGCGTGCACCACGTATAAGTGATTAGCTGGTGTTTCATTAAGTCAGATTTGCCTTCAATCCGATATAAATCCGATCAGTCTTCTCACAAACGGTTTAATCTGCACAATACTAATCACACCTGCTTTGTTTATAACGTTAAGTGTCACTACCGTGTGTACTTTGTACGCAGCTAGAGACACAAGTACATGTCACTAGTAAGTACCTACGCGTCATCAAACATACATACATCACGAGACTTTGTGTAAAGTTTAGGGATTCGCACTTCACAACTAGGCTCTAACTACTTAAGTATGAGATACGTCTGTACCGTGTTCGTCGTTCGGTCATTAATATAGTTTCACTTACTTACACGTAACACTGGGCACATTATATAACACTTAAGTAGAAGTTATCGAACTATTTGTTCGAATAAAAGTGCACAACCTTCGGATAACTCGTCGACTAAAGGAGAAAGGTTCTCAATCTGATCGAATCCAATATTAAATGGGAATTCAGAATGGTTGGATTGACGGTAATAAAACCGTCAGAGTGAAGTGAATGAGTGATAGAGAGTGAATGTGCGTTGAGTGATAGCGAGGCGAGCACGCCACCGCCACGTTGTCGCCGCGCTGTCGTCACGCCATCGTGTCGGCGCCGTGACGTCGTCGTCTTGGTGCTTTCCTCTTGAAATTCTACAGAGGTATTGTTCCATTTATTAGCATTAGTACCGACTACGCTTAGTTGAATGTTGACTTAAGCACACCACAGTAATTAATACTCAATACTCGATACTTTATTGCATTTCACAATGTACCTATGCTTAGGTGGTTAGTTCTTACCTTAAATGAGTCATTGTGAACCCTGTCGGGCACAGCAAAGTAGGAGAGAGGGTGATACCTATTACAATTTTTTATTCTATGATTTGTATTTGTTTATATGAAATAACTAACTAATAATAAGTTTGACGTGCGTGAGGTTAATTGTCTGAGATTAGAGATTACATCTAAAAGGTCCGAGAAAGAAGTAAACAAACAATGTTTCCGTTGGAGCTAGTGCGTCCCAAATCTTACGTGTCCACCTCCGGAGGGAATTATTGAACACTTGAGTGTATTGTGTAAGCACAGTGCTCGATGGCCTCTGCAGAGTCTCCCAACAAGTAGGTCTTAAGATGAACATGGACAAGACGAAAATCATGTCGAACGTCCATGTTGTATCTGCTCCTGTTCAGGTTGGGAACTGTACGCTCGAGTTGTCGACAAGTATATCTAACTGGGACAAGTAGTTCAATTAGGTAGATCCAAGTTCGAGAAGGAGGTCAATCGTCGAATCCAACTCGGTTGAGCAGCGTTTGGGAAGCTACGACATATCTTCTCGTCCGATATCCCGCAGTGTCTCAAGACGAAAGTCTTTGACCAGTGTGTGTTGCCAGTGATGACTTACTGATCAGAGACGTGGTCGCTATCACTGGTGTCATCTTACTTACGATCGCTACGTACGGTTGTACACTATGTAAACATACAAATAATTTGCTCATGTAAGAATCATACTCAACAGGAAATGTGTAGTATTCACCATAAGCAACTAGCTTTACGCACAACTCAAAAGTCATAAGTAGTTTACAGTCAGTAATCTGACAGTTGTTACTCCTCCTGCATGCTCACAGAGTCGTTCTTCAGTATAAACGAGTTAAGTTGTATGTACTACTATAACACTCAGACTCAGTTAAATTGTATTACTATGTATAACACTAGATAACGAATGCCTTATGATGTATTAGCATAAAATTTAACATACTTTTGTTCTGCATTCAACCCATTATCTTCTCCTAGCAAGAACAAGCGCAACTGTAATCCACGAGATCGACAAAACACTTTTACAAAACAAATTTGAAATTTAAATCGACATTGACCTAATAAAATAAGTTTTGAAGTATTTAATCAGAAGAACGCACACTTTGTAAATAGTTTTAGCGTTTCAACTTTAGCACTTAAATCTAAGAGCAGTTTGAGGTAGCAGGCGCCAGTGCTCTTACCCTGTATGTAGGTTTGTGCTAACTACTGAAACATTTCCACCACGTACATTGTGAAGCTTGTAAGTTACACGTGTATATGTTTGTATACTTTGGATACAAGTCACAGTGAAGGTGAACCCAACAAACAATCGCGGTTAGTAAACTTTTCACACAAAAGTGTTTTGTGTGTCGCGGGGAATACTCTGAGATCGCATCACTTTCGCCAGCTTTTTAATGTTACTTGACACCGCTGTACATTATTTATAAGACTACAAACAAAAACATATTCTACGTATAATTATAGGCAACACAAAAGTCGAAACGAATCGCTCGTCGCATAAACAAATATGTATGCTTTAGCTGATATCAACTTGGCAACCAATATATCCAACAGATCCCTAATCTTAATATATAAAATCCTTGCGTTACTGACTGACTGACAGACACGCTACAGCCGAAACTATGGGGCGCAGGCAGCTGAAATTTGGCACGTATGTTTCTTGGGGACCGTAGGGGTGCACTAAGAAGGGATTTCCCGAAATTCCCACGGGATTGTCCAAAACGGGTAAATTTAGAAAAATTGCAGGCGTAGCTGCTGGCGTCCTCTAGTATTAGTATATTGTCGCCGCGTCAAGTCGTCGCGGTAAAGCCAACGACACACGCGGCGCGCCCTAACTACTACTAACTGTAGCACAAGTAAAACGTTTTCCGTTATATTTGAGAGATATAGTATTTCACGTGTTGACGGAGTATGAAGTACTTATTCTTTTATTTTATTGATTCGGTTGTTATTTGTGGGTAAGTCTCGCAGTTTGTCAACTGGCCTCGTTATCTACGACCCTTAGGTTGCTCGCACACCTTTTGTCTCCACCGCAATTTATACATTTATTCAAAACAGGTTACCATCTCTCTGTAGTTTGGCTTTAGAATTTAGTCTGTGTAAATATTTTCGCATACATTTCTGGTATGCTTATCTGTGCTTCTACATTTAATGACGTTAAATGTGGGGACAAAGTAAAACTCGTTCGCCTAAATGTAAAATATCTTTATTGACATAACTAACGTAATACGTAGATGCATAAACGTATTTGCGACTCACGAGAAATAAGACTAAAACACAAATGTAAAAGCAAACAGCTCCACCTCACGCTAAAAAGCAAAAGAGTATTTTACAAACGAAATGCTGTGGTTATACTCCTAGTTGATGGATCCGACGATAATGTTTGTAGGGAACGATATCATTTACACTTAGCGCACGCGAATACTGACAGCCGTTTCCCATACTAGTACAATCAGGTTATAGAAGCTGTTCGTTATAATATACTACATGTGATGAACAGACGACCAAGTGCAATTTCATATATGTAGTTATGCGAGTATGAATGAGTTAGAATGACTCCCAAGTCACGTACAAATACTCTTGCCCTACGACTCCGCGCGTCGCTACGTATTAACTCCCTCATATTACTTACTGCTCGCTAAGTGCGAAACTTCACTTGTTGCTTTTGAACCGAATCTGTCTACCGAATCGGCGTGAAGTTTAATTGATTTTGTTTGGCAACTTTATTAATTGATTGGTTAACTGGTTACGACGCCGAGAACTAGATTGGATTTTATAAATCAAATTATGTAAAGATGGATTACAAATTACTTAAGCAATTTATGATCCAAACCGAATCATATTGTTTTTACTTCCCGGTGGAAACCTAAATTACGAACTCCTGCTGCGTCCCTGCTGGGAACAGCTTACCGGAGGGCAGGTCCTGCATTTTATTTTATTTCCTTCTTTGGAAGATACACGTGGAGACGGCGCTGCCTTTTCAGCTGCACTCTGCTGGAAACTGCAGTCAGTGAGAAAACAGGAACGCTGCCTGTCCCACACCACTGTCTTTTTGTGTAGAATTGCTGCCTCGCTGAAAGATACGGCGGCGTTTCAGATTCTTCGGCTCCAGACTGTGGCTTATGCTAGTGACCAACGAGAATGCGCATCCGAACTGACCGCATCATCCCGCTCTAAGGGTTTTTGTCACCAGGGATAAAACAAAACCAAGAACCTGGCTTCAAATCTCAAGACAGTGATCCAGCAAGGAGGCTCGCCGCTTAAAATGAGATGTTGCGGCAATCAAGCTGTGTCAGGAGAAACACGATGGTAACAGAGTGGGTTATAATGGAAGTAACCAGAGGCTAATAACGAGTATAAACCATTTGAGTTCGCAAATAATTTTCTTTGATAAATTAATATCGTGTTCATCGCCAAAAAATACAAATGTGATATATCGGGTGGCACGGCGCAAATAATTTCCACAGCTATAGTATTATCAGTGTCACTCGGGTGGGCGGGCGCGGCCGGGCGGCGCAACAATGCAGCTCACGCTTCGCGCCTCCACTGTGGCACAACAACACTACCACTAAATAACGATGTATTAACGAGCGCTCGATGACTCTCAATAGGCTCCTCTCTCATGTGTGCAAATTAGAATCACTCACATTCAGGTATCACCCAATTCGACCAAAAAAATTCTGTAAAAAATTGCCAAGTCTTGATGGAGCTGCTTGTTTATCTCTAAAAGTAATAAAATCTCTAGCCAAAATTATGCCAAGTCTAAGGTTCCTTAGTGCAATTTCTTCATTACTGTATTTATGTTATGTGACTTGGCCGTTGACTTCTGCATGAGACTAGAACGCTGAACATTTTTCGAAAATGCGGCGAAATGGTTCCAGAAAAGAATGGTACGGCAGTGTTGCTCCGCCCTTGACTTGGCGGGGGCACTGCCATGCCCCCAGATTATTTAGCATTGTGGGCTAAACGGTCCAACAGCTTAGCACTCTACCCTGGTTGTCTTGTCTTAAAGTTTTCCAGTGAGCAACTACCGTCTGACCTCCACAACCGAAAGGAATAGCGATACTCATGGCTTGACTAGTGTATTTGAGGATGCTGTCCCCACGACGACTGTCAGCGATTTTCATGTTGTGTGTAAAAATCAATTCTACACGTTTTCTACTTTTTGTGGTATTGTGTGGCCATCCTTGGTTTCGGAGTTTGTAGGCCACAATATTCAATATTATCTTGTGACAAATACTGAGACTGACTTTACGCATTACCCAGAGCACGGTAGTGCTCTGTTGTAAATGATACAATAAACGGTCACTCATCCAACTAGTATCCACTGTTCATACGATTGCTAAGAAAAAAAGGCAAATAAAATATATTTGTATAAAACTTTTAGAGCGCCTCTGCATCACGGACGTTTTACAGACTTGTGGACTTTCTCCGGAGCGAGTCCGACTACAAAGTTAGATCAACAAGACCAGACTGTAGTTTGTAAGTCCTTCGTACAATATTGACTTTGCGTATGTTTAAAAAATTACAAGACAGATGTTTAATTGATGGTTTGAACTCTAGACAGTCATCCCCGAGCCAACATTCAACGTTTGCTTTCTTAAATGTAGCATGTAATGGTGTTGCTGGCTACACCAAATTAAATAATAATATATAGTCCTTAGGTCGCATACTTGTTTCCACATGTGTTTGTCTTATCGCTACGATGGCGCCAACGTTATGCAATTAGTAAACTCATAAATTCTAAGCGTTTGACAAATTTATGAAAATTATGTGACAGGCATAAGAGTAAAGAAATAGCCATGAAATATGAGAAAATATTGGCACTGTAGTGTTCACATGCGGTTTAGTTGAGGATCATAAAAAAAGGGATCAACGATAAGAAACTGACCCTATCAGGTAGTAAGGGTTCGAGAGGCGTTGCGTTAGTTGTGTTTGACTGGACAGTCGGGCCTTAGGAGGCGGGGCTAGTCGGGTCCCAGGACAGCGTGACGTGGTAGTGGTGGTGTTGGATGGGACAGTCAATGTTGGGACGCGGAACCGGGCGGATCTCGGATAGTCAGTCTTAGGACGCGGAAGAGGGCAGTTCACGGGAACGCTCTAGCGTGGTGTTTCAGACAGTTGGTCTTATGGCGCGAGAGAGATCGGACCTGGCCTAGCGCGTAAGAGGTTCGGTGTTGGTCGATAATTAGTGCTTAGTGATATCGAAGAACAAGGCGAGCGGCTTCAAGAGAAGGTGATCAGCACAGGGCAAGGGGTAAGTTTGGCAGCGACGCAGCTAAAAGTCCGGTGAGTGTCTGTTATTCACTTTACTGTAATTTATTGCATGAACTGTATAACATTAATCTCTGTATAACATTAATACTCTGTTGTGTATCTATGTCTATATCACACCATATATATATATACCAGGCTGACTAAAATATAAAGTTCTCTATGAGATATTGTACATAGTTATATTATTAATAACCGCGTGTACCATTAGTAGTGGTTCGTACCTTGTTGATGATGGATGTAAAGACGAGCGATGTATGATGGGAATCTCCGTATTCGCGATCAGGTGGTAGAATGCAGGACTTTCACAATCGCTGTCTAAACCTGCGTACAGGCCAGTACATAGCAGCTGACAAGGTTTTAAAGAGCGAAAGAAGAGCCACCTGTCGGTCACGCGGTAACAGTAAGACCGTGCGGCTAATCTAGCGGCGATTGTAACGAGAGCTTCCCTGCAAACTATGCGCGATGGCTTAATACGTTTTAATTGACTATGTTTGTATGGGCTTCAATGTTGTGACTTGCGGCAAGGAGGCGTTTTGTGACATCAGTTCTGAGACTGTTACTGTACGTTCAATACTATACACTGGATATCGCTGAAATACTCGGCGCCGATAATACTATATGACTAATATACCTGGATCATGTTCTCCGTCTCCCTGGAGCTGCCGTCTCTGAGATACGCTGCCTTGTACTCAAGTACCAATATGTTAGGCATGAATATATGGAGAGTGATTTTGTGATGACAAACCAATACTAATGTATCGCTGTCTTTAGTATTTTGATGACCACTTTCATTCAATTATAAGCATTTACGTTTGGTAAATGCTGTCAGCAGAGGAATATAAAGTAAGGGCGAATTCCATGGTCCTGCGCGGGGAGGTGCGCGGGAACCCTGGCCACAAATTACTTGGCGGGGCCAGGCTGAAATTGATATTTTAGACCCACTTAGTAAGAAAACTAAAATTTTAATCAGCCTGGGGTCTATAGGATTCCGTTACAGTAGCAACATTGAATCATTACCTTAGAAGAACTTTTTCTAAAAGGTTTTTATAAGGGTCACTACATAATTATATGTAGTTGTCTGTCAAGGTGATATCAGCACATTAATACTTAGTCATTAAGTAGTAACGGACTATTTTTTATCCATAAAATAATTTCTAATACTAAGGAAGCCTAAATTGTACGCTAAACTTCATAATGGGCAATTGTGAGGGTTGAGATGACACCATTTAATATAAGTGTTATAGTGGGTCGGGTTGTCGCGCCGACGAGCGTGACGCGCGGCGACACTCTTCGATTTAATTAATCTGAGGACGCCAATCAAGACAGCGCAGTAGCAGTCTGTCGGTCTCTCCACTGGGCTATAGTGGAGAGACCGACAAACTGCTACGCAGAGGGTCCGAGTTCGAATCCACGGCGCGCACCGATGACTTTTCGGAGTTATGTCCTTATTAAATTGTTAATTGTCGCTTGCTAAACGGTGAAGTAAAACATCGTGAGGAAACCTGCATGTCTGAGAGTTCTCCATAATGTTATCGAAAGACCTTTGAAGTCAAGAGATGAGGCCCGTGCCCAGCAGTGGGACAGTATAAAAGGCTGATGATGATGATGAATCAAAACAAGTCAGCCGTAGCCGCGCTGTGTCGCGTCGCGTCGGGTCGTGTCGTGTCGCGCGTCGTGTGTCATGCCACGTCACGCCACGAGATTTAACCACTTCAGTGCGTAAAAGTTTTAAATATACAATTAATTCGTGGCGAATACACGCAGCGGGTGTACCATCAATCTAGTTACACTTAATCCTAGCTTTAATAACATAATGCCGCTAAGAGCGCTCGCATGACGAGAACGCTCCGACGCGCCCGCCGTCAGCCGAACACAGCTCTCTTTTATTACGGAAACTGTAGAGACAAACATCAAGACATTAATGAGCTCTGTAACTGAAACTGCAAACAAAAGAAAATTAATGGTGACAAGTTCAGAAAAAATGCTTGAAAACAAAATCTAGTAGCGTAACAGAGAATGTGGCTACTTACCTACTTAGAATCAGTGAGTCGGATTATAGAAATGGTGGGCATAAAAAAGTGTGCGTGAAGCAAGCATTTGGATTTTGCCCAGATTTACCTGCTGGTGCGAAGTGAGAATATGTACTGCTTGTCGTGCCGCAGTCCTACTCATACCTACCTACTTCTACCACTGCTATTACACATGTAATACTGATTGAGAGGTTGCATCGAAGCTTTTTTAAACTTATGGCTGAATTTCAACCCTAGTTGACATTAATAAGTGCTTAACTTTCAAAAATCTCAATGCGAGACAGTGCCATGTATGGCTATGGATATGCCGCCAATAGTAGATTTATCGGCTTGAACTCGCCGGCAAAGCATTACGGGAACCGAACAATTTTCGAGCTAGTAGAGCCTTGCTGATTTCAGCATGAATGGGCCGACTCGACTAGGGAAGTACTACCCTCTCACAGAAAATTTACGTAAAGTAACAGTACCTAAACTGTTGCGTTTCGTTCGGTGTGTGAGAGTGCCGGAGGCCCTGTCCCTTATTCCCTTCTCCCTCATCCCTTATCCTATCCCTTTTTCTTTCCCTTATCCTATCCCTTTTCCCAACCCCAAGGGACGGCAACGCACTTGTGACTCCTGTGGTGTTGCGGGTGTCCAAGGGCGGCGGTAATTGCTTACCAGCGATCCGTCTGCTCGTTTGCCGCCTATTATTACATAAAAAAAACCACTGATAAAATGTCGATAATTGCAAACATTTCACTTGCATCTACCTCTCTGCGACGCGTCAAGAAGTTTTTGTTATGTAATGAAGCGTGTTTAATAACACTTTTCTATATTTAGATTTAGTGGTGCGCGCCGTGGATTCGAACTCCCCGCACGGCAGTCTGTTGGTATATCCACTAGGCTATCGATGCCTGATTTTTGCTTATTTAAGTTTTTTTAGTTAAATCAGTTATACAGGTAGTAGAGCCTTGCTGATTTCAGCATGGATGGGCTGGCTCGATCGAAGTACTAACCTCTCACAGAAAATCGACGTAAAGTAACAGTACCTAAGCTGTCGCGTTTCGTTCGGTGATTGAGAGTTCCGGAGGCCATATCCCCTATTCCTTCTCCCTCATTCCACTCCTCATCCTATCCCTTTTCCCAATCCCAAGGGGCGGCAACGCACTTGTGACTCCTGTGGTATTGCTTGTGTCCATGGGCGGCGGTAATTGCTTACCATCAGGGAATCTGTCTGCTCGTTTGCCGCCTATTACTATTAAAAAAAATCATGATAGGGAAACTGCCTTTATTAGTTTTAATAACGTACGGCAATGAATTTTCATAATAAAATTAGTACAATTAGAAGAAAATCATTTTCTTCAAACATCCTCTTATCAAGGTGGACAAATACTTTTGAGCAGTAGTGTATGTGTCCCATATCATAACATTGTTAGTGCTTGCAAGTATCCAACAGGTCAGACTTGTGATTGGTAACCAGCGTGTGTATAAGAAACATGTCGGCACATTAAACTGCCATCACAACTAGTATGTACCGAACATGTGTTAATTGCTAACATAAATCTCTTATCTTAATATATAAAATCCTTGCGTTACTGACTGACTGGCAGACACGCTACAACCGAAACTATTGGGCGCAGGAAGCTGAAATTTGACATGTATGTTCCTTGGGGACCGTAGGGGTGCACTAAGAAGGGATTTCCCGAAATTCCCACGGGATCGGCCAAAAGGAGCAAATTTAAATAAAATTGCAGGCGTAGCTGCTGGCGTCCTCTAGTGTAATATAATTTTGTATTTACTTTATTTATACAATTGTTTCGCTCACTCTATATCACTTCATTTGTTTTTACGTACTTAGGTACTCTTATATTATTGTATAATTCCCTTTTACTTTAAAAACATTTCTACACTATGTTAAATGCACCTACCACACTTATCTCTCCACCACCCAGGTTGACTGGTAGATAATGCCATAAGGCATTAAGTCCGCCTATGTACTCTTCTTTTGTGCATAAAGAAATAAAATAAATAAATAAATAATGGCGCATATTGTACGAGTGTCCCACATGTGCGAGCGGAAGCACGAGGTGCACATTCAATAGTGTGATGTTTGTCTCGATTCACTTTTACAATGTTGCTCGTAACGACTTCCTAGCTACGTCCGGTGTTTTATTTCTGCAATATTTTATCGTGATCTTACAATGTTATCATATCATAAATCAATAATAATGGAATGATAGATAAGTGAAACTTTGTATCTCCGAGTGAATTTGACTTTATTGAATTCGATTCGGTAGAAGGCATCAAAAACGAGCCACTAGATCACAAACGTTCGGCTAAACTTGTTCGTTGTAACTTGTATCGAACCAACACAAACTTGTTTACTCGGTGAAGTGAGGTGGTACTTCATGATAAAACGATTGTTCCATTAGCACTGGTTAGATCTTGTCTGCAGCACGTATAATGTTGAGGCCAGATACCCATTCGAAGCCCTTGCTCGCACAGCCGCGCGGCGCGGACTTACTCGATATGATACATAAGTTTATTTATTTATTTATTTATAGACTCACGCCTATGTCCCCGAGAGGATAGGCAGAGATGTAATATTACACCCACATTTCGCCATGATTTTTTTATGTCCCACGTAATAGGGGGCGAGCCTATTACCATTACCGGGCACATCACCAGACTCCGTGCTGCTACTGAAAATTCGGAAAAACCCAGAAACACTTTTACCTGACCCGGGAATCGAACCCAGGACCTCCGATCAGCAGTCGCAATACGCCATCCACTGGACCATGGAGGCAGTCGATCTAAACATAAGTATATACATGTAATACCGTAAAATACCGAGAGCTTATAAGATTTTTATATCTCTATAAAAATGCACTCTTTCCTGTTTTCCTGATTTCATACACATTCTTTGGAACGTTATTAGCATATGTATTACGATTACCAGCAAACATCGTTCTACAAAAGAATCAACTTAATGGACTTCGTATCACGCACCCAGTGCCCGTATTCTCTGGAAAGCAGTATAAATTGCAACATCAGCGAAGTTATCAGACGTAACTTTAGCTGTTACTGACACTTGGTAAGGTGCATTGCCTTAAATGCTATTGACGTGTTGGTGAGTATAAATAATACTCATAGACTGATCAATTGCTGTGATAGCTTATAAATGCAGAGTTCTATTAAGTTTAATCGCCTATCATAAACTAAATTTTCTTAAAATTGCTAGAAAATTATTGTACCAAGGCACAGATTTCTAGTAAAAAGCAAATGTACTCGCACATGACCGAAATTGCCAGCACTACGTGACGTATATTACTTATACGCTGAAGTTATTACTGACAAATTGTCGAATCTCAAAAGCAACATATAAGCTCGTAATTGGCCATCCTAATACATATTTATACAAGCTTTTTAACATTTATAGTCTATAATATTTAGCAATCACTATGCGACTTTTTCTGATCAATAAATACGTGTACGTTTGGTTTGATAAATATTAATTTATTTTTATTTTAGTGAGAATAGAGATACCCGTACTACCCACTGCTGTAGTTGTGGTCGCCAAAGCTCTACAATAAAATTCAAAACAAACTGACCTGACGCCGCGAATAAACGGGAACTTCGATAAAAAGTAAGAAAATAGTCCGCCGACGCCCGGCTGAACGTTGACAGTGAGGTGAGTGGCGCTCGTGCGGAGCGACACTCCAAGTTACGAGCACTTAATCGACACTTACACACTGATATAAGTATTGTAAGTGTACCTAGGCAGCGGTACTAGAGCGCCGGTGAGGGCGCGCGACGTCTGCTCGCGCGAAAGATCGCGCCGCCGGATCTCCCGAACACACAATAAATTAGCCGAATAAATTCCATCTTCACGCTAAAAGCGTTATATTTTATTCTTTAATAAAAAACTGTCTGACGACTGCTCAGTAACGACCTTTTGACTGCGCGTTCAAAAAGCCGATAATTTACCGCAAATGTGTTTGTAACTTAATAATGCGGATAAAAATGATTTCTGGCCGGAAGAGTACTGTCGCTCGAACAAAGAGATTAATAATAAGCACCGATAGTATTAATTTAATTCATTCGTTAGCAGTGCGCATGCCATACCGCCGGGTCCCGGGTCAACTACCACTAACTGTGTCACAAAAACTCAGAGCTATATTATGTGTGGCAGACTCAGTCGGGACCAGCTTGCCGGTGAGGGCACGCGACGTGTACTCGCCCAGAAGGTCGTGCTGCCGGATTTTCCCTGAACACACAATAAATTAGCCGAATAAATTCCATCTTCATGCTTAAAGCGATATATTTCATTCTTTAATAAAAAACTGTCTGACGACTACTCAGTAACGACCTTTTGACTGCGCGTTCAAAAAGCCGATAATTTACCGCAAATGTGTTTGTAACGTAATAATGCAGATAAAAATTATTTCTGGCCGGAATAGAGTATTGTCACTCGAAAAAAGAGATTAATAAGAGCACCTATATAATTAATCTCTAACAGTGCGCATGCCTTGCCACCGGCCCCGGAATAACTACCACTAACTGTGTCACAGAAAATTCTAAGCTATATTTGATCCAGACCACAAAACATATTTCAAGCCACAAAGAGTTAGTTACTGGAGAAATATGTGCGAAAAGTTAATATTTATTAGATATTCCCTGCCGTCCCCTGTCACACTGTTAAACAGTTTTGATATATTACAGTCGGCGACTCTAGCAAGTCTTGTCTTTGTATGTTGTGTAAGTAAACTGGATGAATACTCGGCTGTCGCATTCTGGTCCATGAAGCTGCGAGCAATTCGTTTTACTTATTTAGCGAAACGTAATTTGGATGACATCCACGGCAGATTTGTGATTGCAGATAAAAAAAAAACTAATATTGACTAAACACTACTTTAAGGTGCGAAATGATAGCAGATTTTGTCTGAGAGCAGATCTGTTGTCTGCGCCGCCAGTTGTTGTTGTTGTTACGTCAACTAATCTACAACTACGTTCTAAATATAACTACGTTCTGTAATTTAATATTTTTCATTCCTCCAACAAGATAACCATAATTAATGTGATGCTACGTACATTTGGTAGCTCGCTTTTTAGTTGCGAATCAAAAAATATGAGTACTGTAAAACAAACTGATTTAGTTACCCAGTGAAATACTTTGTGTAAATTTAGGAAAAGTTGGTCCTCCTGCACACATTTTCATAAAGTATCAGGAGCGGCTGGCGACGCGAGGGTCTACATAGTTATCTTCATAACTCGATAAAGTGAGTGACTTATGATTGTAATCTGGCGGAGCGGACGCGGCCGCCGCGCGCCCGGGCCGCTCGGCTCGACACACGCCGCCTACACGACACCACCGTGTACCAACTACCGGCCCGTCGTCTATATGCTATACATCCACTGTACTTACAATATACTCATACTTTTTAGCCTTACTAAGTTTGTCAGGACCTTTGGAAGTTGACGACTGACCTTCAGATAAAAATCTTTACAGGTGACATGGCACACAGAGATATTAATAATAGATATTAATAATTAACCTTGATGAGAAACGCTAAGCAACGGTACCACAAGCAAATCTTACATAGCACCTGAGAGATTGCAACAAGTGTTACACTCGGTGCCGCCTGTCCCCCCGATACACAAAGCCGACTGACTTAAACGTCTCGAAGTCTCCGAGTAACTCTGTTACTGTCACCTTACTAATGCTGCTAGTTTATATGCTGATATATAAAACTGACGTAAAGATCAACTTGAATCATTAGTACTAACTAAACATTTCTGCTTCATTAGTGTAATGACATAAGTTTGCTCTGCCGCTCACTTACCCGTACAGTGGTAGGTATGTTCGGTCATATGACGACAATCGGCTCTCTCCCTGAACACGTGACCTTTGTTATAAAACTCTCAAAGGGATAAATTAGGTAATATAATATTCGTCGACGTTGTTGGCAATTTAACTAGTAGTTAGTAGTTAGACGTTATTTGATTTCAGCTCAACTGAGGCACAGAGCTGCTGTTGCTACTGAAATGCTTTGATCATCTCGTTGTTAAGACGTTACAGTACAAACGCTATAAACTAATAATAAAGAACAAGCGAAGTATTTCTCTGAGTAATGAGTAAAGCATCTTCACACAAATGTAACTGAGACTGGTCCTTCGAGTCGACGGAGAAACTTTGTTCAAGATTACTCATCAACTAGCTTTTACTAAACAGTATTCTAAGAGAAGAATATATTGTAAACGCTAGTTTGGGTAAAGTAAAGTGAGGTAATTGTCCGTAAAATACCGCTCTTTATATTTCTTGCAGCTAGAATCGGACTATGCATTTCAAACTTTTACATGTTATGACATGCTTGCTAAAAGTTACAAAAAGCTTGATATTAAATACAATCGCTTCTTGAAATAATGTCTGGTTACTTCAACAAAAACTCAGGGTAGGGTACTCAAAGGGTCAGGAGGGCTCGTGGCCAACTCTAGGAAGTACCCACAGACCTTCGCTGGCTCAATTGCCCATTAAGTCCGCCATGCGCTCCGCAAATTTATTTTCGCTAGTCTTTATTATTTGAGAAAGAATCGTAAATAACAAGATTAATTTGTTTTCACTAACGTCGCTATAATATCTGTATAATCTCGCACGATGTCGTCGAGATCTGTTATATATAGTACTCGTGTCCGCGCCAGACGCACGTAGCTCGCACATTTTTTTTTTTATAATGTTCTACCACATATACACATCACCATCTAGTCCCAAACTAAGCAGAGCTTGTACTATGGATAAAGATTACATATATACTTATTTTTTTGTAAATACATACATACTATACATATTATACAATTGGGATACTTATTGGTTGTTAATTAATTACTTAATTGAATTAACTCCTGCGGTAAGAGATTACTTACTCGAAGGTATGCCGTTTCTGCCAGTACTACATTACTGATTACTACACAATACAATGCAACTCCTATTTTCTCAAAATCAAGCTAAGTTTATAATATCATGAGCTCAATTATTTTCAGGTCTCCCGTCTTCATGACAAAATCTCGCCGAGATACAGGTTTATTTTGTTTCTAACCTAATTAGAGACACTGATAGCATAAATATTGATAGCTCACAGTTTCGGCATATTAAAGAAAATACATTATGGCCACCTTTTACTCTTACTGTTTGTACTCATATTAGAGCACAGTGTCTTTGAGGTTTGAACATTAGTAATATTTTTCTCACCTTAGGAGTTATCTGAGTTCTTTGTCTTTAAAGTCGTAAATCATCTTCGTCAAAGCCTTGATTCAACCATTATTTAGTCAAAAAATCTAATTCACTGTCTTTATCTTGATGTGTTTCTTCCAACTAATTATCCTCTATTTCCGATACAGACTGTTGAGGTTCGTCTTCACACTCCCCATCCCCTTCTGAATTAATCTATTGGCTTATTTGCTCCTATTGCCTTCTCAAATCCACCTGAAAATATTATATAATAAGAATAATAATAATATTATATAAAAATAATTCGTGAAAATACGACAACAATGAAAAAAAATTACATTTATTGAAGCAAACGTATCTATTTAGTCACTATATTATTACAATTTCATTAGAAATACATTCAAATAACCATTATTCTTACTAATAATACAAATAATAATTCAACTAATAACCCTAAAATGAAAAAGTGACGAAAATATAAATTACATACCTTGCAGAATATTTGCGTAGTAACTAAACTTTCGTCGAGCAGGCGACGCCATGCGTGTTAGTAACTTCCTAATAGGCGTGAGCAGACAATTGCTGCACGTGCTGCACTGTTTTTGACTAATATTAAGGTAAACTAATAGAGAAACGCGGGGGGCGCGGGGAAGTTTGTAAATCTCTCATTCGCACTAAGTGCGTCGTCACGTCGACGATAATTATTTACCTAGGGTTAAGTCAGGAGTGACCGAGCAATGTGATACTGTGCGTGTAAAATTTTGTTACAGATTAACACACAAAGATGTGTGTCTTGTAGGATGGCCGTATCGGATTGGTCATCAGAACGGGACGTCAATTGACTACGAAACGGAAGTGCGAAGATGGCGCGCTTCAACAGAGTCTGTATGACGTTCGCTACAGTTGAAGACGGGGGATGACGGTTGACGTTCAACGGAGCAACGACAACTATCACTTCTCTTGGAGACTCCGGGCGGACAACAAATACCTAGAAACTGTCACTGGTTTCGTGTTCAGTAATAGTCAGTTTTTTAAATTTGATTTGGTGTGAACTTATAAACAAACAGTGATGTGAAGTGTTGATACCGGCCAAGAATCGAGCAATCCGCCGAGAGATAATAATAACAATCATCTTTATTTGTAATCATTAAAGGTTTTTTTAGGTGCTACTTATAATTAATAAAACATATCATAAATAATGCTATGTTGTAGCAAATACTTCATGCAGATTTATAAAGCAATCAATGAGCATTCTTGCGAATGTAATGTTAAAGAAAAAAGATTACCTATCAGCATTCTCTCGAGCGAAAGATATTAAAACTTCGAGCCCTTTGCTGACTAGAGCGTTCGTTGGAAAGATTACGAAAATGTTTGGTTCTGTTGGATATTGTTCGACAAATTTAAAACATGGCGAATACTCGCCGCTCTATTACAAGTGAATGCTTAAGTCAATTATCACCTTTTCAAAGAATATATTTATCACTTGTTATTTTTGGGAAATGTTAAAACATTATATAATTGAACAAAAATACAGAAACTATAATGTAAGCAATCCCAGGATAGCCAATGGATCTTTATTATCATTCAGGCAATTTCCATTAAAATGTCAACGTCAATTTAGTGTGGAGCCAGTACCACAATACTTCGTCGTGAATTCTTTACGACTCCCCGAACTAACGCAAGAACACATTAAAAGGAATCATTGTCGGAGGGTCGCGTCTGGCCAGACTCCGCTAATTAAATAATTACATCTTACAGATATTTTCGTTAATTTCAATTTAAAGCGTCGCTTACTTGCCAAATAAAGAAAGTTCGCAGCGGGGAGTAAAAGTTTGTCCATAATCCTAACAGATCTCATAAGTCATTTGGCGGAATAAATCGTGTAGGGACGCGCGCAAATTGTATACAAAGTAGGAGGAGGACACAGACCACCTACCCCACGAGACTTGCAATAGAAGGGCACCGTTGTCTGTCACGCATTTGCACAAATGCGCCTATATCTTTGAGCACAAACCCGCGCACGTTCAGTAGCGACCAGGAAACAGATACGTAAACTGCGTTTAAACTGTATTTAAACAAAATAATAGCATACGAAAACAATGCCG
Organism: Euclidia mi; assembly: GCA_944739405.2. Taxonomy (NCBI): domain Eukaryota; kingdom Metazoa; phylum Arthropoda; class Insecta; order Lepidoptera; family Erebidae; genus Euclidia; species Euclidia mi. Next base: position 2,319,734 of record OX123187.2, read on the forward strand.
AATTGTGCTATAAAGTTGTGTGGGAGTAACAGTCGAAATAATAACTTCAAAAAAGATTATATCACATTTCACCGATAAGTACAACATTTATTTTAAAATTATTTAACAGTACTGACCAGAGTTCTAGTAATAATGGTTGCTAATAAGTACTGAATCAGTGGTTGTCCTTGTCTAACACGCTATAATTACAGACTATCTCTCTCTTACAATAAGACGCCACGTGTAAGTAGAGATGCGAAGAAAACTTACCGACTGTTCGATATTTATCGATTTCTAATACTGAGATTTTTATTGATTTGAATAATAGGTGAATGTAAATAAAAATACAGCCTACAAAAAAGAATTTTTAGGTATTTTATTATTACAAGCTTTTATTTAGGTAGTTTCACCTGTTTATCAGAAATCAAATCTTGCAAGTTGAATTTGATGCACTTCCCGGTTACCGATTGAGCTGAAATTTAACATGCATGTGTAAATCGGATTACAATGTAAAATTATTTAAGACATGGAGCTGATCTGATGATGGAACCGGAAGGGATAGGAACTCGGTAATTAAACGACACAGCCCCATCGAGTTTGGGCTTGTTTCATTTGTCTTTACGAGTACTTCGGTTCTAGATGGTAACCAGGGTCTGATGATGGAGCTGGAAGATGACTATAGGAACTCAGTAATTAAACGACATAACCTCATCATAGAGTTTGGGCTCGTTTGATTTGTCTTGACGAGTAGTTTGGTGATAGATGGTAACCAGGGTCTGATGATGAAGCTAGAAGGTGGTTTATGTCTTCTACCGATTGAAAACGGGTGCCACGAAGTGGTAATTTGAGTTTAGGGAAAATAAATAAGAACAATTAAACAAGATGAACAATAAAAAAAACAAATTTTAATTTGGAAGCATAAGCAAATCATCCATACCCGATACTTCTTGGACTGACTACGGAATTCAATATTCGATCTATAGATAGATTCTGTAGATTTTAGACTCGTTTTTGACGTAAGCTCCACACAAAATATGTCAAACAAGAATCTCGAATCTCAAAATCCATGTATAGTTCGAATATTGAAAATGGCCGTTAATGTATATACCGCCCCCTTACCTCTCCCCAAAATCGCTGCCTTAGCTATGAATGGAAGGTATTTTAGGGAGGGGTAAGGGATTTCGGCTTCTGGTTTTCTCAACCACCAGTGAAACACAGTCGCCATTTCGCAATGGTATTTAGTGAGAGGTGGTATGTCTCCTGTCGAGCTAGCGCAAACTCGAAACAGTTGATTTTAAATTTTTATCAACTAGCTGTACCCCGTAGTTTTAAATTTGATTTTACATTTTTGAATACCTAAAGGAGCGCATTAACCATGAATGTCAACAAATTGGGAAACTGGTTACGCTCCTTTGAATAGTTACTTGATGATATACCTATAATGCTTATAGTCTTCCTTCAATAAACGGGCCATCTAATGCAAAAATATCTTGTTAAATCAAACAAAATCTTTAATTGTGATTTTAATTTTGATCTGTTATATCATCATTCAACTTCGTTTGTTTTGTTTGAACTATTTAAATCTGATCCTATTTATATCGAATAAATAGGTACTGAGATTAGCGCTTTCAAACAAAACAAACAAATTCTTTATAATATTAGTATAAATTCATATTTCAAAATAAAAACTTTTGCTTGGATTATTGGTTTTTTTTCTTGGCATTCTTATACCAAATGTGATTTATCGATAAACAATATCGACATGCCTACATCCCTATTACCCATCGTACGTGACGTCACCCCCGCCGCCCGCGTACGTCTCATTCCTCAAAGTTTGACAGAATAGTTCGCCTAGAAATTGGTTAAGATTACGTGTCTCGTGGGTTAGGTGGTCTGTGGAGGAGGATGATGCGACGAGCGACGAGCCTCGAGTGGCCGCGGTGGCGACGACGCGCGACGGCGCGAGGGTAACGGAGCCGACGAGCACGCCCTCACTCGTGCTTTGTTTGGTACTAGTGATGTGCCGCATCGTTACAAATTTATATCCGCGGATACGGATTGGAATACGGATATTTGGTGTCAAGATCTGCGGATACGGATACGGATCTTTATTTTCTTACTGAATTGATGTCGGTGCGAGCGACCCTGAAATGATAGTTGATGTCACGCATGCCCGGCGGAACAATAGACAGATCATGTTTCGGTTTGTATTGAAATTACATTAAAAATACTCTGAAACTCAGAATGGAATTTAATAGCTTTTTAGTTCTACCTAAGCACCTATAGCATTCCATCCTATCAATTGAAAATTAATAAGGTGAAAGATCCGTAAAAGATCCGCGAGAAAAGTAACGGATACGGATACAGATACGGATCTTTATTTTCCCTCGGATATCCGCGTATACGGATACAGACACGGATATCCGGAACATCACTATTTGGTATGGTACACACAAGGTTGTTCATGAGTTTCAAGTTGCATTACATTATAACACTTATAGTTCTTATTACCGTTATTTTAGTCATTTTTGTTCTTAAAGTGCTCACATTTTGGCACAAAGATCTCCTTTAGGTATGTACACGTTGAAACGTTGGCTTGCCTCTATAGGCTATTTTGTAGTGCCCTATTCATTCTACAGTCATTAATCTTTGGTCGTAGAATAACAAGGACATGTGTCCTTGTTATTCTAACTGTAGAATGAATAGGGCACTACAAAATAGCCTATAGAGGCAAGCCAACGTTTTCCGTTCCAAATTTCAGTATTTCTATTTAAGGACGTTATTCTAAAGGAATAAAATAATGTTATGTCCGGATACAGTTGAGCGGCTATGTAGTTTATCATCACAATAATACATAATAATTGAATTATGTATCGAGTCGCTGAGCTTGTCAGAACACTCAAAAGCTTATTACACAGTTAAAGATTATTTAGCAGACAAAAATGCCTGGAATTGAGTTTAAAAATTATGAATTTTGACATTTTGAAATTAGTGACATGATATTTTTATTTACATTTGTAATACTTATATTTTTACATTTTGACATTTTTAATTTGACATTTGTAATTTTATTTATTTTGTTTTGACATTGTTTGATTTGACATTGTTATTTTATTTATTTTCTTTTGACATTTAAAATTACTTAAGTAATATATTATTATTCATAAATTGACATTCAATAATATATTCTGACATTTAATAATATTTTCTGACATTTTAAATATATGACATTTTATTGTTTAAATTTTTATTATTTTTACTTATTGTTTGCAACATGTATTTTACTGTGTATTAGCATGTAAAGTTGTGAGTACGATGTGGGCATTATTAAACATATAAACAAATAGTTGTGGCAACCTGTCTGATGGCTTAGGCTGACATGCTTATGCATACACCTTCTGATGGCGTGGAGGCATAGTGATACAGATCGTGCTGGCTCCCTCAATTAAGGTTGAGCCGTACGATTGCTGTTGAATGCGGGCCATCAGTGGGCCGAGTCAGTCAAAAGCGTCAGATAATTTCCTGCATTGTACTTGCATACTAAACCCTTTTTGTCTGGACTTTAAAAGATGAAGAAAAGACTAAAGAAATTGAAGTGACAAAAAAAACAATGACTCTGAGTTTGTTTCGGCCTTTCTTCTCAAGAAGTCATTTAGCTAGGAAAAGCCGGCATCATCTAGAATAGGGTTTTGACATGTATAAGTGTTGTAAACAACCAAAATGCAGAAATAAATATGTCTTTATGTCTTTATGTCTGTCTTTACTTCGATACTACCCAAACCAGACGTCGTTACCTAATACTTAATATTTATAGTTCATAGGACACATTAGCACATGTATTAGTTATATTACGAATTCTACTGTATGGGTGCGGCTTTGAGCTTGTCACCATTAAAAATAGGTATAAACTTTCAACAAAATTAAATGTATTCAACGGCAAAAGGGCGGTTGCCGTCATCATGACATGCTCCTTCGGTAACATATTGACTAAGTCAAAGCTTGTGGGTACTGTGCGAAGTTTGCCTCAACAATTTAACCACACGTTAAATAATTAACACCACGTGGTGACGAAATGTTACGTGACCAGCGGCAGATAACCCGAGACCCTTATGCTTCTATTTTGAGTCAATTAACCTATCATTGAACTGTATATGTGCAGAGTAAACGTATCTCTGAATAAATAGATTGAGTCAATTCAGAGCAAACAGTTACCATACAGTGAAATATTTAGCGACGACGCGCCGCGCTACTTGATGAAGTGTAAATGTTGTTCTAGGACAAACACAAGTCTACGCCACGCACCCTTCACTAAATATATCTTAGAATTGATTTTACTATGAAATACACATACTAAACTTGCTAGTGACAGAGTATTTCTTAGTGAATCGCTGTAAGACCGGTACGTCTCGCGGGACTCGCGGGCGCGGGCCGGTCTCTCCTACGCAGCGCTGAGCTCTGCGATACATCTGCACTCCTGGTACAGCGCTCGTCGCACTCGCGGTGCACCTTGTTGTTTATTTTAAAAGACGCTCCAAGTTATTTAAGTTGATAGCACTGAGTTAATAAAATGGTCAACAAGAACGCCACAATCAACTTTTTAATTGGAAACTTGTAAGACGTAGTTACGACGATATTCAGTGGTGGGGCGCTCGGTGCGGGTGGTGGCGAGACGAAGACGCAATACTCTCGAGAGCGATCGAGCGATCGTCCTCCAGCGACAATAAGTTGTTGCTCTGTTGGCTGGCATCTGGCTCCTGGTTACACAGAGCGAGTATTTGGGCGCGAGCACATAAGCGGCGTCGCTCGTAAATATCAATGAGCGCGAGTGAGGCGCGGGTGCGAGGTGACCGCGCCGGCGATACACAGACATACATTATTGTTATATTAACGTATTTGTTATAAATCAGTGTCGGGGCTGTCGTCCTAAGTCAACACGCGCGCGGTAACCAACATGAATAAATAAAGTGTTGTGCGAGCTGACCGCGATATAAGGCGCGAGGTGCGCTGGTGATCATATATTATGTATCACGTGAGCTCATAAATGTATATTGGGCGGCGCTTCCTGCAGATATCACGCTCGGAGCACGTTATCGCTATAATGATGACCCGCGGCGCCGCCTGTCCCCCCGCCCCGCGCCCAAAGCACCTGTTGTATATGTTTTTACTGTTAGTACTACCGCAACTCACTTTTATAATCACAATGTACTTATTCTCTTTTGTGAGTAGAGTACATAGGTTACTTAGGTAAGGCACAAATAAATATTTAATTATCTGCCGAAGATTCTATAGAATCCTGAGTCCTAGGCAGTGTACAAAACTAAATAATGAAACAACACAGCAACGGGTTGAAAAACACATGGATTTGAAATATAACGCAACAAATAGCCATGATTACACTACACCCTCGCGACTACATCATTATCCATAATTAGACCTGTCCCGTCATACAGATGACTCGGTAATCGCTTTTAATCAAGCGATGTTGGACCATATTTTATCCGCGGTGTCATTCGTTTCCCCCTCCAATCACTGAAGCAGAGTACTGCTTAATGGCCTCTCGAGGTTCGACATCACGTTTCCTCTTCACACACTCCAAATAAATAGCAAACAATCATATGCCAATTACACGATTGTACACAAAAAAAAAAAGTAAAGCACGAAATAAATAATGAATGCAGTGTCCTGATTAGCATGAAACCTGATTTCTTACAGCAACGTTGGTGTTAATAGTGTCTCGTCTGGCGTCCGAACCCGGCGCGCGCCATTTGTATTAATTACCAAGGTAACGACACGTGTGCCGCCCGCCTGCCCACTGTCCACTGCCCGGTGGGCACTAGTTCGTGTAAACACGCGCCTATTCATTACAATTTCGGGGGACAAAGTGACGGCCACTTATGTTACGACGCGCGACGTGACTCTACCACAGCTGGAGCGATATCAACCTGACTGATAGTTTCTTGACCTTATAAAACCTTCGTTCGCAGGTCTCTTGAGGTGTTTCATTTTTCGTGTAAATCATCAGGCTTCGTCGCGCCGCGTACCTCCTATAAATAGATACAGCCCTCTTATCTTACAGCCCTTATATTGCATCTTATTTCGGTTATAGTCGACGTCTTCATTTTACCTCGAATATTATGTTTAAAAGTCACTTGCAAGGTTCGTCAATTATCATTATCCACAGCCCTATATACTGTCCCACTGCTGGGCACGGGGCTGGGCACGGGCCTCTTCTCACTATGAGAAGGGTAAGGCCATAATCCACCACGCTGGCCAAGTGCGGGTTGGCAGACTTCACATGTCTTTCGAGAAAATTATGGAGAACTCTCAGACATGCAGGTTTCCTCGCGATGTTTTCCTTCACCATTAAGCAAACAGATAATTAACAATTTAATACGCACTTAACTTCGAAAAGTGCCGTGTGGTTGACGGCATAGAATACAAGTGTCACCACCCCTTATCTTCCCGTGGGTGTCGTAAGAGGCGACTAAGGGATAACACGATGCAAATACCATCTTTGCGAAGAGACGGAAAACTCGACATCAAACCCTATACGACTGCCTCGTTGGTCTCGCGGCATAAATGTGCGCGTAGGATGGGAGGTCCCGGGTTCGATTCCTGGGTCGTCGGACAGTGTTATTGGGTTTTTCTGTCACGAAATTCTCAGTAGCAGCACGGAGTTTGGAAATGTGCCCGGTACGGCAATAGGCTCGCCCCTTATTACGTGGGACTAAAGTATATCTGGCGAAGAGTGGGCATAGAAATACACCTCTGCCTACCTCTTCGGGGTTATAGGCGTGAGACTATGTATGTATGTATCATATATGTAATATATAATACCATTTAGTAAGTTCAAAAGTAAAATAAAAGACTGCCTTATTAGGAAAGGTTATTATACCATTAATGATTATTTCAGGTAAGGATAGATGGTTACTTACACTGGCCAACTCTTGATTATTTTGAATTTATATAGATACCTTGCTTTTCAGTTTTTTTTTATATAATATCTCTAGTTCTATTAATTTAATATTCATGTTTTATTAGGTCATTCAACTTACTACATTTACATTTTCATTGTTGTTCCACAATTTTTATTAAAATTTGCTACAGTGTTAGATGAAGATAACTCGTTATCATGGACTGGATACTAACGTTTTTGTAATTTTTGTGTATTCATATACCGTCACTTTCTGTAACATACTATTCCACCATAGTTCTGAACATGATCGCGAGTTGCCTACATTATAAGGCGTAAGTGGATGCTCCTGTTACACAAGATTCACATTGGAAGACTACTACAGCACTTAATTTAGTAACTGCATATTTGTTTAAGTATTATGTATGTTCTTATTTACTATTTACAAGTAAATAATTACAATGTGAAACAGTTGCAGCTCCTTACAAAAACAAAATATGTACCATAACAATGGCGATTAAAAAGAGTGGCCACGAGTTTTATTACCCGTTCTTTCTCGTGGTTCTACCTATTGCTTTGCGAAGAGGCAGTAAATGTAAATGTAGAAGCATTAGTAATTTACTTTAAAAAAATTACGTTCATAAGCGTCGCCTTGTGACCTAGATGAATAAATGATTTTTGATTTTGATTTTTGATATGTATGTTAACTTCGAAAAGTCATTGGTGCGTGCCGTGGATTCGAACCCAAGACCATCTGCGTAGCAGTTTGTCGGTCTCTCCACTCGGCTATCGCTGCTGCTGTTTGTAAGGTTACTTATTGAAAATAAAATTCAATTTATAAAATATGCTATTAATAATCTTATTATTGATAGGTTGATAAAGTGAGAATGACGCAAGTGCACTAAGTGCACATGCGTCGTGAAGTAAACAAACAAGAAACATTGGTGTCCGCTTGTTTGTCTGTCCGCCTGTCCGCTCGCCGCACGTGATGGAGCGAGTAACTCGCCCGGAGTTAGTACCGGCGTCCACTCGCTGGTTCCCTGTATTTACGTAAATCACGAGGTGCGTGCGCTAACACACGGATATTACTTATTATTGGATCCGGAAAGCTCATACGTTGCGGCGAGGCACATATCACTGGCAGGAGGAAGCCGCCGGGAGCGCCCACAGCCCTCCGCCCGGTGACCACAGCGCCCCCTCACCACCACTCAGCCTCAACTGATGAGATTACACTGATTACGCCAATCACCCCTTTGTTTTGATAGTTTCCGAGAGCTCTTGAATATGGGCCCTAATAGCTCAGATTTAATAGCTCACTACCTCCGCGAGAGACGAACATCGGGGCTGACTTTATTATTCGGTTCATCTCAGTAATCATTTATAGTTGTTTCCACGTGCGGCGCCAGTGCTCTGCAGGTACTTGTTTTTAATGGACACTTGTCAGCCTCGAGTTGTTTACTATTCGTTCGGATTGTGGCAATAACAGTAAAGTTTCGCCGCGATTATTCACAGAATAATCGCCGCGATTATTTGGAATAAATAGAAATTGCTTCTGTAACAAATACCTAAGTCATTTAATAGTATACACTTTACGACTTTTGTTAATTTGCAATATTTTATTATTGAACATAGGTTAGCGCTGGGGCGGTGCTCATTGGCCGCGTCGAGCATGCTCCATAAATGCTGAACACAACGCGACGGGACGTAAATATTTCTGAGACGAAAATCTGTTCACCAAAATTACGTTTAAATAAAAAAAACCAAAGGAAAACGCATAGAGTGTTTCCAATCGTCGTAAAACATGTTAAGAGATATGGCGGGGGAGGAGGGCGCCGGCGCTCGATATTCGTTCACTTAAATAAAGATTGAAAAAGTGCCGCCATATATCTGTGCGATACGCGGCGGCGCGTTATACTCGCGGCGCGCATTTGTCACCGCCGCACCACGCGGTTTAGCGGCGCCGTGAGGCGCGGCACGTACCGCCTCTGGCGCATTTCATATGTCATTCTAAGCGACACCATTTAATGGATTGGCGCTCTTCGTTTCCGAGTGTCGCCCACAGTCATCGTCGCAACACTAAACCGTTAGTTATTGTTTGTTTACTAGCGGCTCGAACAAAAACGACTTAAAGGACGAGCAAGTTTGGTCGCAGGGTAGCAGCTAGTGCAAGCTCTTATGAACACAAGTTGGGGACAACATTCAGCGCCGACTGTCCGTTCATTGATCGCGGCGACCGCTCTCAACCTCATTTTAATTGCCATAAGCTGCTACTTACCGGAGCGCTCCACACGACACTCCACTTGATCAAACAACGCTAACACGCGAGCGATTTAAACTCACGCTCGAACTGACGCACAAATCTATACGATGAACTTAGACTTCGTCTAAACTTCACTTAAAGTTAACAAAAGTCCGTATTCATAATAAGACCTTTGTGTTCCTCGTAGCTTCTGAGCATTCGTTAACTTGACGAAATTGACGACTTACCAAAACCACGGTAATAATATCTAACAGTATTCTAACTCCATACAAACGCACGAAACTCGAGTGATACCTACGCGCCTCGAGCGTAGTACACATTAGACTGTGCCTATAGTAAACAACAGCCGCGATCGTGCCGCAGTTGCGAACGGACAGAGAACCTTCGCTCAACCACGGTAATAATATCTAACAGTATTGTAACTCCATACAAACGCTCGAAACTCGAGTTATACCTACGCGCCTCGAGCAAAGTACCCATTAGACTGTGCGGACTGTGCCTAAAGTACCCACAGCCGCGATCGTGCCGCAGCTCGCATACGGCGTGTCTGTAGGTATATAACTCACCAAGACGGCCGAGTTACAATACTGTTAGATTATATTACCGTGGCTCAACTTCGCGATTTAATAATTTCGTAGCACTGACTCGTAGCGTAACGTCGTTGCACTTGCTCGACTAACTTTAAATTACCCGAGAGCGGCACATTATAAAATCATAGTTGTAAACGTTCACTAATGGCGACGGGGTGCCCGCGTTGCTCATTGTTCATTTGAATGGCAGCGAATCGATACCGTACAAATTGTCGTAAGTAATGCTGAAATGAATATATAGATGACTGCATTATCGGACCTGAAGAAACCATTGGAGTGAGAAGGCAGTGGTTTTTAAACAGAAGCTGAGGGGGAAGCCCCAGAGTCTTGTGTGTGTCATTCTTTAAGCAATTTGTATGTAAGGCACAGCTATCGAACTATTATCGACAAAGCCGTAAACAACGTAAAAATATTTATATAAAGAGGACACACACTTTTTCTCATATTGTAAATGCAGCGTTTTCTCTCTAATAAAAACGCTTTGGACGGTGGCTTTAACCCAAAGCAATATAATATAATATGTCTGCAAAATGAATAAATGTAATACGGATATGTGTTTTTCGCGCTTAAACAAGGCATCTGGAACAATTTGGCAAAGATGGAGCGTTTATTGTAAAATGGCGTTGTGCCAGCTGTCTAATTCAATAAAACCGGACCCATGGGTCGCGTGCATTTGCAGAACAGTGTCATATCCACGTTGTAGGATCATATGACGCTGACCTTCACACTGACTCTAGCGCGCAGACGATGGATTTATCAAAGTAAAGTGCACATCGCACGACACTTGTGTGACGCTCTGCTGATTCAATACAAATAAAGTTATTGTTTAGGTTACACACATACCTACTGGACAAATTGCTACGCCGTAGCATGTGCTACGTAGTAGAGAATAATAATAATAATAAATCATCTTTATTGTACACCAAAATAATTTTAAGATTACAAACATAAATGTAGAAATTTAAAGAAGTGTTAGAAATGGCGGCCTTATCGCTATTTAGCAATGTCTTACAGGCAACCTTAGGATGTACAAGAAAAGCACGGAGCCAGAAAGAAAGAAGGGTAGTTTGGCGTTGTAGATGATTTAGATAAACAGATAGCAAATAATTATAATATAATATACACATACATACACTAGCGTACAAAAATACATACATATAGTCACCAAGTACATACACTATATAAATAACTATATACACTATATAGAATATTATTATCTTGGTGATATCGCTGCAAAATATCCCGTTCAAAACCATTTTAAGTCCAAAAAAGTCATAGAATTGGATATAGGCCCCTTTTAAAACTGTCTCCGCAAATTCCGTGCTGATGAGATGTACGGGAGCCATAAAGTTTTTAAAAATACTGTTAATAAAAAATTCAAAACTCTAGCTTGTCGCTTGAAAAGACTCACTTGGTGTAGCATTATTCTAGTGACATGATGCCTTGAATTTTGCAAGTAGTCCTTGCTAAGAAGGTTAAGAATCGCCGATTTAAAGGTACATTTATCAAAGTAAAGTAAAAAATTTCATTTTATATGTGCATTTTACATTTGTAGAATTCTGTGCTTATTTTACATGAGGTAAGTACAGTCGCGGTCTGAAAGTGTTTACCACCTTAAGGCTTTTAATTGCATGAACACATCAATGACACAAGGACGACGATATTGTAATAGACAACCAATCTATGATAACATGCGTTGCGTAACAACTGGTGTCAATAACGATATATTATTCCACATTTATATACCTACGTTCATTTAATTACAAGTGTGATATTTACACTGAAACTAAAATATTTGTAGTCTTCAAATAATGTAATTTTAATCTTGCTATTTACGATTTTGGAATTTGTAATTAATAAGTTGATCAAATGACTTTTACATTGACAGATTATAATGAAAGGGATGGCGAAAATACGACATCCTGGATATAAAACCTTTTTGAAAAAAATACAATATTTATATCGTCTAGCGTAAGATTGCCTCGTTGGTATTGCGGTAGCGCATACGACAGCTGATCATGAGGTCTCGGGTTCGATTTGCGGGTCGAGCTTGGAAAATGTTGCTAAGGTTTTCTGTTCAGAATTTCATAGTGACAAATTATTAGGAATTTCTGTCAAGAAAGTCTTAATAATTAGCCCGAAGTTGGGGGTGTTTCACCCCCGTGTATCAGAAAGCACGTTAAGCAGTCCCGGCTGTCATGATCTAAGGCAGTCATTAGTGGGAAGTCAGTGCCCTCAAATATACCTACTGACTACTGGTCTAACCTTAGAATGATGTAAGATGGCAGTCGCTCCGTGTAAAAACTGATATTCAGTCAAATCTCGGTAGACCAGTAATAGCAGGCCCTGGGCTCCGAAGCGCAGGCTTGGGATGCAACTAAGAAAATACTAGGGTGATGATGATGATGATATCATCTAGCGAAAATCAGGGTGCGGTCAGACTTATAATCTTTACTCTCGATATTTTATCGAAATATATCTGGATGCCAGATTCTATTTAATAAAAACTCGATGGAAAACGAAGCACATGTAGATCATTAATTCACTATCGTCGACAAAATGACGTAACTAATTAATAAACGAACGCTTGTAATGTTTCTTGTTTGGACTACTAAATAAAATATTGTCTTGAAGAGAAACATTTATGAAGACAAGTGAGTAATACGAGTATCATTTAAACGACAAGAGTTTTCAAACTAAAATCAAAGCTATCTAAATTGAACCGCTACGAATAGAACAGTATTTGAGGAAGGTATTATTATATACTTAAAACTTTTGATTTTTATTGACCTTGGTGAAAGAAGTTTGAAAATATTAGCGACGTTTTCATCCTTGGCATATAAACTAAACTTTCGATGCTAAAGAGAGCTGCTATCTTGTTAGCGGGTATAGCAGTCAATAAAAACCTTTGAGCGAGCTCATTAGCATCGCGGGCTATCATCAGCTTCTACTCGCAGTGTGTAAAACTAAGTCACATCTACATCTTGTGACGTCGTGCCCCGGCGCTTGCGAGCCTCGCTACGAGGGACGCACTGCAGTGGGGAGCCCTCTCCCGCTCGCCGGCCCTATATATACCGGCGACACACGTGGTTGGGCTCTTTTTCTGCTTGGAGACAACACGACAAAGCTGAGTACCCATCCGAAGACCTGTGGAGTGCCAACCTACCACCCACGCCCTGGATAATTGTCTAGTCGGTTAATCTCGAGTGTCAGTTCTTTTGTGTAATTAAAACCATTGTGTATCTGGAATAAAACGCGAGTTTAAACTTTCCTGGTGATATTTTTTATTTATTTCCCGTAAGACAACCTAATTATCTCTCTTAAACTGCTCGGCGAGTGATCGACCCCGGCTACCCCGTGGAAATCAATCACTCGTGCGACATTGGCGCCCAATAGAATTTTTAAATATATTTTTAAAACGTAAGTTGGCACTTTACAGGTGAGTGAAATAATTTCTTTTTCTCTTGTATATTTTTCTCCTGTGTGTGCATATATTCTGGTGTGGTGAATTGCGTACAGGTACAGTTTCTATCTATTTTGGTTGGCCATAAGCAATTTAACTGTGTAAATAACATAACGGTGATTTAATTAACGTCGGTCTAAAATCACGTTTCACCGCGGGCAGCGTGCCCAGCCGCCAACCGGTTCTAACCGCTTAGCCGTTGAACTAACGTGCCTCGTGTTCGCGAAAAAAATATTGTGATTCAACCTTTGAGTGACCTTTAAGAAATTTTTTTAATCCTTTACCAATCATCACACCATTGTATAATTTAGTGTATTTCAGCTTTTTTAGCACGGTATTCGATTTTCTAGCAATATTTAATTTTTTTTTCTAGTACCGGCGTAAATACTTAGATTTTCTATTATTGTTTTGTAATAATGGCTTACATTATAAATTTCTCATTATTAACTAAAGCGGAATTAGAATATGAGACCACAATACGCGGCGTTTCAAAGCCTGACGATCCCCGCAAACAAATCGCTAAACTTTCAGTTAAAATTCTCTCGGAGGATATATTATCTTCACCTTTCCCACCAGAGGAGGATGTGGCTGAAGTGGAAAAGTTGTTATTAAGATCAAATAAACACTTATCTATGTTGGAAGCAAACTATACCTCCGAGCTTCAACAAAAGGTCGAAACCGTGCTACACCATTGTTTTCATCGACTGAATAGGGTGGATACCGGCAGTCTTGATATTAAAAAAATTGAGTCTGTGTGGAATAAATTTAATGACTTATATGCGAAATTACAATTAATCACGAGCCGTAGTTCACGGTCGAATTGCTCAGTGGCAGAGGGAAACACTTCCTATAACTACGACCGTAAGCTTTTCTCGGAATTAGGTAAATTCAAATTTAACGGTAAATCATGTGTAAGATCTTTTATTGAAAAAATTGATGAATTTATGTCCTGTAGATCTATTCCACATGACAAGATGTTGTCTTTCGCTTTTGAAATATTTTCGGGTGACGCATTAGCTTGGTATCGTTCTGTTAAAAATAATGTAAAGACTTGGTTAGAACTTTGCGAACTTTTGAAACGAGATTTTAGTCCGCATAACTACGATTATCGGCTTATGACGGAGATTCGTCAGCGCTCACAGGGCGAGAACGAATCAATAACTATTTACGTGGCAAAAATGCACGGTCTGTTTTCGCGACTTAGTTCTCCTATCGCTGATTCGGAGAAGCTAGAAATTTTACTAAATAATATTAGACCTTGTTACACTAATTGTCTGCTCACTGCAAAGGTTGTTGATGTTGATAGTCTGGTCGAAGTTTGTCGTCTTTTCGAAAATTACCAAAGTCGCAGTAAGCAATTTTCTGAACCCCCTAAAGTTTCAAAGAATACTGTAGCACCCGATCTAGCGTATAATTATCCGTTTTCTAATTTTTCTTCAAACAAAAATGTTTACAATCATTATCACTTCAATAAATATAACTCTGTCGCTGATACATCGAGATACAAGTCTGTACCACAAGTCAACGCCGTATCGAGTACTTCTAATATAAATAAAACTTTTTGCGTGCGTTGTAGATGCAATTCGCACTCATTACGTAATTGCCGTCAGCCACACTACCTAATCTGTTTTAAGTGCGGCACAAAGGGTTTCAAGGTGTCAGACTGCCCCAATTGTAAATCTAAGTTGACCCCTACAGTTTCAAAAAACTAGTTAATAAGGATTGTGGAAAATCAAATTATACAACTAATTGTAATAAAACAGAGTGGAATAATTGGTTGGACTTTTTAAAAAAATTCTTTAATAGCTATCATATTTCCTCAATCCGTAATTCTAAAGTAGAATATTTACCTTACGTTACTCTAAAATTAAACGGAATACCTACTACTGGTCTTTTAGATTCTGGATCTTGCGTTACAATTTTAGGTAATAATTTGCATAACTTATTTTTGAAAGACAATGTTTTGGATAAATCGAAACCTTTAAGGTTAATAACAGCAGGCGGCGAACGATTTGAGTCTTTGGAATCGGTGTTTCTACCCTTCGAGTTTCAGGATAAATTGATTAACTTAGAAGTTCATGTTGTACCTGGGATTCAAAATTCCCTTATCCTTGGCATGGATTTTTGGCGAAGCTTTGGCCTATTTCCTAACAAATTGGAGTCTGTTTTGACTGTGAACAAGTCTGACGCTCAAGTAATGGAGTTGCAGGCAGTTCCCCCTACACATCTTGTTTCTTATGATCATCTTACAGTCGACCAGAGAGCTACCGCTGACAACATTATTTCTAAATTTACCGATATTTCATACGAGAAGCGGGGTCTCGGTTGCACAAATATTATTTCTCATTCAATTGATACAGGTGATTGTCCCCCTATTCGGCAAAGATTTTATCGCATGTCTCCCGATAAACAAAGAATTTTAATAAAGCATCTTGACGACATGCTCTCAGAGGATGTTGTTGAACGATCCGAAAGCCCGTGGTCAAACCCGGTCATTTTGACACCAAAGAAGAATGGTGAACTGCGTTTCTGTTTGGACAGTCGTAAATTAAATTCCGTTACAAAAAAAGATGCTTATAGCTTGCCTTATATTTCGGAAATTTTAGATAATCTGAGAGATGCTAAATACTTGTCTAGTTTAGACCTGTCTAAATCTTTTTGGCAAACATTAATTAAAGAAGAGGACCGTTGCAAAACAGCCTTTTATATTCCCACGCGCGGCACATTTCAATTCAAAAGAATGCCTTTCGGTCTTACGAATGCGCCAGCTACTCAACAACGATTAGTTGATATTTTATTTTATGGCCCAGAATTTGAAAATAAGGTTTCTGTTTTATCGATGACATAATCTGTATCACGTCCAGCTTCAACGAGCATATTACTCTTTTATTACGCATTCTTGATAAACTAAAAAGCGCTAAATTAACAATTAATCTCGAAAAATGTCAATTTTTTAGAGATAAACTAAAATATTTAGGCTATGTTGTCGACTCTAGTGGATTGCATCCCGATCCGGATAAAGTAAATTCAATGAAAAATTATCCCACTCCTTCTAATAGAAAAGAAGTACGTCGATTTTTAGGCGCAGCCTCGTGGTACAGGCGTTTTATACCGAATTTTAGCTCTATTGCTGCACCCTTAAATAAGTTAACATCTCAAAGTAAAAACGCACCTCCATTCTGCTGGACGACAGAGGCTAATGAGGCGTTTAATAACCTAAAGAATTGTTTGATTTCCTTCTCGGTGTTGGCTTGTCCTGACTACTCACAACCGTTTGAAATACACTCAGATGCTAGCGATTTTGGTCTTGGCGCGATCCGCTGTCAAAGGTTAAATGGTGAGGAAAGAGTCATAGCGTACTATAGCAAATCACTCAGTAAGCAAGAAAAAAATTACAGTGCCACAGAGCGCGAGGCCCTGGCTGTTCTATCTGCTATAGAACACTGGCGTTGTTATGTTGAAAATGGTAAAAAGTTTATTGTTTACACTGATCACGCTGCTTTGAAATGGTTCTTGACCTTAAATAACCCTACTGGCCGGTTAGCCAGATGGGGAGTTCGCTTATCTTCCTATAATTTCGAAATACGTCATCGTCGGGGTTCCGATAACGTTTTACCTGATTTTCTGTCTCGCTCTTTACCCGTTTCTGCTATTGCTAATGATATAAATATAGATATTAATTCTAATCAGAATTTACCAGTTTCTACTAATGATCCTTGGTATTTAAATATCTATAAAGGCTGTTTAAGTTCTCCGACTTCCTTTGTTAACTATCAAGTAATAAACAATAAATTGTATTGTTTTAAAAAAACATTAAACCCTCTCACTAGAGAATTTCAATGGAAAGAGGTTATTCCGTCTGACCAAAGAATTGACATTCTAAGGGAGAATCATTCTTCGCCCACTGCTGGACATCTGGGTATCTTTAAGACATACAAACGTCTTGCACTTAATTACTTTTGGCCTGGTATGTACTCCGATGTTGTCAAGTTCGTCAGTTCATGTGAACCTTGTATCACCCATAAACACCAAAATTACCCAAATTTAGGTCTAATGGGAAAACCCAAATCATGTCAAAAGCCCTTTCAGACGATTAGTATTGATTTGATTGGTCCATTGCCCCCCAGCAGAAAACAAAACACTTTTATATTTGTGGTCAGTTGTTGTTTCTCTAAATATTGTTTACTTTTCCCCATTAAATGGGCAACTGCAGAAGTGATAACAAAAATTCTTGAGGAAAATGTATTTTTGGTGCATGGAATTCCATCTACTATTGTTTTGGATAACGGTAAACAATTTATTAGCGCAACCTTTAAAAGTATGTTGTCAAAATATAAAATTCCAAATTTGCATTTTACACCGTTGTATACTCCCCACGTTAACTCAGTTGAACGTTACAACAAAACCATTATGACAGCTATTTCAACTTTCATAGAATCTGATCATCGAATCTGGGACACTTTAATCACTAAGGTTCAGTTCGCCCTTAACTGCGCAGTTAGTGAGGTTACTGGTTATTCTCCTAATTTCCTTGTTTTTGGTAGGGAGGTCATAACATGTGGTTCTCAGTATATTGACAAGGAATTTAATTCCAATATGGTGCTTGAACCACGGGACGGCTATGCCGAAACTTTAGGCTACTTATCCTCTATTTTCGAGAAGGTACATTCAGCTCTGTTGTCGGCCCACCAACGAAATTGTTCATCTTATAATCTTCGCCGTAAACCGGCAGAATTCAATGTCGGTGATATAGTTTGGCGCAGAACGTTTCTACTTAGTGACAAGGATAAATACTTTAGCAAGAAATTGGCGCCTAAATTTATTAAATGTAAGATTGCCTCAAAAAAGTCACCCCTAGTATACAAACTTAACGACATAGCCGGTAAACCTTTAGGAGAATGGCACATCAAGGATTTAAAGTTGATTAATTACAAAGAATAATAAAAGCATAAAAACAACAATGTAAGACGCATATCTATACTAAGTTATAATTACCCACATAATCATTTGTGAAGGCCAACAATGGTTCTTATGTTTTCGAGTCGAAGCTCACAAGATAATGTATTGTGTTGTGTTAATGATTTATGTAAACATGCTAACATAAAATGAATAAATGTTTCAGTTATAAATTGTAATAAAGTTTATTACATGTAATATTGTTACAAAGAATCTGTTGTTTATCTAACTATCAGTTATGGCTCAGTGGTTAAAAAGTTGTTGTCGGATCGGTCTGGTGTTCGATTCTCGCATGTGTATTTTCTTTCCGCAAATCTATTTGTTGAAATGCATATTGATTGGCGTATTGTTTTTCGCCGTGCCTTGTTCTGAAGTTCTGTTGTTATTCTTAATTCTGTATAAATTCCATAATCAAATTGTTATTATAGGTACTTTATAAACATCCAGAGTAATTAACCGTGCGTCGCGAGCTCGGAACAGTCGAATAGTACCTACCATTTAGATCGTACCTACCTAGTTGTCGTTATGACGCACGCGCGTTCACTCAGCGACGCGCCGATAAATAAATGCCTAACTAATGATTCACCATTGTTTACATTCAAAAGGTGTTTACTGGTCGTGTTGTAGTTATTAATTAGAGCAAAATATTTATTAAATTCTTTCCTTTGACATTGAGCGGTCCGGTCGTGTCTGCGGCTTATATTATTTTTGTTCATCGTTACGAAAAATCTGTTGTTACACCTAACTATATTCAAAAAGTTTACTCATCTAGTGGCAAAGGCCGAACCCAAGATTTTTAAGTCGTAGGGCTAGATCGAGTTTCTTATATCTACAAGTCATAATTACCTAATAATTACCCTAAGCGCTTCTCCATAGATTGTTATCTTTGGTATTGGGCTATTACACTGGCCTTGGCATTTACATGTAGGTATGTGTGATGAATTATGAATGATAAATGTTTATGTTCAAATTCAGACTGCCGTTGTACGCGTGAAGAATGCAAGCGTGGGTCATTATTATTTAGGTATCCTAATTAGCGTATAGGGTTGTCACTTGTTCAAGGTACTCATGCCCTTGTTTTCTCTAATTTCAGGGAGTATCTTCAGGGCTGCTACGCCCGTTGGGCTAGGGAATTTTCCTTAGGGAAAATCCCGGCCTAACGGGGGGGGTGTGTGACGTCGTGCCCCGGCGCTTGCGAGCCTCGCTACGAGGGACGCACTGCAGTGGGGAGCCCTCTCCCGCTCGCCGGCCCTATATATACCGGCGACACACGTGGTTGGGCTCTTTTTCTGCTTGGAGACAACACGACAAAGCTGAGTACCCATCCGAAGACCTGTGGAGTGCCAACCTACCACCCACGCCCTGGATAATTGTCTAGTCGGTTAATCTCGAGTGTCAGTTCTTTTGTGTAATTAAAACCATTGTGTATCTGGAATATAACGCGAGTTTAAACTTTCCTGGTGATATTTTTTATTTATTTCCCGTAAGACAACCTAATTATCTCTCTTTAACTGCTCGGCGAGTGATCGACCCCGGCTACCCCGTGGAAATCAATCACTCGTGCGACAATCTACACTCAAGCGAGCGACTCACGTCAGCGAGAGTGTCGTGTTATCGTGTCGCGTGTGATCGCGTGGGCGGCGGGCGCAGTCGAGACGTCGTCTAACTGAGATTAACGACGCGACCAGCGAGCAGCCCCGCCACCTGCCGGCTCACTCCAGGAAGTTGTTAATTAAACCGCCTGTACATTTGTTTATCGGCGACAAACGAGAATAGTTGTCAATTTGTCACCGGCGACGACGCCGACGCTGACGTAGACGCTACGAGTACATTTTTCAAAATTCCTCGCTTAAGTTTCCTTACAGGTAAATCTTTGTTCCGATACCGGTCAACCAACTAAAAACGTGGTTACGCGAGAGAACCCTACAACAACATGAAAAAGAGTGGGCAGAGTTGAAAGAGTGTAGGCAATCCAAAGATGCCATTCCCCAATTAAACAAATGACTCTCACAAAAACTGCTGCACTCTAACAGGAAAACACTCAAGCACTTGACTGGCATAATAACCGGCCACTGTCCACTAAATAAGCACCTGTACAATATCGGCGACACGGACAGCCCACTATGCAGGGGCTGCATGGAGACCGAAGAAACACCCGCTCATGTGATTCTAAATTGTACCAGCGTGAGCGACCAACGGACGAGGTTCCTGAACAATCCCAGAACCATGAGCGAAGCCATACGCAACATTGGTCAACTCATGGCATTCTGGAAGGAGCTTTCATGGTATGAGTAGCAGGCGACAACCGTGTCGCTGCTCACGCACAATGGCCCAACTCAGTGGCTAAGTGCGGAAAACACCCGTCCAACTAACTAACTAACTAAATCTCTAAATCAGGTAAAACTTGTTTATCATGTTACTGATGTAGATCCGATAGCTCAGAGCGAGGTCTCACTAACGTTACAGCCTCAGTGAACAGTTCCCGACGAACAATAACATACACAAGCGGAACACAACGTGTGCGCTCGAGTGCAGCGAGCACACGACGCGCTGCTTGTCTAGAGGTACAGACAAGAGGTACTTAAGTCTGTATCCCTACATTGACCCTCGAGTGTAACTCCAGGCGAAAGCGCTAAGTCAAACGTTTAACCAACAACACAACACAATCTCGAATAATTCTATCACATTCTGAATACAAACATTTTGAGAAACTTTAACCCTCGTTTAAGAAACCTTTACGTTTTATCTATTGTAAGAGGCGCGAGAGGTTTAGAGAGTAAGTGTCGCGGAAGCGAGGGTCAAGTGCAATGACCGACAAGGTCACCGAACACGCGCCACTCCCGGGTAACTTAACTACTGGAACACACTAAGGAATTGCATCGCTCGGAAATTAGATAACTTGGAACTTAATAAATAATCTCCTTCTCTCTTAGCAAAACGGAAAGACTAATAATCCTTGAAAGACGACAGCGAAAGGTCGGAGTTATAAGAAATCATTGCCATAAAAATAGGCATAATAATACGTTATGATGGTTATTTTTATGAGTAACTTTCTCGTTGTTCTGTCCGCATCTGTTATTTACTTAGTAACAAATTGAGGGAAGTATATTGAATTATGTTAACATTATATTCAATCTAATAATGGTAAGTAGGTAATATTAATAAATAACGCATTGTTCATATACAGGACACACTTTTTGTTGAGTGAAATGTTGTGAGCGGCCTGGTGAAATGTGCTACATTTAGAAGCAACTGGATCTAACAAAAATAATAAAATAAAATAAATAAAAAATTCTGTTAAACGGATCGGTAAGTCCTAGCTACCAGGGGCCCAATTCTCCTAAATAAATATAGTTTCGATATCATGGCAGTGTCATACTTACGTCACAAAAAGCGTATTCTTCTAAATTATCTGATAATTGAACGAAGTTGTAACGAGATCGTAAATTGAAACAAGTGTCAAAATATGTGTCAACGACGAACAGTTTTTTTCAAATTATACGATAATGACATTAGGTTATCAGAATACCGCTTCTGAGTCAATTCAAAATAAAATACCAATGTCATATAAAAATAGGAGAATTGGCCCCCTGATCGCACCAATCTTCTCATCAATCTGGGGTATTGATCAGACAAATATAAAATCGTTGGGCGTAGCGTATTCAGAGCAAACATTTTGATAGAAATTCCACGCGCCCAACGATTTTATATTTATCTGATCAATACCCCAGATTGATGAGAAGATTGGTGCGATCTGGTAGCTAGGACATACCGATTTATTTTTTTGCTTTTACGTGTTGTGTGTACTTGTGCTCAATCAGTCTTTATTTTAGAAAATTGAACAAAACAATTGTTCCTCATTCTAAGTTAGTCTTGCATTATACATTCATGCTGACATTCTAGGTATGACAAAAAAATATAAACTTAAAATTTCGTACCTAATGCCCACTTTTAGATATGACGGCGTTTGGTCCTCGTCGTCCGCATGTCCGCGTCTACAGTTGCCGTAAATCGCCTCGCGACGTCCGTTGCCGGGGAGTCCTCCACAGCAAAGAAACTACCCAAAACAACCGTGTCCGATGAAGACATGCTTCAGGCGGAAGGTGAGGACACTGTGGCGGCCTCCAGCCACTCCACAAAGAGGGTTCTTACTATCGCTTTTGCCGTGTATCCATTCATTCGCACTCACCCATCCATTCACTCAATCGATAAAACAATGATGATGACACATGTTAAATCATTCACGGTGGCAAAACTTGAGGCAGAATAACAATTTCCAAAAGAGGGACCTACTAACGTGCGCTAATATATGTACAAAACAAACGTACAGTTTTTATTCTCTCACTGTCATAGTCCCATAGGCAATTCGACACAACAGAGTCATATCAGTCGCAGGATTAACTCTTGACTGTTACTGAGAATTCATCAGAAAACCGAATTATTCCTTGCTGGCCAACCTGGGATTCGAACCCTTGATTATGATCGTAAGTCAGGCCAGCCAACAAAAACTCTGTAGGTACTTATTTAACCATTCAGTATTGTCTGAACAAGATAGCAAAATAATAACTTCTTACCTTTAAAACTTAAAATAACTAATTAGAATACACAATTATAGATGGATATAAAAGTCTATTAAAATAATCTTACCGTTTTATTTCCCTCGAAAAATTTCGGGCCAAACTGACTCGCAAGCACGGAGGAGCTTACGCCGCGGTGAATGCTCGCTGTGCAACGCTAACGACATTTTGTTCGAACGAAAGAGTCAGATAACCGATGCTGTTTGTGATTATTCTGTAAGCTAACCGCCAAACCTTTGATTTACCTTGTTATCTAACCACCATACCAGATATTATTTTTGGGAGGGGAAAAAACGGTAAGCGACAATGTAAGGCGACATTAGTTTGGATGATTTATCCTAAGCGCCTTAGATGATTGATTTGGTGACTAGGGAATATAAAAATAATCGCCAAATAAAGTCACGGACATGAGACCTAAATGTAATAAATGACATATATTTTATCCGAAGAAAGTGCCCTAATATCCTAACCGAAAGCTTGGTACACAAAGATTCAAGTAAAATTTGATTAATGTATTTTTTACAAAAAAAAATTTACAACCCAAACTACTTAACATTCAAGTAAAGAAAAAAATAATCAGCCAAAATTGCTTATCTCATAGTTTTGAAATATTTTTTTTATCCGACCACCATAATACAAAATACACCAAAAATAACTGTCGTTTATGACGCAAAACTTAGTGTTAGAACCTCAATTCCTTTACTGCCTAAGCGACAAAAAGTTGTTGTCCTAGAGCCACGAAACTTAGACCATTAGACGCAGAAAAAATATACGATTCTAACCATAATTATATGTCTATTTCGCAAAAAATGTCGCTTACCCCCTTTTGGCCGGAAGGCATCGATATTATGTTGTATTGTCATCAAGATTAAGTGTGTGTACCAAATATCAGATCAATTTGTCATCAGGAAGGGGGTAAAATTCCAATTACTAAATTTGACCCAAACAAACAAATAAACAGGTCAAGCTAAATAAAATCGTTTATTAATAATAAAACCGTTTAAAAACGAATTATGCCAGTGGGCACAGAAAATGAGAAGATAAAAATCTCTTTTAAAATACATGACTTTCTCAAACATAATCTACAATCATTTGACTGCACGTATTACGTAGTGTTTTGAGAGGCCGTCTCGCCGTTTATCCACAACTTGTTTTATGGAGTCTGGGCTTTTGATGGACGGACACTAATGTCCGTTGCTTGAATCTTTGTATTTCAACGAATTTATTCCTGGTAGGAGTTGTCTTTTAAGAGATAATAAAGGAGCATTGACATAAACGCACTAATTACAACAACTGTCCCAATAATTTTAAAATTCAAAGCTATAAGGATAATGTGAACAAATGTAATGAAAAAGCATTTTGTATGCGACTTTTACTTACAACTTACGTAATATCATCATCATCAGCCTGCCGTAGTCCACTGCTGGATATAGGCCTCTCCAATGGCACGCCACTGAGCCCCCTTTTCGGCTCTTCGTGTCCAGCCGCTGCCAGCCACTTTCAAGCTGTTCGAAGTTCAATCCCGGGCCGCGCATAAGGCTCGCCAGACAAGCGGCTTCGTTTGCTATTTTCTTTTATAAGAGCCATCCCTCGCAGGGGATTATCCCGCCCGACCCGCGTAACGTTACGGAGATTGAAATCATGAATAATGTGTACACACAGACTCGGCTCGACTCGACTCACAATATTTATGTCTCATATTTTTATCTACAAGGGGAAATAGAATAAGCTGCCTAATAATGACGGCGGATTTAAAAATATACGTTACAGAATGGTGTTCTTTGGAACGACGAGGTAAAACAAAGAACAAGTTTAATCCTACCAAATGACTCTTTAGGATGTAATGTATTGTTGTGGACTTTACAAACATCCTAGCAATGTACTCAACGACAACCCGAACATGAAATAACTGTCAAATACTTTGCTGTACACGACATAGTACCAAACAGCTAGGAGAGAACTTCGCTATTATTGCAGTCAAATTAATTGTATATAAGCAATATGATGATGATGAACCAATATGAACACATCGGTATCACAGTTAATCAAAAGCTGCATTCAGTGCCAACTCTACCGAGATACACAACTAACTACATCACAAGAACTAAAATGAAGTCATTAAAATGTTGAGTAAAAGTTTAAAGAGATAGTTCTCCTTCAACTTTTCTAACTGAATTATATTCCTATTTCATTGTGAAATAGGAATTGACAAATAAATATAATAGTAATGAGAACGCACCGTGCAGCTTGGGTTCGGGGTACAGGTGGTAACTAAATTCTCGAATGAGATTGTTAATTAGTGGAAGTTAGTGGGCGGGCACAAAACCCCGCACCCCGCGCTTGACCGCGGATAAGTTCAAACTCCTGACACTGCGTGAACTTGTGATCGCGTTGTAACTGCTGGCCGGCCGTTGTTGGCACAAGTGGCGCACATTACTTTCCTTCCTCTCAAACGATTTAACTCATTTTATTTGTTGAACTGTGCAACTGCCACTCCAAACTTTGCAGTCGGATGTGACAAATATTTTGGAGCGCAGCTACGGACGTATCTCGTTAGCCTCTGTACTAAATAAATATTTTTATGTTACACTCCATAGTTTGTTAAGCCATCTTCACTTCATCCTTTTTATATGCTCTGGTACCACACTTGGGCATCCCATACAGTTATATATTGCTCCCTTACCTAAGATGGGCAACTTGTGGGCAATAACAACAATGTATTGAAACATTAGCTCTCGCACACATATGCGTCGAACAATCAAACAACAGTTACAGCGACTGTTCCTGTTGTATTCATCGTCAATTAGATCTCCGCCACGAGAGCACAATCATTCACAAGCTTTTATACAATAGTTACCTACGGCTTCACTCGCCCCCCCCCCCCCCCCGCCCTCCCGCTCGCCGCGGTACGAGCCGCGAATAATCGACTATAAGTGTGGGTAATAACAATAGTGACGGATAAAAACCAAAGTGCCTCAAATATCTTTATTGGAAAGCGTAATTGAACTTCCACATACAGACGTGCGGTGAATCATGGATCGTCAAATCGAGTTAGTGAACACAAACTGCTTTTGTTTCAGTGTAACGTTCGTTAATGAAGTATCGTGTCGGTGCATAGTTCACCGCTCCGCCATTCTTTGAATACTGCCATTAATCGTTACAGCGATCCGTCGACTAGCAATTTATCGCAACCAGGAACTGTCAAGCGACCGTGCTTCACCAAATTGTATTTCGAAACTGAATAACGCTCTGTTTACTGTAATTTATACATGTTATAAACATTTTAACATCGTTTGTATTACTTGACACTGACGAAACTGAAGTTAACAATATAATTATGTCTCTAAAAGACAGCTGTGCCGCTGGATGGGATAATATACCAAACAAAATCATAAAGCAATTCAAGCACGTCTTAGTTCCCCCGCTGACCAACATTTTCCAAAAATGTTTGTTTAGAGGTATATTTCCCAAGTGCCTTAAAAAATCTGTGGTAGTGCCGGTGTATAAATCCGGTAATAAAGAGCAAGTAAATAACTATAGACCGATTTCTCTACTGCCCTGTATGTCAAAAATACTTGAAAAAATTATTAATAATAGACTGATAAAGTACCTAGAGGACAAATCGATATTATCTAAGACACAGTTCGGATTTCGACCTAAACTATCGACAGCTGACGCCGTACATCACCTGACTGACTTTTTGGTGCAAGAACTTGACAAGGGTAACCACACAATAGGAATATTTCTGGATCTTTCTAAGGCTTTTGACACCGTCTGTGTCCCTATTTTGTTGCGTAAACTCGAGAACATTGGTATAAGAGGTAAACAGTTAGAATTAATTAAAAGTTACTTAGAGGACCGCACGCAATGCGTAAAAATCGGTAACACAGTTAGCACTGATGAAAATAACACATCTTTCGGAGTCCCCCAGGGAAGCATCTTAGCCTCTACGTTATTCCTCATTTACATAAATGACCTTTGTAATCTACACATAAATCACGGTTCTATCGTATCATACGCTGACGACACTGCTCTACTTTTTTCCGCTGAGTCAGAAAAAGATGTTTTCGAGTATGCACAACATGGTTTTAATTGTGTTAATAAATGGCTTCAGCACAATTTACTAACACTAAATGCAGAGAAAACCAACTATGTTAAGTTTACCATACGCAAATTAACAGCACAACAAACTAACACACCACTGTATGCCCATCACTGTGGCGCCTTTCCTGGAATTCCCTGCGCTTGTCCTTGTATTAATGGCACAAATAAAATAAAATATCTAGGTATCATATTAGACGAAACACTTTCCTTCAAAGAGCATATCGAGTGTTTAAACGGTAGAATACGTAAGTTAATATATGTCTTCAAGAAAATGCGACATATTGCTGACCCAAAATTAATAAGGCAAGTGTACTTTGCTCTCTGCCAGTCATTATTAACATATTGTATTACGACATGGGGGGGCGCAGGAAAAACTTTGTTACTGTCTGTTGAAAGAGCTCAGCGAGCAATTCTTAAAGTATCAACCTCCAAACCGTTCCTATATCCAACTAATTCCCTATACCAAAGCTTGTAAAGTATTAACAGTTCGACAACTATTTATCAAGAGTATCGTATTAAAGCAACACACAGCCCTTCCCTACAGCACTATATCTAACAACAAAAGGGGACATAATATAATATTTCCGACTAAAATGCAAACAAGACACGCATTCACATCCAAATTTTATATATTCCTGGGGCCGCTACTTTACAAAAGACTAAACGCATTAACTAACCTAATTCCTTGCACCTACTTCAAATGCAACAAAATTGTCACCAATATCCTTCTGAATATGTCCTACGAAGATACAGAAAAATTATTAATTGTGTTAAAATAATTATCTCAACAAAATACACCTTTACCTCAATTTATTAGTTGTAATTATTCATAAGATATTATAGATCTAGTATTAGTGTACTAAAACATGACGTACGTAATATTGTAGTAAGTAAGTGATTATATATTTTATTTTATAGTATCTAATTAGCCCTAATCGCCTGAAACACAGGTTTATCCTAGTTCAGGCATATAATCTTATATCAGGATCCTAAACTAAGCTTTTGTACTCTAAATAAGTAAATTGTACCTTTTATTTAACAGAATAAATTGAATTTGAATTTGAATTTGAATTGAATTTAATTTTGCTAAATACTGTTACGTTAAAATACAATCACTAAGCCTAGAAACGTGGCACATGAGCGCTTTGTGTAATGGCACGAGGACACACACACAATACACGAGGTACGTTCAGTATTCAATATAATATTGTATGTCGGCATAATGAAGCGGCGCTTGTCACACCGCGAGAATTTTCATACACAACAATATTGTACAAATGTGTGATTATGTAAATTCAGTCGTGCTTGATTCAACAGAACAGTATAACAGTAGTAGATACAGATACAATAGTACAGTACACACCCACAACACTCGGCCTCTCATACCGATCACCGAACAAAACAAAATAAATTGCGGAGCCTCTCAACAATATCAGTTCTTTGAAAGAAAGTTATATTAATAATAAAACAAACTGTAGTAAGCCTTTATCGATAGCTAGTGGTAATATTCGCCGTCGCCGCTATGTAAATGCTGCCGGTGACGCGGGGTGCGGGGCGGTGCGGCACGAGGCGCGGGGGGGGGGGGGGCGAGGACAGTTTAAACACGCTCACAATTCCAGTTTGTTTGTATTTATTTCGGCGCCGATTTATTACTGTTTGCTAACTTGACTCGGGATCAATCTGCTGACCCCCGCGGCGCACACCTCGCACTCAGCGCCGCCGACCTCGAGCTGTTTGTGTTGACCTCGCCTCGCATCACGGCCGAAGCGTCATAAGATGGCACTATAATTAGTTCAAGTTAAGTTAGTTTACTCGTTAACTACAGCTAATCTGTGACAAATTCCCGTCGTACGATTAAACGTCCCGCGTCACAGCGGCGCCTTAGGCGACACGCACACGGCGACCACTGTCTTTGTGGAAAAAGTTAGAATCAGATCCAAATCAAAAAAGTATAGAATTCCGTAGCGTACCCATACAGTAAGAACACTTCAGGAGTAAACTGAAGAGAAACGCGTGACAAACGTATGTCTTATCAACTCTTTGTATTACAAGCGTGAATTGAAACAAGCTGTAAATAAACCAATTGATTGAAACAAAATGCTTGGAAGAACGTGTTAATTGAGTGTTACAGAATGTGTTAATTAACTTAAATTTCTTTAAATGTTTAGTTTCGATGAAATCCGCTAAATGTAAAGTAATTATGTACTTGTGCTTGGCAATAAATATATTTGAATTTGAAATTTGAATATTTGAGTGTAACGTAGTTCGTTATAAAATATTGAGCAATATTCTACAGTCCAATATATAGGTACTGCGTGAATAACCAACACTCGCGGTTTATCAAGACAAACCATACCAAGGCATGTGCTTGATATATTAATTTAATTCATGGTTTCCAAATTATAATGTTTATTGTGTGTGCTTCAGCCTTAGTTCAGTTACTCGCATTGTCTTTGTATAGCGATTTCCCTTAGTGAATCGATCCGAGTATATTTAAGTCTCATATGTACGTACACATATAAGTACATGTATGCATCACGAACGTCGAATTGTCGCGACGTCGTTGAGCTCGAGCACTCCCGCGGCGGAAGCGCGGTACAAATGAAAAAACTTGTATCTTGTTGTACGACGAGAGAACAGCGGCCGATATCGGCACATCGCCGGAACTTGTCGCTCGAGAGGGGGAGGGGGAGGCTCCGTTCATCTTCCACGGCTTCAGTGGGGTCGCGTACTCGCAAACAAATTGCTTATTATAAACTTTAATTTGTTGAAGCGCTCCGTATCTGGGGTGATACGCGCACCTACAAGCGATGTGTTTTTTTTGGCGCAACATGTATTGTTTGTGAAATACGACTCCCTAGCTTCGTACTTAAACACAAATAAATTATTTTGATAGCCGATTGTAGAGGGCGAATTTGGAGTGAAGGGCTACGCTCGTTCATTTGGCCGAGCATTTGTAACTGATCTTTTAGAGTATTATTTCATTAGTATAAGAGGGAATATTTTTCATTGACGAAGCGGTGGAGATGAACAAAGAGTCTGACGCGGCGCCTGATGTATTTGCGGGACGTGTGGAATGTTAATGGCGGCTGCTGTAATTAGTAGGCGCCATAGTGCGTAGCGGTGCCGGTAGCCAGGTTCTACGATGCTACGGCGTAGCATGACATAATAATTTAAAATTATTGTAGTTGAAAGAACTGTATCATTCATTTGTGTATCATTGTGACGTCGTCCGTTTGTCTGTGTGCGTGTGTGTGACAGTTAATGTCACGTGTGCATACTATGTAAAGCGGTGTCTGTGTGCGTGTGCAAACGTCGTGCGGTTAATGTCTCTGTTAAGGCGATATTCCTTGCCGCGTATTACCTCCTACATAGTCACTCGCATAGGTACACAGCACATACTTGTTTATGGCACAAATACCAACTTCAGGTTAATAACTTCGCTACATAAGCCTAAGTAATCTAGAGAACATTACTTAGGCTCATAACAAATAATGAAAATAAGTTAAAATTTAGGGTAATCAGTGGTTTGTAGTTTCTGGTAAAGAGCCAAGTTTGGCGGTTGTTCTGTCAGGGGGTTAGGTAAGTAGCGAGGGGTGGGGGCAGAGAGGGAATAGGATTGATGCGATCAGGTCGAGACAGCACCTACTGTCCAATCAGCAAAATTGAAACGAGAATTGTTACGGCGTAACTTTTAACATATTCATTTTAACTATTTTTATTTTAACATCTAACTGTCAAGTAAGAAGAGGGTTTGGAATAAGGAGAGGCTTGCAATGCTTACAACATAGGGGAAAGGACTTTGACTGCGCTGGCGTAGTGGTTTAAGATGTCACTTAGCCAATACCAGTACGTCACAAGACATGCATTCGATGCCCTCGAGGTACGAAAAAGCAGTGACCCATCAAAATAACACTGGATGTTCTTTGCGACCATTGTTTGAAAGTTTAAGTAACGTTCATAGCTAAGAACTTCCAAGCTGAACAAGGACCACTAGTAAGGTTAATCTCGTCCTAATATCTTGTAGGAAGAGAGTGCTTCAGTCAGACGTATCCCAGAACAGTTTCAAATGTGGTTAAAAACGAGTCATCAACATCATCAGCCTTTAACAGTCCATTGCTGGACTAGGCCTCTCCTTTGAAAGGAGGAATTGGCCTACTATACCACGCTGGCCAAACGGGTTGGTATAGGGTTTGTATCAAGTTTTCCTTCTCTTACAGTGCTGTTCTCTGCATAATATGCTCCCTCTGTCGGCTCTTACGACACCCATGGGAGCGTCCGTGTGGTGACGGATTATGAATACGGAATGTCACCACCTCATATAAAAACCAGTAAATCTCTAAATTAAATAATAACAGAAATGTTTTTATATTGAATGAAATACTTTCTCAGGCGTACCCTAATGCAATAAATCCCAACCATATCTCATTAGCGTTGTACGGACGAATCAGCGTTTCGATGCAGCGACTATAATATTACAACAAAAAAGTAAAATACATCTTTGCACTCCAATCTGAAAGTTACAATCCTTCAGAATTACAGCATGAGTCCATGAATTTAAAAAAGTAAAAAATATCCTCGAACATATAAGTATGCAGAACTCGTGGCACATTTTGCTCGAGTGCTTATTTGTACGATGTCACTTCTCTCGCAAGAAGGTTCTGATACTGTTTTCGTATGAATCATCTTCGATGAGATATTCGCCGCCGCCGCCTCCAAAGTTGACTACTGGTATCGAATACGGCACTCCATGTAATATTTCAACACGCCACGAACCAGAATGTATTATCAAATAAATCGATAACGCAAAAAAAAATGTGTTTTTATAAGCTAAAGAAATTATTATTAATATCAATATACTAGAACTATGTTAGTTGTACATCAACTAAAATGTTTACTTAAAAGATAGAACAGTTGATTATTCAATATTCTACAAGTCTTACGTGAGTAGTTTTGTAAATTAAGTACATTACAAAGTTACAATTTCCTATATATTTATTTATTTTGAGCTTTCGTCGTAGTATTCGTTGGATATTCAATAAGAAATAAATAAAAACATTAGGATTGCCGAAGTTTGAAATTGTGACATGAATAAAAATTCGTAAGAAAATATCTGAACAATTTTATTGTGTACACGGTCTGTATTTATAAACAGTATTGCGCAATTTGAAAATAGGTCAACAAATGAGATGATTTAGTATTACAATAAGTTTGAAATTAAGTTTGGGGTTCAATTGCCAAACTGCTGAAGTTTTATAGGAGTTTTCAGTTGAGAAGTTCTCAGTGGCAGTATATTATTTACAAATTGGTGCAGTACAACAGAACAAAGAATGTGTAGTAGGTACAGTATACAATATTAAATACACATTTATCGAGGAGGTAGTAAGGGTTACAGAGATTTAAAACAAAGCATAAATAAACGATTTTTTGTCGATTTAATATAAATCCGAGCTCACGTAACGATATCGAGGTTAGTCAAGAAAGTACTGTTAATTGAAATGAAATAATTTCTACCTGTAATGAATATAACGTAGGTAACGTAAGATAATGTGGGTGTTCTTCGTTTCTCAGGTCTTCCTCCATCGTACATTTCAGGAAAATAAGACTCGGTATACACTCAATAGGTTTTACTCAAACTAATTAGTTCACTTCACAAACTAAAGATGCACACGTAGCTCGGATGAAAATGGATTACTTTTGGAAACGCGGCGAAGTCGGACGTAGGTAGGCCACACTTGTTTCCTCCGCTGTGTCTGTCGCAAAATAGTGCCCGTTGACAGCTCCACGTTCGCTTATAAAACATTTAATTACATTGACAGCTGTCAACTGCCGACCTCAGTGTTGCCAACCATCATATCCGAATACGCCTAAATCTATTAAGATTTGACGTTCCGTTCTCCAATCTCTGACAAATATATTCCAATCATCAAATTCGAAGTAGTAGGTACTCATTTCTTGTATAAAACAAAACTGTTTCAGTTGCTTGAATATTTTCCAGCACCTGACGCATAATTTTATAAATTTCAGATTCCGTGTAGCATTTAATAATGACATAAGAAAGTTGTCACCCGCCGACACACGTCTGGCTGCCAGCTTCAGACCAGCAAAGGTGTAGCGCGAACAGCAAACGATAAACGACAATATAACACGTCAGTGGCAGCGCGCTTTAACACGTCACACGCCTCATCGTCACGAGCGACATTTTGATAATATATTCTATAATATATACGCTGTAATCTTTAGTTCATTAAATGCTCTAATTTGTTACTGGTGAAACGACCATTTGTACGCTCGGTATATTTATAGATTAATCGAAATCAATCCGGAATTTTATAGGAATACGGTATACGCTTGGCCGTTTCCAAACGCACATTCTGCATCTATTAAATAATATCGAATAGAGATTGCCTGCCGTCATCAAAACTGACCTAATCTGCGAAGGGTCAGGTAAGAATATCGAGAGTATAAAGAGCAAATGTTGCAAAAGAAAAATTGTTACCTCGACACTTTTTGGTTAAACAAATATATGTGTCTTGAAATATCTGTAAACAGTACGTACTGAATTTGAATAAATTACTTACTAACTTTTAATACATTCGCGATTTATATAAACATTTGTTGAAGCTTACAGCCAAGTTTTCCCTAACCGGGTTAAAGTCACAACTTAATAGTAGTTACGGAGTGCGGGAGTGAGAGGAGGCGCTTGAACATGCGACGTAAGTGAGGTTGATCAGGTTAGCGCTCAACTAACACTAACGTTGTTATATCTGACGGATATAACCGCCGCCGCCGCCGCGCGTACCAACACCTCTTCAGCGAGGTCCACAAAGCAGCACATAGTGAACAGATTCACGCCAACGGCAACGGCTTGTCGTACAGCTATGTTATTAACTCAAATTCTGCTTGTTTTACGGAGAGAAATTTGTAAGCACTTGTGGCATACAATTTGAGTCTAGGAGTAAAAGAAAGAAACTTCTTTTCAAAACAGAATCCAAGATAGAGTTTTTTATAGGCAAGCTATATGGTCTGTATTAAGCATGGACCGCGTGCCTTATCAATAAGGTACTAGACTAACTAGACACTGGTTGCAAATGCAAGCGTCGATGGTCTCTCAATCAACGTTGTATAGTAATAATATTAAAACACACCGCATAGTTTGCTCCTAAGCGAAGCAGACGTTGTACTGTGGCCAACAGATATCCTCACATACATTGGTATGTAATAATATAGGTATGTAATTTGGATGTAATTATTATTCATCTATAATAAGTAGGTACTTATTATAGATGAATAATAATTACACTCAAATTATGGATATGCAAAGTGATCAAGGTGAAAAAAGTGACTACCCAGGCCAAAATTTTTTGTGATGCACACACAAAGTTTTAGCCTGGGTAGTAATCGAAGTCACCGACTTAGTCAGGATCAGAAACCACTAGTCACTGGACCAACCAGGTCAGTCATAATACGTATAGTGCAGGTAATACAGAGTTAGGCACTGATTAAAGCGCCACTAACTTATGTATACTTTCAAATTAATTGAAATATAAATCATTAATTTAAGAGTTAAGGGGCCACGCTACTTTAATTAAGTACCTACGAGTAATTGGATCGACGGTAAAAATATCCTCTTTTGGGATGTTATTGTACGAAATCCCAAAAGCGAATATTTTGTGATTAGTTTAAAGAGATCCGTTTAACAACGTAACCGAGCGATGTAAGTTCGTTAGATAATATTTATGAGGTAATTCGACGCGATGTCAAATTACTTCATCGGAAGCTAATTAACATTATCTGAGCTATTTAATTACACCGCGATACTTATATCGACCTCGAGCGAATTTTACCAACTCGGAACATTATTTACAATTTTAATAACAAAATGTGAGGTTGATTAGAGAACACTTAATTATGTGAACAGAGGCGCCGCCTAACAGTTGACTTAAAGCGCGGAAATTGTGCCGAAATATTATAATAAAGCGCTGGACCGATAATTGGCGCACAACTACTGCGCCGCGGCAATACTGCGGCAATACTGAGCCGTCCCGGGGTCGACATCACTCAACTCATTAACTCTGAACAAAAGTCACGGTAGCTGCTCTTATGTGCTCGTGTGTCCACTCAATAGGGACCAAACACGCCGGAACATTTTGTATACCCGTCATTATTATTGTTTCGTTATTTTTCAGCGTGCATTCAACAAACTTTGTAAGAGTGTGTTTATTGTAAGCTCATTATTAATATCTATAGTTAAACTATGGTCTTTATTTTAGATTTGTAGTAAGATTTAAAATGATTTGATTTGTTTAGATTTGAAGAAACTTTGAATTAAATTTTAATGAGAGTATTTTATCGAATTCTTGTCCACACACCTATCTACCGGCTTCCGTGCCGTACACCCAATATATTGCGCTTGCATAAGAGGAATATGAATACCTACGTGAAATAAGTATAACGCACGTCCCACTCGGTCGCAGAAGCGTCCCATGCCCACTCATATAACGTGACCATGTGTTTTGTATTTATTTATTTATTTTATTTGGTTTACCAACGATTGTTTACACGGTTATATGCTATTGATACATGTTACAAAATAAAGACAGAAGTGTAACAATCACTTATAGATGAACACCACTTACCAATTAAACAATATAAAATGTGTCAGTGATATTTTGTAACGCTGAACATCTTACAGCGACATCTTCATATAAAATCCTTGCGTTACTGACTGACTGACAGACACGCTACAGCCGAAACTATTGGGCGCAGGAAGCTAAAATTTGGCATATATGTTCCTTGGGGACCGTAGGGGTGCACTAAGAAGGCATTTCCCGAAATTCCCACGGGATCGGCCAAAACGGGTAAATTAAAAAAAATGTAGGCGTAGCTGCTGGCGTCCTCTAGTTTTATAATAAGTTAACTTAAGATTAATTTGAACATATTTCAGAAAACAAAAGAAATTTAGATTTAAGTTATGGTATGGAATCAAAGTGCACATCAATTTGATCACTCAAGGCTTTCACAACCTTACAAAATCTTGCGCAGGGTGAATTAGCCCCGCGAACAGTTCGCCTTAGTGGTTGACTAAGTGGAGTTATGGGTTGTCTAGGAATTCTTGAAGGAGCGCGAAACGCCAAGAGACTAAGCAATTGAGGATAGTCAATTTGATGTTTTATTAACTTGCACACGAAAATTGCATCAATGAGACGACGCTAATGACGAATATGATTTATATTGATTGTGGGTGTAACAACTGTAACATACCTACGCTTTATGAGGTATCTAAGTTTCGCCTGCTTAATAAAATGTGCTACTTGTAACATTTGGGACAATTTTAATAAGTTTACCATTTTTCATAATAATTTTCATTGTGGCAACAGAACATATTCTAAACCAAATATAAATAATTTAGGTATATAAGACATTCAATAGTTATCAATATCGCAGGTCACAAAAAGTTCTTAACGTTACGTTAGGCTATTTTGTTTATTACGGAGCTGTGGGCTGCGGGGCTGTGAAGACAAGGGCTACCGCAAACAAACCTCATTCAAACAACTGTTTGGTTGACAAACAATGCTGTTTTCTGTGTATATTTTTAAATTTGTTTCTAAGAGCCCTGGCTAATATAACAAATGCGAGGGTTTCATTGTTCGTCCTTGCGCCGTCGAGATGGAGGGATAGAACGAGCCGGTACTTAAAAGAACGGAAATAAAAGGCTACGTTTTCCTTTCATTCGTACGTAGGGACACAACGAGGCACGTGCCAATGTGTCGGAGAGACTCCACGCCGAGGACGATGTTGTCGAGCCTTTTGACGCCATTTGTCGCACTAATTAAATAGAAACGCTAAACATTAGGACGCTATGTTAGAAAACAGACAAGATTTTTGTTTTATTTATTTTATTTAATCATACAAACACATCTATTAAATAAATTATAACTGTTGTGAGTTGGTTACTTTGATTGCACCACAATTTACGCAAAAAAAAAATATATATATATATACAGGGTGGCGCTTGCATAGGGGCAATTTTTAAATAAAAGCATAGCTTACAACATTCTTAAGCCTTGTACCAAAAATCAATTCAATCGGTGCAGTAGTTTATCTACAATATCGATTTTAAATTCCGCATTTTTTGCACATGCTTTGAATTCCACACAGTGCGCGCCGCGAATCGCTACGACACGACGCCTCGACGTCATCCGAAGTTAGGCTCAGCGCAGACAGAACGGATCGCAGCGGAGTGATTTTATTAACGCACTTGAAAATAAACTTTATTTTTTTACAATAAAGTGCATAAATGCATGAACCTGACAAAAAATATTCGCGCGTCCTCGAAGATACGCGGGAATCCCCGTGCGGCGTCGAGTCGGCGCCCGCGTCGTACGCGTACTTTCAGTCAGTGTTGTTACTGAGTTTAACGAACTTTCGCGACAAAATATTTACTGCATTTTTCAGTTAATCTTTATATAATATTTCTAGTTCTTTTAAATTACTGTTCATGTATTATTAGGTCATTCAACTTAGGTACTACATTTACATTTGCATTGTTGTTCCACTAATTTTATTAAAGTTTTACTGCACTGTAAGATGAAGATAACTCGTGATTATGGGCTGTAAACTAATGTTTTAGTAATTTTGTGTATTCATATACAGTCACTTCTGTAACATATATTTCCACCATATAGTTATGAACATGGTCGCGAGTTGCCTACATTATAAGACGTAAGTGGATGCTCCTGTTACACAATATTCACACTGGAAGGCTACTACAGCAGTTAAATTGGTAACTGCATTAATTATTTAAGTATTATGTATGTTCCTAATTACTATTTACAAGTAATTAATTACAATGTGAAACAGTTGCAGCTCCTTACAAAAACAAAATATGTAACATAACACTGGCGATTAAAAAGAGTGGCCACGAGTTTTATTGCCCGTTCTTTCTCGTGGTTCTACCTATTGCTTTGCGAATGGGCAGTAAATGTAAATGTAGAAGCATTAAGTAATGTACATAAAAATTTGACGTTCATAAGCGTCACTTTGTGACCCAGATGAATAAATGTTTTTTGACTTTGACTTTGACTTGACTGTAGAGTGGTAACCCAGTACGGTTTACTCACGCAGGCTCGCGAGGTCGCGCGCAAGCTTGAGCATACGCAATCCGTAAAGAAAATGCCCGAGACCGCGTGGGGATTATTCCTCTCTGTCTGCGTTGACCCTTAGACGTCGTCATCGTGCAACGTCACTTCGCCTCGTAGGTACGACTCGTCGTTGTAGGTTTTTGCGCCCGAGTAAATTTTTACAGAACAAGACTTTTGAAACTTTCTAATTACCTTTTCAATAAAGTTACATAATAATAAAATGGATCGGTTCCGGCAAGCACGAAAAAATCTATTAAGGTAGTGCATTTACTGTAAGAGTGAATAGGAACTCACTCTTACAGTAAATGCACTACGTGTGACAAGGACAAACAATTATGAACAATATATTGTAAATAGTATCGATAAAAAATACCTAAGCACCGTAAAAGTTTGTTGTTTATTGTATCGACATTGATTGTATTTCACGTTAATGTAATCGTCTTATCAATGATAGTATCGATAAAAAATACCTACGCACCGTAAAAGTTTCTTGTTTATTGTATCAACATTGTTTGTATTTAACTTTAATGTAATCGTCTTATCAATGATAG
This sequence comes from Euclidia mi, assembly GCA_944739405.2. Taxonomy (NCBI): domain Eukaryota; kingdom Metazoa; phylum Arthropoda; class Insecta; order Lepidoptera; family Erebidae; genus Euclidia; species Euclidia mi. The sequence goes on from OX123187.2 coordinate 2,358,271, forward strand.
TATCTATAAAAAATCCTACACACCGTAAAAGTTTGTTGTTTATTGTATCGACATTGTTTGTATTTAACTTTAATGTAATCGTCTTATCAATGATACTATCGATAAAAAATACCTACGCACCGTAAAAGTTTGTTGTTTATTGTAACGACATTGTTTGTATTTAACGTTAATGTAATCGTCTTATCAATGATAGTATCGATAAAAAATCCTACGCACCGTAAAAGTTTGTTGTTTATTGTATCGACATTGTTTGTATTTAACGTTAATGTAATCATCTTATTAATGACTTTACGTTCGAGAATTTCAAAGTGTGGTACAAATAAAGACGACGCTTTTTAATAGGTAAACAATGATAAACATGTAAAGATATTCTATTATTTAATCATTTGAAATAAGTTAATAATTATTGAATATTTTAGCACTTTCCGTATGGTATTTTTAAAATGGTCTAATGGGTTCAACAACACACTAAATAGTTAAAGTTTATTGGCTTCTGCTTTTGGCAGAAGACTGCAGCTGAACTTCCAACTGACGCAGACGACTTCTATAAACACTGGCAGTCTCAAGAGCCTAACTCACTAGCTAATTCCACTATGGTTCCATTTTATTCACATAAGCTTCGTTAAAGTAATATGTCTGACGCATGGTCAACAACAACATCAATTACTCATGTGTTACTTCTAGTGTACACAGACGTTTGCGGACAGTGGTAGACACACTAACGGAGCAAATTAGCCTTATATTACTAAACACATATTCCCCATATATAACAAGGTGGCTTAAGTAACCGGCAGGTCACAGATAATATAATAAGGTGATATGCAGGGTATAAGGAACGGCGCGGCATACCGAAAACTGATTCCAGTGATTCTCTACATAATACTGAGGCTATTGGCGGTCGAATGTTGCGAAAGCTGTTCATGAATTTTTAATGACGTACTCAATGATTGACACTAAAGCTCAGTATACACGGTTTTACTCGATAGTTTTAGTCGATAACGAGTAAAATCAACGTGTGGACTACAAAACTCACACTTCACAAAACTGTATGTGAGTACGGAGCTTAAAGCGCTTTTATATGACATTCAAAGTCAAAGTCAAAGTCAAAGTCAAAATCCTTTATTCATTTAAATCACAAAGTGACACTTATGAACGTCAATTTAAAAAAATAATTACTTAAAGCTTCTACATTTACATTTACTGCCACGTTCGCAAAGCAAGGGCGTAGAACCATGAGATAGAACGGGCAATAAAACTCAAGGTCACTCTTTTTCATCGCCAGGTTTTGCATCTATACATATAAATAAAATTGAAGTGTCTGTCTGTGATTTCAAAATAACTATGGTTTTTCAAGTGCATATAGTTAGTTACACGATTCCAAGTCCAAAACAACCCTTTTTTACATTTTTGTCTGTCTGTCTGTCTGTCTGTCTGTCTGTCTGTCTGTCTTTCTGTTTGTCCGGGGTAATCTCTGGAACGGCTGAACCGATTCTAATGAGACTTTCACTACCAGGTAGAGGACTTTATAGCGCTACATATAGGCTACAATTTGACCCGGTAGTTGGCGCTGTTGTTGCGATAACAAGTCTTTACTTATTCAACTCATCTATACATATAAATACAATTTAAGTGTCTGTCTGTGATTTCAAAATAACTATGGTTTTAAGTGCATATAGTTATACGATTCTAAGTCCAAAACAACCCTTTTTAACATTTTTGTCTGTCTGTCTGTTGGTCCGGGGTAATCTCTGGAATAGCTGAACCGATTCAAATGAGACTTTAACTGGAAGGTAGAGCACTTTATAGCGCTACATATAGGCTCCAATTTGACCCGGTAGGTTGCGCTGTTGTCATGACGCTTATTTTTGTATAATTATATATAAAAGCAAAGAGTCATTCATCTTGAAATCTGGAAAGTCACCGGCTGTATAAAGATTAGATTTGGCAGAGAACTTTTTAAAACGTAACTTTTTTCCGCGTGCGAAGCCGCGGGTACCAGCTAGTAATACATAAAAATTTAAATTTTGTAAGGTGCTGCAACTGATACACCTTCTTTGTCATTTGTATATATTTACTCTACTTAATACTCAAGCATAATGTAGTAAAATTTTGATGTTCATTTAATTAGCCTCCTGAAAATTTACATGGTGAAACAGGAGCATCCACTTACATTAAGTACCTAATAATGCAGGCAATCCGCGCAAATGTTCAGAACCATGATAGAAATGATACAGTTTAATATTAAAAATGTAATACCAGCCCGTAAGACCGACATCGACCAGTCATCGCAAGTAGCACCCGTTCACGAGTATGACGCATGGGCCAGCCATCATCCCTCTCGCCATATCAGAGGGACAGGGATGACCCATTCTCGAATATTAGGCACTGATTAGCTCTGTTGTGTGAGAGACTACCAACTGATTTAACTTATCGTTCCTGTAAGCTGTGCTTCTGACTCTAAAGGGTATTGTCATCGTACTAAATTAACATTGGGCAATCACTTTACGTTAAAGATCGGCCCAATCTCTATTGAGCTCTACGACACATTAGGTACGTACCTTACTACTTTCAGCCTTTAACTTTTAGACAATAGTTGTAGTACCCTATTAAAACTAAAAGGATCCGGGTCATATCCATTCCCGTGTATCCATCCATGGGGTTAATATATGTGTAAGTGAGCCGGCGATAAGGAAACGAGTGATATCGCTAATGGTCGCGGGCGGCGCCGCACACCGCGAGGTGGAGTGTGCTCGCGCTACTAACCGCGTCCTCGCGTGCGCTACCAGCATTCTGCAGTATACGCTAATTACTCTCCGAGGAAAAATGCAGCCGCAACACCAAACCTTAACGCAGCATGACAAACGACGACCATATGGGTTAATATCACCTTTATTAAAAAAAAAAAAACAATTATGTGGCTGTTTCTCGGCGATAATATATTTAAAGCGTACAAGAAATAATTAAATCTGTGACAGCGATTATTCTGCGAGGAGACACAAATAAACGGCGGCGATCTAGAGGACAGAGTTCTGTGCAGAGTATCGCACGATAATGAAATTCTTGGTTGCCGCGCAGGCGAGCGGCACGTCAGCGCGGTGCGCGGGTTGCGGCCGGCGAGCCATCTCAGCGTCGTTCCTCACGGCGCCATACATCGTCGAATGTGTCGTATATTGAACGCTTACGTAATAAACCTTAAGCTCAAATGTAAATCACTCGTAAAGTTTGGATATTAAACTGACAGATCAGACATTACAACGACGACATCATTTGTTACTCGTATGCAAATGTTAGTTTTTGTTGCCAGTTTTGTAATTTGCCTCTTTACGTTATAAATGGGCTAAAAGGGCAGCTTTATCGTGAATAACATATTTTGTACTGAAATGTTAACTCTGCGCGTATCGGCTGTCGTTGGAAACAAACCGTTAAATAGATTTTGTTTCCAAGCGCGAGTTGTCTCTAAAAAGTAAATAAATACTATAACAGTCAATCGTGTGAAAAGATTGTTGAGTTGTTACACACAATGAGTGTGGCAGTAAAGTGCGCGCGTGTTGCGGTGACTGAGAGTGTTCTCGTGATATATTCGCTCGGTTTGTCTGAATGCGTAATGACTCGGCGAGCCTACGAGCGTCTTCACGAAATCTTGAACAAGGAGTTAACGCAGCTCGCACCGTCGTGGCGCGGGACGAGGCTCTATAACAATTAAAGCGAAATCGAATGAGTGTAGTAATAGAGACTTCTGCCCGGGTTTTACACGTGATACTGGGTTCCAAAGTCAGGTTTACTCCATAGCTCACATCATACCTTGAAAACAAAACACCCCATTCGCAACATGTCAACAATTTCTCGTAAGTATTTTTCTGAAATGTTTACGCTTAAATTGTTATTTGTCTCTTGTTCCAAGTCGGTGTGAGACTAAGAGCTGTTTTGATATATTCACTCGGTTTGTTTCAATGCTTAATGACTGGGCAAGCCTATGAACGCCGGTGAAATCTTGGAGCAAGTGACAACACCGCGCCGCGCAGCTCACACCGTCGCGTCGAGGCGCGGCTGCGAAATTCAATTTTAAGTGAAGTGGAATCTAATGATTGTAGTAACTTATAGATAAAATTAAATAGTTCCACGAGTTTTGTACAGATTCTAGTGTTCGAAGACTGGATTGCTCCACAGAATACCTCATACCTTGAAAACAAAACACCGCCTCGTAACATGATCACTCGCAAACAATTGTCGAAAAATTTTCCTCAATTGTTACTGTCGATTTTACATAAATATTCTTAAATTGTCAATCGCCTCGTGTTCCACACCTCGTGGAGCACTCTAAGACGACGATCCTGGCCGTCATGAAGATACTTCAAAGATGTTTTCATTTTGGGTAGAAAGTAGGTCCAATAGGGACTCCATAATATAAGGATCTGCAAATATGACGACAGTGGAATATACGCAAGATACCTGTTCCTTTGAGTTGTGAAAGTCAAGCGACAGTGGCAACAAAGAAATGCAAAATATTTTGCAAAATAGGGCTAAATATAAATCCTCTCTCGGGCTTCAGGCCAAAGTGGATTGTAACCGAGACGACAGACGATACTTGTATGATGATCATACTGATATCAAAATATTAATCTAGGTACTTATTGCTCAAAGGAACATCATTAATTAATTTACATACGATTGGTGCGTGGTACATACGCGGTGGCTCCGAAACCAGGCGACCCTGTGTCAATAGTCCCTTATGTTTATATTAATAAACTAATCCGGCGTGTTGAAATATTGGTTTACACTACCTTGACGAATACGTCGAACCGTTGAGTCAATAAAGTCAATAAATAATTATGTGCGGCACGGGGTTGTAAGTACATAGAGTCCTCCAGGCAAAGTACAGTAGAAGATTCACGCGAAAAAGTAGTACACAATTTTGTTAGACTCTAAAATACTTTGCGTAAACCTAAACCCGTATCAAGAGTATGGCAATACAAAGCAAAATCTAATGGTGCAAACGTAATTACGTGTCGTGAAGTGTCGAGCTTCTGAATCACATTCATCAACCTCGCATCAGTAACGTGTCATCAAATCAAGATATCGTTCTGACACTACGTGGCGTTGAAAACATATAAAACAGTGAGTGATGGCTGCCATCAACTGCCAGGTGTCGGTGCGTGCCACAGACAAATCGGTTCGAAAGATGTGTTCGTAGCACTTACGTGATAGTTTATCAGTACGACGAGATATAACAATATGTCCTCGTGTCGGCAAGTGTACCAGACTTGTAGTCAAGTGTCGCGGTTCCACCGAACAATCCACCTGTAGCTCCGCCGGCGCAGCGCCGCTGTCGCGATAACGATCTAACTCGTAGCAAACACACTAACTTGCTGACAACACTTTAATAATACAGCGTTAACTATTATCATAGTTTAATACCGACTTGGGACCTGTTCGGCGGGATATAAATCATTGTTTATATCGTTGTTTGTCTATATAAAGAAAAGCTAGATGTAATCTCCGGTGCTGGTGTCGAGCGCCAACTGAAATTGGAAGTTGAGCGCCTTAACTCTCAGTTAGGAGTATCTTTTTATTCTCTCGTACTTACTAACTTAGTGAACGTGACGTTAATCAATAAATTAAGGAACAAAGCGACGCCACGGGGCGCTTCCGTAAATAATAAAGAAACGTCGCCGTGTCATCCTGCGTCGTCGTCGTCGCCGCCCCGCTGCCGCAACGCACGCGTGTCCTGCCGCACTGTCGCCGCGCCGGTGTCGCGCGTATTTCTGCCGCGGCCGCCCTGCGCCGCTGCTTGACCGCGCAAATTAATTAATTTCCAACAAAGACTTTAATTAATTTATGTTATTTATGCAAATTAATTAGCTCTTACGTTAAGTTAAAATGTTGCCTCCGCTTGCTTAGAGATTACCCGACTTGCTCGCACACGCCCTCGCTATATTCAATACGAAGCGAAATTGAAATACTTGCCGAACTCGTAACAAAAATATTCTTCAGCTTTATAGTGTAATCTTGATCTCTGGCAACATGACGACGACGCGCGACCACGAAACCACACTCTAGACGTTTTCTTTGTCAAATTAACAAAAAATATTACCTTGACCCTGCGCAAGGATGACACGCAAAATCGTAAAGCGTTCCACATTTTTTTGGTAGCCTGGCAACCCCAGCAACGTAAAAAAGTGCATAACAGATTCTAACAAATTTTAATAGTAAAATATTAGAAATCATCTACAAAAAGTGATTAAATTCTTATACATAACCTCCAATTAGTGCTGCAGGATATTGTCATCGTCTGTCTGGCTGAAACTGTGAGTTGAAACTTGTTAAGAAAGTTTACAAAATCTTGAACAACACCCACACACTCACACAATCAGCTGATGACCAGCTGTTTTTAGAGAAGTGTACATATTACACACTTGTACACCAACAACAAATAATGCATCAACAATAATGATTTGACAACCAGAGCTAATTACCAAGATTATTTATTTCGAAGTACCCTCAACGACATTAATAATTTTTATATCACTCACTCAATTGATTATAATAAAATCCTGACATTCTCGATTGACGCATCTATACGGACCAAAGACAAACTCAACTTGACAAATAATTGAATTACTGGATGACATATGTACTCGCACAACTATATTGTGAACATTTGATAACAGAGGGCATTAGTAGTATTTAACATAAGGAGAATTTAAATCATTATTTTATACTTTCATCATAATAAAATGGAGTCAGACTACAGCAATGTTACTCATCGTAAACCTAGCCGAACAAGTTCATTAAATGACCTCACAAACTTAATAGCTAGTAACGAGAAATCTCCATTAGATACTACAATGATGAGCATACCAGATAGCCTACATGACAACAGTGGCGTTTTAACTGATCTCCATGAACAAATTAAATCGTTGACAATGCAGTTAGCGAGTGCTCATCAGGAGATAGAAAATCTCAATATTGAAAACTTTAGACTGAAATGTGATCTTCAAAATATGACTAAAACAGCAAACACATACAAAAAAATCTGCTTAACGCCTGAAAAGAAAAGCATGGCAGCGGTATCACGTTCATGCAAAACATTGCGCAAAATAAGCGAGTCAGAATGTCACAGTAAAAATAATGAAACATTATCAACAGAGGCAATTAGTCTTGATAGAGCCCAGAGTATACCCATTACCCACAATAAAGAAACGCAAACTACTGACAGCATTTCTCAGATTACACATATGTCAAAAGTAAAACCCACATATACAAAAAATAAACACTGTCAACCTATTATAAAACCAGAACGGAAACATAAATTATGTATTCTGAGCACCGATAACTCCAAATGGCGTTTATCAGCCATTGAGGATATATTCTCGGACTATTTTGACTACTGTCACTATATAGTACCAAACATTAGTGATCTACTACACAACATAGAACAAAAGCTAAAGGACTTTACACTAAATGACTATTGTTTACTTTTCATTGGAGAGAATGTCATCAAATCAGAGAGAAACAGTGTGGAAATTATAAGTACAATAAAAAATGCTCTTACTAAAATAAATCACACGAACAAGATAATTTGTGTACCTACATTCATATTAGGAGCTCCCATATACAACTACAAAGTGGAAATATTCAATGACCTTTTAAACCTAGACACACAAAATGGACTCTATGCATACACTTTTGACAGTAATCGTGACTTAACGTTTGACATGTTCTCCTATACCTCAGGCAAAATTAATAAATTCGGAATGAGAAATATTTATGACAACATTATGAAGAATATATTAATTGACTACAAAACATATGGACTTATAGAACATTGTAAGCATGACACAACCATACCACAAGCTGACACTGAAAACGAAATACGGTTATTTCTCTGACAAATATATGCTAGTTCTTCATCAGAATATTGCCGGACTATTAAATAAATCTGATACCTTACTCATTCACTTACAAGAATTAGAAGACAACAATAAAATAGTAGATGCCTTATGCATAACTGAACATTTTATGATGGCGGGAACCGAGTCAAATTTAAATCTACCGAACTACATTTTAGCATCAGCATACAGTCGGAATAACAGCAAAAGAGGAGGAGCCTGCATACTTCTGAGAAAAGGATACAACTTTAGGGAATTATTAGAAGTAAAGAATTTTTCGATCAGTAACTTATTCGAATGCTGTGCAATTGAACTCCTCGACTATAAAGTTGCTATCATATGTATATATAGAGTACCAAAACAAAATAATTTATATACATTTTTTAATTGGCTTGAGAAAGTCTTGCATTGTACTTCTAAGTTAAAGATGAACAATGTCCTGATTGGTGGTGATTATAATATAGATGTATTGATTAGAAATAATATAACTTTAGACTTCGAATGTACATTATTAAATTATAATTTTAAATTAGCAATTTATGAACCGACGAGACTGATTAGTCGTACATGTATTGATAATTTTGCACATGACTTTAATAAGGGTTGTAAGACTAGTGTTTTAGATTTAGGACTCTCTGACCATACTGCCCAATTAATTAAAATACCTGTTAAAAAAATAATGGCTTTAAAATTCTGGCGAGTGCTTAGACGTGATTATAGCTTGGACAATATTCGAAAATTTAGAACATGCATCAGAAGCCTGTCATTTTCTGACATTTACCATACAAATGACCCAAATATGGCCTACAATTATTTCATAGAGACCTTTAAATGTTTTTATGATTTGTGTTTCCCACAAAGACTTTTTGTAATACATGTAAAATGCAAACCTCAATGGATATCGAGAGGCATTCGTGCCTGCAGTAAAAAGAAGAAGAATTTGTTATGGCAACTAAGACTGAACCCCACTACTGAAAATAAACAGAAATATAAAAATTATTGTAAAATATTTAAAAAAGTTATTTCACTAGCAAAGCGTGCACAAAACAATTACCGAATAAATTCATCTAATAATAAAAGCAAAGCAGCATGGCGAATAATAAACAAAAGCATATTAAAAATGCCTAAAGAATCGATCGCTAATATTAAAATTAATGACAATTACATCAAAGATCCAATACAAATAGCTAATGAATTTAACAATTATTTTATACAAAAAGTCAAGCCAATTCAGGGTGCTGGTAAAAACGCTAAAAGTTTAATTCATTCTCAAATAAATTCATTGTTTCTTGCACCAAGCACGCCCTGGCAAATAAATAAAATAATTAGAAATTTAAAAAGCACCAGTAGTGTGGGACATGACGGCATTACTACCAAAATCATTAAGTCAGTGAACGAAGAAATCTGTCACCACTTAAGTCATATTTTGAATCTCACTATCTCAACAGGAATATACCCAAAAGATCTTAAGTTAAGTGTCATAAAGCCCGTTTTTAAAAAGGAAAACAAACAATTATTGGAAAACTATAGACCCATTGCCTTAATACCCATATTTTCGAAGATTTTTGAGAAGTATCTTTATAATGAAATAAATGATTATTTTGAAAAAAAGCAACTTCTTTGTAAGGAGCAAAAGGGTTTTCGTAAAAATAAAACTATTAATATGGCCATCTACGAATTCACAAAAAATGTTATTACACACGTCGACAAAACATCACCTGTCTGCGCTATATTCTGCGATATGTCACAAGCCTTTGACTACGTAGACCACGAAATATTAGCCAGTAAATTAGACGCGTATGGCATAAGAGGTAAAGTGCTAGATTTAATTAAATCCTATCTTGAAAACCGCCAACAAGTCACTGAAATCACTAGATTAAATTTAAAGACTAAAACTGAGGAAACATACACCTCAATGCAGCGCTATGTGCCATACGGAGTTCCCCAAGGCAGTGTACTCGGACCTCTATTGTTTATTATTTACATCAACGACTTGCCATGTGCAACGACTCAACAAATGACATTATTTGCTGATGATAGTACTGTGACAATTGCATGCAAGGACATTAATAACTATAATTTTGACATTAACAATTCTTTGACATCTATAATATCATGGTTAAATAATAATAATTTGAAAATTAATATGAATAAAACTAATTTAATGCATTTTGGCCAAAGACTTCCTGATCCGACAAATATAATTTTAGCTTACGATAATTATATTGTAAATAAAGTACATACTGCCCGTTTCCTAGGCTTAATAATAGACAGTAAACTTAATTGGAAAGTACAAATTGAAACACTTTGTAAGAAAATCAGCAGCCTGTCATATGCACTTTATAAACTAGCCCCCACTATCAACACTGATACACTACTCATGGCATATTATGGTCTTGTTGAGTCTGTACTCAGATATGGCATAATTTTTTGGGGAAATTCTACTAATAAAGATATGCCATTTAAAATGCAAAAACGATGCATACGCGCTATGTTTGGGATCCAAAGCACTGAGAGTTGTAAGCCACTATTTATTTATCATAAAATTTTAACACTACCATCACTCTATATATTAGAAGTGGCACTGTTTGTAAAAACTAATGCACATATGTTTCCTAAATTAGCAGATACTGTTAAACGTAATCGTCGCGACAACAACAGACTTTGTATCCATGCTGCTAAAACTGCGCTGTTGCATAAAAGCATAGTTTGTATGGGTCCAGTAATTTATAATAAAATTCCTTATAGCATTAAGCAGTTAAATAAAGACTTATTTAAGAAAGCATTAAAGCTTATGTTGACACAGAAATGTTACTACAATATTCATGATTTCCTAAATGACCAATCTCTGTAACTGGATGTATTATCAATTATTATTATTATTTTATTATTTTTTTTTATTATTGCTGTATCTAGTCATGTATAATAGTTATGAATTTTCTTTGTTATTTGATCATCAGTTTTTCTTTTTATATGACTGCTTGCATTTTGTACACCTGTAAAGGTCAAACATGTTGGTACAAATTTATATTTAAGATCTAATATGCATTTCTCACAATGTACTATTTTTTCACACATGTTTCAGCAAATAAACAAATCTTTATCTTTATCTTTATCTTTGAAGAAGACTAGAAAGTAAGAAAAATACTTATTATGGAGTATCTTGGTCACATGTATGTAAAAAACTATATCTGAAGAAATTATGAATAGCGTGTGACAAGAATGATTTATGACTTATGCGATCAACTAACACTATTATTTATTTACATAGGTACTGGTAGTTTGTTTGGGATGGTAAAAATATGAGACGTGATAGTGGACGACCAAAAACAAAGAGGAACGTGTAGACTTTGTGCCTCCACGTTTAAATATAAACATTCAATAAATAGACACATTCATAAAGACAAGAGCGACGTACGCCGAGACGTATCACACATCACTTATGTATAAAGCACTACTTACAGCGACAATAAACATTGAAGAGATCATATAACGTATTTTTGAAGGATGAGAAGCAGAATATAATATTATGTAATATACATAATATAATATGTGATATGAAGACGCTGAGAAACGAACCCGATATAAAAAGGATATTAAAAATATAACAGGATTTACTCAAATCGTTTGTCAGTGTAGTAAAAAATAAAATGAATCGATTGGTGAAGAATGTAGTATCAGAAACTCCTTGATTAACTTTTTCTAAAATATTAGTTAAATCTAGAGAAGGGGCCCTACTAACTAACATATTTAGCATGTGAATAAATAATGCGTTAGTAGTTAGAACACAGTCATGAGTAATTACATCAGGATCGTGACTACGAAATTAGGGTCATGCCGTACTACGTATACGTTGAAGATGCCCATATACATATAATACTAATTCTTAAATTCTTAATTCGCACAACATAATATTATGTGTTTTAGATCTTCATAAGACGTCTAGTAGACACGTGAGGCGGCGCACTATGGAAAATATAGGTCGGTATCGGATCAAAAATCTGTAACTTCATGAATTTTTGTCGTATCGTGATGAAATTTGGCACAAATATGCAGTAAGGTTTGGAAATTCGAATGATGTGTAGTTTATAGTGTTTTCTTGTATATCTATGTATGTTTTTTTGCATAGAATGAAAGAAATGGGAAAAGATCACGAAAAAAATAGTTGAAAATTTATTTCAAGTGGAATACAAGTTTATAATGACTAAAAAGATTAAACCATGGTTAATTACAACAAGCAAAGTAAACAAAGTATATGTATATGAAAACAATTTACTAAATTAAAATCATATTACTAATAGGTACATCCTATATTCTGGCTTCAGGAAATGATGTAGCTAGGTACAAATATAAGTAATAACTAAATATAAATATTACTTTTAACTTATACCACTCTGAAGTGGTATAAGTGAACCCACATTTACTGACCCTGATCCTGAGATCAGGGGTTCACTTTCAGACGCCATGTTTAAAAGACTAAGTGCCTCTTCTTCAAGTTCTTTCACATTTCTTACGTACGGTTTTCTCAAACTTGTTATATATGGATCTGACGTGTATAAAAGCGTTTTAATGACATCTTCATTTGTAGCAGATCGGGAATATTTTCTGGCATGGTGAAGTCGTATGATTCTATAGTCTTTGTTGCGAGACTCTTGTGCGTCTTCCGATAGCTGTCAAATAGGAAGCACCGCAAAATGTTTGATAACGTTTTCCCCGTGTATGAGTATTTTATGAACGGAGGATGGCATATAATACCAATGGTAATTACTTACATAGATTCTTGCAGTTTCTGTTGCATATTCCCCAAATTTTTTAGGGTCGATCATCATTCCAGAAGAAAGAACTTGCAAGATAATATATAGGCGTTTAATCAATGCCTCATCTACACCTGTTATTTCCGATGAGTAAGTGCTATTATAGAAGAATCTTCGTGCGGTATTGCCATCGGTCGTATTCCCGCTAACTTGCCGAGGTTTGTCGACGATTAATCCCAACTCCTCCCTGAAACGTTTTTGAACAAGTTCTTTCTTTTCTTTTTTTAATCTCTTATTTTCTTCAGTTGAAGCAGACCAAGTCTTAAACGAAAGATTATAGGAAATATGCAATATCATTTCCATGCAGCGAATCCAGGCGTGTAAGGTCGACAATCCATATTGGTAGGCGTTTTCGTTTTCATGTCAGGCAGTTACTTTCGATAGGTCATTCATTAGCCGTGGAGTAGCCCCACATATCGTGCATGTGGAACCAGATGGAGTATCTGTAAGGACCTGAGCCACCTTTCCATCGATCATCGTTAGAAATAATTCATGCTTCACATTTACTACAACACCATCTTTGTTTATAAGTGATGCTTGTGCAGTCCTAATTTGTTTTTTAATATCATCGACAACTGCCTTAGTTTTTTCTGGCGTTTCCTTACAAAACTCAATAGAAATGGGTCTGCAAAAACGAACAGATGAAGGTACCGGATTTTGCCAAGTTCCATATTATTGATGTGAATGGTGTCAGTGGTAAACCGCAAAAGATACCAATTTTCGGGTTCTGACTTTTATCACTTTTTTTCTCATATCTTCTAAAACCGCAAATATCCGCAGCTGATTCTTTTTGCATTCTATTTATGAACAGTTAGACTACTAGTCAACATAAAAAGTAGCGCTTGGGCAAACGTGGGTAACACTGAAAACCTTCGACGAAAAAAAAATATAAGTGAAAAATAAGGTATGTCACTTTTTAAGTAATTACTGAAATATTTTTCTTTACTTTTAAAATCATTAAGCTGTATCGCAAAAAGCATAAAATAACCTTTCTAAAAATGTATTATACTGTATATGTGTACCAAGTATTTTTTTCACAATATGGTATTGAAACATGTATACGCAAAGACTTGAGTTTGGCACTTCTGTCTTCTATGTGTGGCGGCTCACCCATTACTTAGGCAAGTTAACTCGCCCGTTTGAACGAGCCACAGGATCACACCACTACTACGTCACATCGTATGATGTTAGTGCCGCGTGCAAACGCTCAGGCCGTGTGCGTAACTTAGCGCCGCCCCTAACAAGATGGCGACAACCATTCTTTTGTTCACGCCACAGGTAAGCAAGATGGTCGCCTGCGCATCTTTTGTCTTCGCGTCGGCCACCATGTTGTGGGCGTTCTACTCCTGCGCAAAAGTGTCAAGCGCGAACACTAGTTAGCGTTATTAGTATTAATTATATTTTTGTATAAATACTGCTTGTTTAGAAAATGTAATTACACTTCGCCTTACTTACTCCTTGCGCTAAGATTAGCGCATAAGCTAGATAGCTTAGATCCTTGCTTACTGTTCTTGTTTAGCTTAATATTAATTGCTGTAATTTAATTTAATTTGATTTAATATAAATGGTTGTAAGTTGTTTTCTTGTTTATTTTATTTTTTTTCCCTTGCTCAAGAAGTTCCTAGAGTAAATAATTAGTAATAGTTAGTTAGTTAGCTTAGGGTTAGGGAAACATATTGCAGCAAGAAGATAGGCAGCATTCTTGAAGCCTACACTGGTGACCCCGAAAAGAACAGCAGATATGGAGTCAAGAGAACAACAGCAGTCCAGCACATACAAGGACGTGTGCCACGAAGCGTGCAAGGTTGCAGTGAAATCTCCGGTATTCAACCCAGACGACCCAGTACTATGGTTTGCCCAGCTTGAAGGTCAGTTCGTTTTATCCAATATTACAGTGGACAGTACGAAGTTCTACCACGTACTAGCACAACTGGAACCGCAGCATACAGCGGAAGTGAGAGACCTGATCATCACCCCTCCAGCTACTGGTAAATATGACAAGCTGAAGGCTGAGTTGATAAAGAGGTTGTCGGCGTCGCAGGAACGTAAAACTAAGCAACTCCTACAGCACGCAGAGCTAGGCGATAGCAAGCCGTCACAATTTTTACGGCACTTACAGAATTTAGCTGGCTCGAATATACCCGACGATTTCATCCGGACCATCTGGGCAAGCAGACTACCCACTAACCTGCAAACCATAGTCGCATCGCAGCCAAATATGTCATTGAACGACATAGCAGAGTTGGCTGATCGGATAAATGACATCGTTCCAGTGAACAGTCAAGTAGCTAGCACAAGCACTGGAACGCCAGCAACCTCTGCATCTACAGGTAACGCTTTGGATGTACTTACACAGACAGTGGCTGAATTAACCCGCAAATTAGAAGTGATGAGTACAGAGCTTCGTGAACACCAACGTTCCCGGTCCCAGGACAGAAAACGTTGGCCTCCCAGGCGTTATCGGTCCCGATCTCGATCCCGACCCAAGGATCAACCGTACTGTTGGTACCATTACCGATTCGGCGATCGAGCTACGCGATGCACGCAACCATGTACGTACCAAAAGTCGGGAAACCCCAAAGGCAACCAGTAGTGGCGGAAAGTGGTTGCCCAGCTACAACGAGCCGCCTGTTCATTACGGATCGCAAATCGAAAGTGCAATATCTCGTCGATACGGGTTCAGACCTGTGCGTCTTTCCGCGATCCGCCGTTCGGGAACCTCGAGTGAAGACAAAGTACGAGTTGTTCGCAGCTAATGGGACAGTCATAGCTACCTACGGTGACCTCCCACTGACTTTGGACTTAGGCCTTCGTCGAGCATTCACATGGCGCTTCATTGTCGCCGATGTCTCGAAGCCCATCATTGGCGTCGACTTTCTCGGCTATTACAACCTACTTGTCGACGTCCGAAACCAACGTTTAGTAGACGGTATTACAGCACTTACCGTCGCGGCAGTATGTCAGACCACTGCGGAGGACATATCATCAGTGCGCACCATCCACGATGATACACCATACCACCAGCTGCTGAAGAAATTTCCTGAAATAACACGACCAGCTGGCAAATCAGGTAGTCCCAAACATAGTACTGTTCATCATATACGTACTACTCCCGGTCCGCCCGTATCCAGTCGACCACGACGCCTTGATCCAAAACGGCTTAAGGCGGCTAAGCAGGAGTTTGAAGACATGCTGCAAAACGGCACGGCACGTCGTTCTGAGAGCGCCTGGTCGTCTCCCCTTCACTTAGCTCGCAAGAAGAACGATGGATGGAGACCTTGCGGGGACTACAGGGCTTTAAACGCGCGTACCATTCCTGACCGGTACCCTGTCAGACACATACAGGACTTTGCGCAACAGCTGACGGGTAGCACCATCTACTCTACGGTCGATTTAGTTAAGGCCTATAACCAATTACCAGTGGCGGAAGAAGACATACCAAAAACCGCAATTACGACACCTTTTGGCTTATATGAATTCCCGTTCATGACGTTCGGACTTCGTAATGCCGCGCAGACCTTCCAGCACTTCATGGACGAGGTCTTACGAGGGTTGGACTTCTGCTACGCTTTCTTAGACGACATTCTAATCTTTATCAGTAGAAGAAAACAACATCTGGAACCCCTGCAGCAGTTATTTACAAGACTATCGGATTATGGAGTACTGATAAACACCAACAAATGTATATTTGGTCAATCACAGGTCAGTTTTTTGGGCTATACCGTTTCAGCAGCCGGCATCCAGCCTCTCGAATCCAAAGTACAAGCCATACAAGAGTTCCCGGTACCTAGGACCATAAAGGAACTCAGAAGATTCCTGGGAATGATAAATTTTTATCGCCGGTTTATTCCAGCTGCAGCATCTATGCAGGCACCTTTAAATGAACTGTTAGCAGGTCCTAAGGTCAAAGGCTCGCACCCTGTGGAGATGACTCCAGCAAGAATGGAGGCCTTCAATAACTGTAAGCTTAGTCTTTCGCAAGCAACTCCCTTAGTGCATCCAGATCCACAAGCTGAGTTGAGCATACAGACAGAAGACACTTCGGATTCAGCAATTGGCGCGGTACTCCAGCAAAGAAAGCAGGAAGAATGGGAACCACTCGCATTCTTTTCAAGAAAACTGAGTCCCTCTCAAACTAAGTACAGCCCTTACGACAGAGAACTCTTAGCGATATACGAGGCGATTAAATATTTCAGGTTCATGGTGGAGGCAAGGACATTCACGGTTATCACAGACCACAAGCCGTTGACATATGCCTTCACGTCACCTAGAGAAAACTGTTCTCCGCGTCAGTTCCGCTACCTGGATTACATCAGTCAGTTCACCTGCGATATCAAATTCGTAGCAGGCAAAGATAATGTGGTCGCAGATGCTTTATCACGTATTGATGAACTCACTTTGCCCATAGATTACCAGTGCTTGGCCAGTGAACAGCAAAACGACGCAGAGCTGCGAGACTTGATCGAGAACGGTTCTTCCCTGAAGTTGGAAAAAAGGAAGCTGTCTGAATCAGACGTGGAGGTCTACTGTGACGTGTCAGCAGGTCTTCGCCCATACATCACCAGGTCATATCGGAGACAGGTATTCGACACGCTACACAACCTGAGTCACCCGGGAGCCAAAGCAACGGTTCGTTTAGTGACCCAGCGGTATGTATGGCCTGGCATTAGACGGGACTGTCGACAATGGGCCAAGGAGTGTCAGCAATGTCAAAGGAGTAAAGTGTCACGACATACAAAAGCACCCTTGACAACTTTTGAAACACCGTCAGCACGATTTCGCCACATCCACCTAGATTTAGTAGGTCCTTTACCAGTTTCCTCTGGCTTCAGGTACTGTCTCACTGTCGTCGACCAAACTACGCGATGGCCTGAGGCGTATCCACTACAGGATATAACAGCTGAGACCTGCGCAGCGGCCCTCACTTCAGGCTGGATCGCGAGGTTCGGCTGTCCCGAGCGCATCACTACAGATCGGGGCAGGCAGTTTAAGTCGCAAGCCTTCAAAGAACTCACAGCCTTAGTGGGAGCTGAACACCATCTTACCACCTCTTACCATCCCGCAGCTAACGGCCTAGTGGAGCGACTACATCGCCAGCTCAAGGCCGCCATCACATGCCATGCCACCTCCAGCTGGACAGAAGTTCTGCCTTGGGTCCTCCTGGGCATCCGCAGCGCATGGAAGGAAGACCTGCAAGCATCAACAGCCGAACTGGTCTACGGTGAAACGCTCCGCCTTCCCGGGCAGTTTTTCACCTCAACACCGGACGAGCTGGTGAACCCGAGCAGCTTAGTCAGCAGGCTGCGCTCCCACATCAGCAAGCTAGCCCCGCAACCCACGTCGTGGCACACTGGTACAGGCCGCCAATTCTACGTGCCCAAAGATCTGGAAACTGCAACCCATGTCTTCCTACGTCAGGGTCCAGTCAAGAGATCACTTCAATCACCTTACCTGGGTCCCTACAAGGTGTTACGTCGGGATAAGAAGACCTTCGATATCGAAATAAACGGGAAGCAGCAAAGGGTTACCATAGACCGATTAAAACCAGCCTACATGACGAGGGAGACTCCAGTGAATACCCAAGTACAGCAGACCGGAGAAGACCAGAATACCGTCAGAAAGACGAGGAGTGGACGTGTTGTCAGATTCCCAGACTACTTTCGCCCGTAGTCACGGTCTCACGGGGGGAGTGGTGTGGCGGCTCACCCATTACTTAGGCAAGTTAACTCGCCCGTTTGAACGAGCCACAGGATCACACCACTACTACGTCACATCGTATGATGTTAGTGCCGCGTGCAAACGCTCAGGCCGTGTGCGTAACTTAGCGCCGCCCCTAACAAGATGGCGACAACCATTCTTTTGTTCACGCCACAGGTAAGCAAGATGGTCGCCTGCGCATCTTTTGTCTTCGCGTCGGCCACCATGTTGTGGGCGTTCTACTCCTGCGCAAAAGTGTCAAGCGCGAACACTAGTTAGCGTTATTAGTATTAATTATATTTTTGTATAAATACTGCTTGTTTAGAAAATGTAATTACACTTCGCCTTACTTACTCCTTGCGCTAAGATTAGCGCATAAGCTAGATAGCTTAGATCCTTGCTTACTGTTCTTGTTTAGCTTAATATTAATTGCTGTCATTTAATTTAATTTGATTTAATATAAATGGTTGTAAGTTGTTTTCTTGTTTATTTTATTTTTTTTCCCTTGCTCAAGAAGTTCCTAGAGTAAATAATTAGTAATAGTTACTTAATTAGCTTAGGGTTAGGGAAACATATTGCAGCAAGAAGATAGGCAGCATTCTTGAAGCCTAGATATGTATTTCTATCTATGAAAAAAATAATAATTTCGCGTATTAAGTGAAAAAATCCTAATGAATATTATATTTTGACTATTGGAGAACCTAATAAAATAGCCATATTAGCCAAATTATGATGTTCGTAAAAAGCATTTTTGATATGCGCTTGTTCTACCATTTTCCATAGTGCGGCGCCGGGCACGACACGCACACGAGCGTGACACGACACGTCGCGAACTGATTCCATTTACACAACAATTTGGTCGCGCCGCGCGGTCCACGCGGGACTGCACGCCCATATTTGTTACTCTACAATATATGTTGTTTCACACACCACGATACATTTAATAAAACGCTCACAAGCTCGTATTCTCGTGACACCCGTAAAGTTTAATAACATTGCGATACCATCCTCGCACTCTGTGGACCGAGTAACGACGTGTAGTAACGACGTGTCATGTACAAAATGTTACTATTTCTGAACGCATAGCTTACGAGCGACGGCGACGAGCGGCCGCCATTCAATTGATTGGTGTCATATACAAAATCGAAATCTATTATTTTTGCAATTAATCTAAATATTCGATTTGCGTAAAGTAACCTTATAGGTTAATTTCGTAAGAAAATAAAAATATCAGGACGATCCGATGCTGTGAAGGAAATGCATGGGAATTTCAGTGTTACGGTAAGTGCGGTAGGTGACACCACATACGTTCAGTCGGCGGATGGTGACACCGACGCGGACACCATTATGGAGCACACAACTGGCAAGTGACACTTCGACGTGACACTCGTTTGTACCGGCAAACACCCCGCACTTCACTTAACTGCCTGTTTGTAAAAATATAAATTATAATAACGCGATAATCGCAGAACAAAGTTGGCGAATAAATCGGACAGTTTTAGAACCCTCCTCACTGGCGGCGCCTACAACAAATATATTGACTTACTACTTTTAAAGGGTAAACAAAGCCTGTCAATATCAGATATGAATTATCTCTTACTAGCTGTGGTTGTGCCGCGGTGTAAATCAAAACGAACCAAACTAATTATTAACAAGAACAAATTGGAAGTTTTGATAAATAATATTAACGTTATTTATATAAGTTAGAAGTATGGATAAAGTTTATTTAAGCGGAGTGGGCCATTGCTGATCTCAGCAAGGCTCCTCTACTGTTATAGAACATCGTACAAGATAGGATGACTAATTAAAATATCAGTGCTCTCAACAGAGTGAGACGGCTTCACTCTCTTCTTGTCCAATAAAATAAATAAAAAATGAAAATTGCATGTGCGCCTCGCAGCGCCCGGACACAATGCACCATATTGAAATTTACAGCACCAGCATTAACGTATGTCCCGTCTAACACCGGCGCGACACCCACACAACAATTAATTCCACATCGGAGCGGCTGCTCACCGTTTATTGCGACTAATCAACGACATCTGTTTGTTCGCGATGCGTAAAGTGGCGTAAACACCACCCGCCGCCCGACACAATGTCCGAATTGTACCAATAAATGATTATATCCGCTTTATTTGACACTCGACATGTAGAGCAACCCTCACAATCAGAGCTCGGTCATTTCTCAAGAGGAGGGGTAACGAAAGGGAAATGCTTCGTTTATCGTAGTGGGCAAGTGGCCATCGGGAACACATTGGCGAGACTATATTTACGTAATCCATCGGCGGACAGAGCGAGTGCGCGGGGGTGCACGGGTGGGGGGTTAGACAGCGGTGCAATAAATCATGCAGCCGTCAGGTGGCGCTCGCCGACCTAATGGTCTCCCGAGATACACGCCATCATAAAATCCGACAAAGGCTTGAAATAAAGTGGTCTCAGCAATGTGTATGTTCATTGTGGCACTGTTTAATATTAGTCAGCCATTACCCCTGACCTTGTCTCGAGAAACATTCCAACTGAATAGCGACAGTACTTACGTTCGTAAATCACTCCGCGTCACTCGGACTCAATAAAATAAAAAATGTCTCCTGTAAAATCTTATTACATTTTTTTATTAACTTAAGAACTAACTTTCTTATGTGAGATGTGTCGATCCAACAAAAACACTAGTATTTTTTCGAATGAAACTCGCTCAATTAAAGCTGAAGTTCTAAGGCGAAGATTTTCCGTCTGTTAACTCATAAAATCCGAAGAATTTCTATGCAAAGTGGAAGGTTTCATGCAAAATTCAATTGGTTTTGTAAATTAAATCCGTGTCCATTAATTAAGTAAATACCACACTTTATTCTCAAAATAATGCTGATTTCACTTTGATCCTTTGTTATACAAAGTGACGCTTATAAATGTACTTGGTGATAATTAAATAACTCAAATTAATTGCAGTTACTTTAATTTTAATAAGTGTTTTCTAAGTACGTGCTTGAGTTTTATCGACTACGCTAACATGCACATGTATGTGTTGTTATGCATACATTAGTATTTACAGCGCTCAAACAAGTATAATAACGCCACGTGCGGACGCTTAGTTTACTCAGCGCGATAATCCGCGCGCGTATATATCTGCATCATGTCGCCGCTGAATGTTACAAAGTGTATTTAACTACGTAGTGACATAAAGAGGCGCGGGGCGGCGGCGGCGGCTGTATTGTGAGTCGCACGCGAGCATCAATCATAATTACAGTCTTCTTTACTTATCAGTCATCTTTTACACGAACCGTTCTGCAACTCAGCGCCGACTCAGCGCTGCAATCAACAATCATCTCTATTATACGATTCGACAGCGCTACCACGCTGACTTAGCTCGATATTATTTTTCGAGATACTTTCTTTTTGTAAAATGAGGATGGCTAACAAGCTATGGTCCGTTTGTACGTAATAACAATACAGGCTCATCGATATATATGTACTAAAGTACAGACTACTGACACGAACGAGCAATCACTTGAACTACAAGTTCAAGTTCGTTCGTACTTTAAGAAGAAGGAAAAGAGGACAGCTTCGTAGCTGTCCTTCTCCTTTTGTCCTCCTTGTTCTCTTTACTTCTGTTTAAAATTGGAAGAACTGATGGGTAAATAAATGACACTCTTCAATAGGAAGCACAGCTAAGCAGTAGGAAGACTGCTACTTTACGTTGATGTTCTACGAGAGGATAGTACCTGCTACAGATTAAGTAACTCAATGGCACCGCCGCGCGCCGCGCCGATTTATTCATGCTGTGATCAGCGTGACTCTAACACTGAATCATTTAACGAAATTCGAGGAAGATATCGACGTATGTGGCTAAAAGTGTAATGTGTATGAATAAACATGTTCTATATTGAGCCGTGCCAGTCGCGGGACAGTAGTTAGTTTATGATTTAGTTTAGGTCCCAACTTGTTATTGACAAAGTTTTGTACAAACGTGAGTCACGGGATTTTTATATCGATGATAATAATAAAACAGATATCACCGTAATGTTCAGAGTAGCTTACAAATGCACGAGACAAATGTACGTTGCCACGCGCCATAACGTCGTACATTCACTTGTGCCGCGCCGCGTCACTGTCTACTCTGTATAGTTCATCCGTTTTCTTAAATATTCTATTTTATATAAACAGGGAAAATTCTGTTGAGAAAGTGCTCATAAAACTCTTCTAGATATTTGTAGGGTACGATCCATTTATGTGCACATAGATGGATGATTCTTTAATTTATAATCAAATATTTCCGTGTTTTGTGTAGTTCATTATGCGTGACTTTATTTTGGACGTTATTTTTATAACGCAGTTATTGCACGAAGTGTTTCAATCAGTGGTGAGCCGCGACAATATCATCGCAATGTTGAATAAATTGCGGTAAAGCGAGTGTCCCGCGGCGACCCGCGGCCCGCATTATTATAACGCGAATAATTCGCGCAGTGACGTGAACTTAAGCTCGCAATTATATTCAGTCGAGAGAGCAGCCGTTGTGGAGCCAGCAGCAGTCAGGAACACTATACAATCGAGAGAGAGGCCCGCTTATGTGCACTCGCACACACCGTCTCGACGTAGTTGTTAGTATGCTAATGTGTAGCGTTACTTGGAGCTCTGTGCTCACCGAAGACAAAGAGCCTCGTGTATGTGTGTACTGTCATAACAAGGCGTATACGATAAAATATTATATTAAGTTAAAAACTCGATGAAGTGATCGTCCTTGTTATGGTACGTGCCTCGCGCCTCACGTCGGCCTCGCCTCGCGCCGCAAGCCGATACCAATCACACTATTGTGATGGAATTAATTTAGTAAACAAATTGGAGCACATCCAATTACAAGCTGAGCCAATTAACCGGGGACCTGTGCTGTACTACTGTGTTATTATATGTGAAGCTGCCGTATTTACGCACTTTATTTTTGTACGTCGTATAATATATACATCTCTGCAGGCATTGCTCATTAATTACACTCATTAACAAATTCTTCCCGATTCAGCTTCTTGAGGGCCAAACTATGAATATTATGCTTTTTTATGCTAACTACCTATGCATTATTATAATTTTCATCATGAAAACATACAAGTCGATGTCATAACTTTTAATATGTTTTGAGATAAATTACCCCGAAACATAATCTGGTGAGCTTAGAACACACTCGAAACACTCAGCTAAGGTAACCTTAAGCACTTAGTAAAAAATACAAACATGGCTATAATAACAATATCTTTATTACATTTTCTGCTTGAACGATGGCAGATTCCCCAAATAATAATGTGTATTGTGCACACAAGGATATAAGGTGTTGGGGTAATGGCCGAGGTGACCGCAGGGGGAAGGTGTGACATGGCCTAGTACGAGATTCCAGCCACACACTCACAGACCACAAGCTAGGACTCTAACTCTACCTATTATAGAAAGCTTGCTCTGATACTATCTTAAGAAAAATAATATCTGTTTAAATTCAAAAGAAAAAAAGACAATGTAACACGTCACGTTGTCGCAGCGGTTTATTCCTGCCTCGTGTGTCGGGGACATCACGTAGATAAATCCTAAGAGGGTATCCAACTCCACACTCGCTACAGCTACGTGCTATAAATGTCTCGTAGCCAAATGCTACGACGTAGTGGTATGCAATATATGGAGAGCCCGTATGTTATAAGGCCGTGGTCGCCGTACACAAAGTTCAAAAAAATAAATATTCAGAACATACATCTGTGATTGATTATCTAGTATCTACACTTGGGATCCGCCATAAAGTAAAATTATCCCAATTTGTTATAAATGAAGAGAAGTTCCCAATAAACGGATAACATAAATACAAACTCCTTTATTAGGGCAGCGGCGGCGGCGGTGGTGTGGCGGCAGGTAGACGGACTCATTTATCGACATTAATTCGCCACTCGTTTAAGATGCGGCCCCTTTTTAATCAGTAATTATTATATATATACGATATATATACTCGTATTATCCTTATTTTTAAGGACTCATTACGGGATACTCGATCGACCACCATTATAAAGATGTAGGAGCTCCGACTCATTTGAAAATCAATCCTCGGTTCGTCCGCGCCACAGATACAAGTACCCGCGTATACCCGCAGTACCGGTGGTACCCTTACGTACAAATTCTAAGCAAAGGAGGTCCTGCCCTCGAGCAATGCGGCCTCTCCTATAAATTATTTCGTTTCAAATTTTTCGACTTTGTAACAAAGTGAATACCGTCTATGTACTGTAGTTCACTGAAACTTTAGTGTTCTTTTAAATAAATAAAGGTCAAATTTATTTTATAAGGAGTACTGCTGCCTGAGAGTGGCGACACAGTGGATCGCTGTAGAGACAACGGAGCCAAAATTGTACGTCAGTTTTAATAATTTTGCAGAAATAAAGTAAACCTCTAACTTGAGTTAATTAAGGTTCATTCGCATGTTACTTAGGGCTAAATATTTATGAAATAATTTTTTTAAACTACTGTATAGTGAAATATTTCTAGTAGGTACTTGAGAAGTATACAAACACGATGATTAGTAACGTCGTCGAACTAAAACATGTCACAAATGTAAGCCTTATATAGTTTTACTTACAGTAAGTAAGTTGTATATTGTATATCAAAAAGACATCAATATCAGCGGTCTAAAAATACGAAGCTAATCAAAGTAAAAGTTTCACCCCCTAGGGTTAAACACTGCGGTCACAGCGGCAGAATTTACTTATGAGTATTTCCTGGATTCTGCTTAACATGGGTGGCGTTTATAAATAAAGCACTTCCGCTATCAAGCCCTACGACTTATTTAAAAGATTAATAAATGGAAATAGTGTGTGATATGAGCGAGAGAGTACTAGCTTGGTGAATCAGCACGCAAGGTGTCAGCACGTCGCACATTACAGCCGCGCGGCTCATATCGCACCATCTGCATGAGCGACATCATCACGTGTCGCTGACGTGTCGCCGTCGCAGCCATAACGTCATCACATACACATGTCGGTTAATCTCCTCATTTGCTGAGCTTTATGCGCCGCCTACACCATTGATATTAAACAAAAAGAGTAAATCCGCCACTGATCCTGGTACCCTTTCACTTACGCCGCGCGCCTCCCTCGCCTTCCAAATTAAACCGCCTAAATAGACTTTCATGTTGGGAATTTGTTTTTACCGCCGTTATTAAATAGGCGTGTATGTCAGAGCGCTTCTCGTGCTGTTGTACGTCTGTATTAATATCTCCGCAGATTCATTGAATTAACACACAACTCCGGTGTTGACAGCGCGCGCTAACGTATGTGCGTGAGTGCTCGCATGTGTACGAGTATGTGTGTAATCACTCGTGGCGCGTGTTGCTACAATTTGTTCACCACAAATCTCATTCGTTCAAATTGGCACTCACCTATACTTAATAAAATTAATATTGCCTTCACAGAGATTTTACATAGGTATTCATGAGAAAAAGGTCAATCAAGGCTACGCACAAGGTATGGTTCCAAACTTGCCTTTCTTAATATCAATAGTTTTCATTTAATCATAATTTTCATTCCATTCATTAACATTTCATTTCATCAGTTCAAAGCTACTTCTAAACCATACTGTTCATTATAAACAGTGTTTAAACCGAACACTGATAATAGTTTAACATACCTATGTACCATAATAATACACCGAATGAGTAATGGACGCATTAAATATTGTTTTCTTTAAACATTTATTCCAACGCTCTAGTATTTACAGTCTCTATGATGATACAGTAACAATTCAAAGATTCTTTGTAGTCTACTACGGAACCCCTTAAAATCATTTTACTATTTCCATAATATTTACATAATGAGCGCTGTGATTAGTTCGCTCGAACTGTTACTCGTCTCCATATTGTAATGAGTACGACGCTGATTGTAGTCGTCTTGTAGGTACTCGCGCGCTATCGGGCACCTGCCTCACTCATAGATTTAATTATTCTGCCCTAAGATGCCGTTCTATTGCCGGCTCTACGTGCCATAACAATAAAAACAATTTATGTTCAGCAATTTTTAAGTGGACATTGAGGACCGACGGAACAGACTACCTGACTCGATTCATTTTCGCCGATAAAACAAGTATCCTGATTATATATATTTGTCTAGGGACAAAATCCCGAGGCTCAGTGCGGCACTAAGCAATTTGTCAATACGTTTTTAACACACAGTACAAGATTGGGCACATTATTATTCATTCATTCAGTGCTCTATGGAAGGCCCGCAATCATGATTGGCTTCCGAGAGAATATTAGTCACAGTTTCATTACTGAATATTGAGGCCTGCGGTTTTTATGACCACTAACTAACACATCTAAACATTATCGAAAAACGCGCTCATCGATGCTGTGTTTTAATAACTTTTACGGTAACCTTGACACTCGCTTAATGCTCGTGTCAGTGGGGTCACCGGCGCTCTGACCGCAGTCACCAGTCGTCGTGAGAGAGTAGAGCGCGGCTGTTCTTGTCGTGTACACGAAGAATTTGTCTTGTCTACCGCAGACACGGTAAATTTTCTTACCGTGTACAAGCGCCCTTACGCGAAGGGGCCTAACAACACCTTACATATGAGTCATATAGAATCAAAAACAGCAATCTGACTTTTGACTTATTAATGGTAATTAGGAAAAGTTGTTTCATTATTACAAACTACATCTTTTTTTAAATGTGTGTTTATAATAACGTATGCTTCAGATTTTTGAATTCATTATATTAAGATTTAAATTGAATTAAATTAATAGTTATTAACTAAAATTATCAGATTGCTATTTTTGATATTGACTTCCAAACATTGCTGAGTATGATACTTAACAATGATTAGATTGCTGTCTTTGA
The DNA here is from genome assembly GCA_944739405.2 of Euclidia mi. Lineage (NCBI taxonomy): Eukaryota > Metazoa > Arthropoda > Insecta > Lepidoptera > Erebidae > Euclidia > Euclidia mi. Next base: position 2,385,514 of record OX123187.2, read on the forward strand.
TTCTTGCCAAAATGAAACACACATAGGGTTGTCAATAAATAAAACTTCATAATTTAATACAATCTTTTTATTTGGTTTGCTAACACTAAAGTTACGAAGAAGAAGATTTCCATATCAAAAAAACTTTGACATTTGAAAACCCTCGAATTAAAAATGCAAGGTAAGGTCCTTGCAAGTTTGGCGACATTTACTTTGCAATTTACGGGATCTCTTTTCTTTTTTCTCGCGTATCTATTAGTTACACGTGTGGGATGTACATCTATGTTATGTTTTTTCACCTCCAAACTAATTGTGTAACACTATTTTTGCAATAAAATTACAAAACACGCACACGGATCTTACGACAAAATCAATCAGACGCCATCTTGACGTCATGATCAATGAACGCCTGTGATTGGTCGAAGCTAGCAGATTGCTGTTTTTGCATCTCATCGTAAGCAGATTGCTGTATTTGATACCAATATGGGTTTCACATTCAGGTTTTTGGTTGAATATTGCTGTTTTTGATACGATGTGACTAAATAAGTATAACATATTTTAAAAATACAATGTTACCATAGTCATAACTCGAATTGCGTAAAATTGTCAGATTGCTGTTTTTGATTCTATACGACTCATATAACAACAACCTTACATATAATTATTTGGTAAACTATATAAAAAACAGAAGGGATGGATCAGCCCGGCAAGTACGACGATCTTTTCTTATTGTCAGATTAACACTTTGTTAGACAAAGAAAAATAGTTCTTTCTACCGATATCTCTAACAAAATGGTACCTAATTTACCGAGCGACTCAAACAACCAACAAAACTTTCGTAATTTGGTCAGTTGACGTCCAATTCGGTTAGTTTATTAATCAAAAGAAAAATAAAAAACATTTTCTCTAGAAATATCGCATTGCCTAGTAATATTGCCTAGGCATATCAAGGAAGATAATTAATAATGTTAATAAATTAAGTAAACAAAATATATATTTTTCATAATAAATGAAAAGACAAGACGATAATTTCTCTCTCTCTCTCTCCTTTGTAATCTAACGTCCGCAAGTAAGAGCATGTGACGCCGGCCATAGCTAGATAATAGTGAGGTGTGCCTCGTCGTTATCGTCCTCTTGAGATAGGTATACCTCGACATTCTCAAATCAAATTTTGCAAGGCTTTAGCTGAAATAGGATTAAAATAATTTTTAGGTTGTATAAAACCGAGCTTCTGGTTTTGATGAATAATCATAATAAATTATGATTTATCTGGTAATGGTTTAACCGGACACTTGGCGGTTCAGTATTGCGCGGTGCGAATAACATTCTGGGAGACAATACTTTGCATGATCCATCATTGGTCTGAGCATTTGGTGTGCTTTTAATCAATGTTTTAAAGTGGAAGTTGACATTTTTATACTTGTATTGTTCAAAAACGGACACTCACGCTAAAAATAAACTCTGCTTTAGTTCTGGAAAACCTAAAATCTCGGCATTTTAACTTTATAGAGACTACTCAAACTCTAATACATACATACATACATAGTCTCACGCTTATATCCCCGAAGAGGTAGGCAGAGGTATTTTGCTACACCCTTTTCGCCAGCTTTATTTTAGAAACTCTAATACTGTACTTTTCACTGTTTCTACGGGATGTAGTATTGATAGTGACCACAAAAGTTTAAATTCCTCTAGTACTGTGTTAGTTGAGAGGGAAGTGACGAATAATCGGATTGTATAATAATATATACTTTGCTGTAGTCTTTCATTTTGTAAAAAAGCAGATTTTTTTATAGAAACTGATGGAAACTAATCGTTACATTAACGAAACACAAAAATAGTTAATGATTTGGATAAAACTAAATATTTTAAAAGTTTATTTAAATATAACGTTGAAGTTGCATGCCCCAATCGCGACAAGATGTGTTTTCGTTTTACAATAAATAATGAATTAATCAATACTTTACCATCATCATCATATCAGTCCATAGACGCATATAGGCCTCTTCCAACGATCTCTAGATAGACCGAATAAATACTTACTTTTAGTTATTGCAATAAAATAATACTTACCTGTATAAACTTCCACCTAGATTAAACAAATTACATGTTACAAGACCAAATATGAATATAAATGTAAACACGCGTGCGAGTGATGGCCCGAGGTGATAATTATCATATTGTCCTGCGAGATTATTTTAACTTCTTCCCTTTGGACTAAACGAGATATGATCCTCTCATTCTGGAGCTAAACTCTTAAATCGCTTTAAAGAAGTTGATTGGCGGTTGTAATGTACGTGCTACAATGCTTTTTCACGTTTGATACAATATGTTAAGTGAATAACCTCACGAATCTCCGCATGTACAGTAGGCGCTTGGTAATCCGGCAGACATATTTTTTCGCCGACGCCGCATTATCGCAAATGCCGGATTATCGAATATGTATGGGAAGTAAAAGCTTTATACATAAAACGTAGAATAAATCTTATATAATAAGAGACTAGATAGCTCTGTAATCCGGCATTCGGCTGTATAAAATGCCGGATTATCAAGCGGGTTACCAGAATCGCTAAGTGCCGGACTACTGAGCGTGCCGGATTGGCGAGCGCCGGATTACCAAACGCCTACTATATTTGCATAATAAGTCTCCGCGTGTCCCTGAAAGTGATTGCAAGAGGAGACACAAGTGTATTATACACTTGAGAGAGAGCACGTCTGTTGCTATACAACATAGACATGCTCTGAGATGTAAGTGAAAACGTATAACATTTACAACTTTTCGATACAGCAATTGAACTCAAGATCACACACCTGTTTTATAAAGAATGTTTAAAGAGCGTCAATAACAACATAAACACAATCTGCTTGCGCACAGTGGTAATCATAGGTGAACTATGCGGTGTAAACATATTATCTTTTTTATTTCATATAATTGGCAAATAATTTAGTTGTAGCAGGCGGCGGTATTGCGCCGTGTCGCACGCAGTCGCGCTGAGTCGCACCGCTACAACACGCGAATAAACGCCTGCCGGTGACTATGGTGCCTAATTTACTTATTTCCGTTCCTTTGAGTGTCGTCATCCACGGAGGTTGAGTCCCGGCTGAGGCTCATTCGATTATAGGCTAAACGCGCCGCTAACCCGCCACACGCAACCATGTATTAACCCCTTGTATGCCGGAACGCAGATCTACGCAAGACACAATAGCTTTTTAATTGTGTCTGGTATTCCGGCATACAAGAGGTTAAAAAAGGATTTTTCAACTGATTTCACTGAACCGACCGAATTCGGCTTTAGATCGAACCTAATTCTCTCACACAGCGCAGTCCCCGACCGTCTCGGCGGTTTATCGTAAAACAATTTGAGAAGCTATGACGTCATTACACGTTAATCCGAGACATATCCGAGCGCGCCACACTAACACATCACCTTCGTAATTGCTTCATTTGCTTCATATTAAAACAGTTAAGAGTCACAGTACCTTAAGCTTTGGTCTTATTAAATAAGTTTATAACTAATATTAAACCGTGATTTTTAACAATACATAGTATAACATTTACTCTAAAAGAGTATACGGGTATCATTTAATTCATGTGTCGCATCACTGGTGGATTTTGGCTGGATTTCAAAACAACTACTCGTATTCAGAGGTACGGATGTAGTTGGTACAGTGCATTCCATTCATAGAAATCCTGTGATGACGATGCCGCTGTCCCGTCTCACGTACCTGCTCTGTGAATTCTATTTGAACTTATTACGAGTGTTCGCTGAGCATGGCAGGCCTAGGCGCGCACCCAACCAGCGAGTCGCTCGGCCACGCCTTTGTACCCGACGACGTTACGTTTACATTTACCCAAAATATGTTCGTTATTTTTTAGGAATGTGAGCACCGGCCGCCTCACAGCGACGCTCCGGCCCTGATGCTGCCGCGCTGACGAGCCTACATTGTTCATACCGCAACTATTCTATCTCTTTTATGTCTAACTGTTAATAAACCACTCACGCAGAAAACACGAAAATAATCGAAAAACGACATTCACAACACCAAGTTGAGGAAAATGAAAGTACGCGTGTGAGTGTGTCTGTGTCTGTGTGTATGAAAGATCGAGCCAGTGGAAAGCAACAAACCGGATAACGAACTTTTTAGAAGGATGCGTCGCTTACTCTCGATTAGATCCGACAGATTATAGCCAAACGCAGTTATGTCTCGCGCGTCTCTCTCTCTCACGTCTCCATTTATATCCAAATTTTCGAAACCAGTTTGTATTTTGCTGTTTTATGTTAAACAGCAAAATACAAACCCCGCTGACTAGACGACACTCGCACGTGTGCTGCACTGTATACCTACACATACAACCGAAATATGAATATGTATTATCTAAATGCCAGGCGAGAGGAAATTGGTGTAGGAATTGCCAGCCTGTGATCGGTTTATAGATCAAAAGAATTTGTGACAAAGGCATCCGCGGCGCGGCGGCACGTAGCGGCATCAAACAAGAGAGATGATCCCGCGACACAACGCGCCACTAATATAATTGACAATATTGTAGCGAGCGCGCCACGCGTGCGACACACGACACGCTCTCATGTTGTGACACACGACGAAGGAATATCACGATACGATTTAACACACATTACTACTACGCTACGGGACTCACGACTTTCTACCTCCAGACTCTCAGATAGGTGTGTATTGTACACACTTATCTGAGAATATTGAAATGTGCCTCGTACGAAGCATCAAGCCGCGTTTCCACTAGGCAACAACTGACGCGCAACATGTTGCACAACAAGTTGCCCAACATGTTGAAAGTCAGCGCGGAACTTTTGTGGACAAATAAATTGTTATGACATGTTATGATATGTTATGAATGTTCGTTGTAGAAGAAGGTACGTACGCAATAAAGTACAAAATGTAAAACCCTCATAAAATTTAAACCACGTTCAAAACCATTAATTGACGAAGTGCGTTGCGAAAATGGTTGTCAGAAAGCTTTTTCCCAATTTAGAACTATCAAAAAAACATATGTGTCGATTCGCTCGTTTAATATTTACGATAAAACTAAATATTTAAAATGTTCATTTGAACATCGATGTTTCATGCCCTAATCCTGACAAGATGCGATTTCGTTCTACAATATGTAAATAAATAAATCAGTACTGCATCATCATCATAGCAGCCGATAGACTTCCATAAAGGTCTCCCCAACGCTCTCCACGTTGACCAAATCAATACTTACTAAGTTATTGCAAAAATAATGAATTACCCACCTGTATGAACTTCTACCAGATTCAACAAACCCATGTATACTGCACGCTCCAAACCCAAATATGAATTTAAATGTAAACACGTGTGCGAGTGATGCCCTGAGGAGATAATTGTCACATTGTCCTGCGAGATTGTTTTTCCCTTCTTCCTCTTTGGACTAAACGAGATAATAATATAATCCTCTCATTCGGGCGCTAAATCACTTTAATGCGAGTTGGTCTGGACCTTTTGTAATGTAATCCATTTTTATTCATCTGACACAATATTTTTGGTGAATAACCTCACAAATCTCCTCATGTATTCGTATAATAATTGTCTGCGTGTCCCTAAAAGTGATTGTAGGAGGAGACACGAGCGTAGTATACACTTGAGAGAGAGCACGTCTATTGCTATACAACATAGACATGCTCTGAGATTATCTGTAAGACATTAAAACTTCTCCGACACAGGATTTGAACTAAAGTTCCTCACGATCGCACACCTGTTTAATTAAATTACTTATTGTGTCAAGTTTAGATCGTAACATAAGTATAATTGATATTATATACTATATTGACATACAGTACTTACCTAATAAAAACGATAATTAGTTCTGCTTCGAGTACTAGGGTTTTTTTACACGAACTATACTTTACCGAAGAGTAGGAGTCAGTAGAGCCTTGCCTGTGTCACCGATTAACAATAAGTTACTAACGAGTAACAATGATAATAATAAGTAATATGAGTCTCATACATCGTTAGAAAATCAAATACATACTTTCTCATTTAAGTATACCTATCTTAAATTCTCAACAGCAGCAAATCATAGGAAGTGTAATTATATTCTAATCATGTGAGTAGATGTATTTACTTCTGTATCATGACGTGTCATCGTGAGGTTGCACATTTATTGAAGGTAAATAAATAACTGCAGTTTAAGATGGCTCTATCTTAAAATAGGTATGTACAAGTTTAAACAAACACTTGTGTTAATTTTCGCACTCGTACTTACGCAATAAACGTGTTTATGTCCTATTATGTGAGACACATATTATTATAAGGCCTACACATATGAAGTTAATGTTCAGATCACAGAGTACATTATATATAGTTCAGATGTTATGAAAACGAGGTCACCACTCAGGCTTATTGTTCATTTCAGGCGGATTCCTCAAACTCTAAACCTGATTTTAGTTGTTCGCCCGAAGTGACGATCACATACATGAGTTCTACTAATGACACTGACATTTTAAATTATGTTGTTACTGTTGTCCTGAGTGATGTGAAGTAGTGGGTCGCGTGGGTTCGACTGTCTGCATACTATACTGCTATACCACTTAACACTCCATTACGTTTTGTTACCTCAAACGAACCTTTAACGTTATGTCTGTTCATGCGCACTAATGTTGCCTCTTATTCACTGAATTACTAATGAGTGTGATTGACATCTGAGTACGTCATATTGAGGTTGATATAGTTTCGTTGCGGCCCGCCCCCGACAATTATGACTGAGCTGCTGTGTCAGATCTGTTCGCCGGTAATTAAGCAATTATCAAAAGGGTTTCTCCGTAAATTGTTTTTATTGAAATTGTGCAAGAGAACAGTGTGTCAATCCTTTATAGTGGACAAGAGGAATGGGGAATGGTAATGAAGGAATGGCTTCTTTCTTATCAGAGATCTAATAATGGACTTGTGTTCGGAGCTCTGCTCTTTCGCGTCGGTAGCGATGCTAGTTGAGATGTATTCACTATTTTGTACACTAAAAGCCCAAGACTCAGACCTATTATAAGTCCCCCCCGTGGACGTGGGTCCCAGGCCCGCCGGCTCCAGTAAGTTCCGGAGTGATTTGCGAATGAATGCTTAACGTTTATCGTGGCGCACAATTTGAGAAAGTGGCGCGCGGCTGTATAATAACGTAATCATTGTTCAAGTTTAACTCTATCGTAAAGTATGCGTGTGTATGAACATGTGCCGGGCGCTTCGGTGTCACAACTTTGCATTATGTCTGGCCAAAGTAGGAAATATATATATTCACTTTAAGTATATAGGTAAGTAATCATTTTAAGAAAAGGTATGTTGAAATTGGTGAATATGATTAATATTTATTGCTTATTGATTTACAGCCGATCTGATGTCTAGTATTTTTTTAACTGGACAATAAGTAACTAAATATTCAAACGCTAAGCAATATCCTAGTGACGAAAGCGAGACCAAGATACTGTTTCGCAGGTGATTTAATTGTCTGCTAGGCAGAGTGTCTTAGCGCGCGCCACTGACTTTTCAAACTTGTGCGTGTGCCTATCAAATAGTTAATTATTATCTCATCTATCTCGAACTCTTGGTAGTTTACCCTAGAATCCTCTTAGGGTTCCATAGTACAACAAATGACGCAATGTATCGGTCGAATGTAAATATACGTAGAAGTTATTAAAAGCACCCTTACTGAAAAATTTTGATCTTAAATTGACAGCTGTGTCCCTTTTCACCATAACATATTATAGGTAAGTATGCGTATACATATAAATGTTATTTAATACAGACAATATTTTTACGCACCGGAAAATACTCAAATCTTAATATATAAAACCCTTGCGTTACTGACTGACTGACAGACAAGCTACAGCCAAAACTATTGGGCGCAGGAAGCTGAAATTTGGCATGTATTTTCCTTGAGGACCGTAGGGGTGCACTAAGAAGGAATTTCCCGAAATACCCACGGGATTGGTCAAAACAGATAAATTAATAAAAATGCGCAGGCGTAGCTGCTGGCGTCCTCTAGTTCTTAATAAAAATGTAAGTTATCCCACCTATTCTATAAACCGAGTCCTTCCTGATATTAAAATAACAAGGAGGTATACGTACATTATTTTTTGCGATTGTATGAAGAGCTGGCAGACAATGAGGCTCCTTGATTATATGGGCAGAGATATAGCCGGGGAAGCCGCAGCTACGTGCCCACCGAACGATGTTTCTCCTCGACTTCAGAAAGTAAAACCGCAGGTAATTGTTAGTTAGAAACAAATAAAAATAACTACGTTAAAAACAACCGACTTCAAAAACGAAAAAGTGAAAAATAATAAAGATTTAACATTAATTAAATACTACCTATTAGATATTTATATGTGCTATTTACTAATAGGTTTGTAGTCGGTGCCAAGCCTTAAACAAATAATAATATTTTAATCACTTAAATGAATACAAGCAAATTAATACAATGAAATGACTACTATAAAGATAAATATGCATAAATAAACCTAATAAAGAGCATTTTGATCTTAATATTATAAGCAGCTTCACTTAATACGAAGAATAATGAAAAAAATGTATACGAAAAAGTATTGAACAGAATGTGAATTCATGTGAATTATGAAATGCCTTCTTTAATTTAAAGGCTTTTGAAATTTGATTTGGCACCGACTTCAAACCAATTAGTAAATAGCACATATAAATAATAGGTAGTATTTAATTAATGTTAAATCTATATTATTTTTCACTTTTTCGTTTTTTAAGTCGGTTGTTTTTAACGTAGTTATTTTTATTTAATACTTTTTAGTGAACCTATTGTTGTATTGTCAATTAGTTATAGGTAGACCTTCAAAAGGTGCTGCGAGCCTTAAAATATAGATCTCAAGAAACGGGAACAGATAAAAGTAGTCGTCTCTGTAAAAATGCTCTTCGGGACACAGTTTTAGGTTTTTGTGAGACTATTAAAGATCCTGAAAAACGTTTGTTGGCCAGGAAAGCATATATGAAATCACGTTAACGTCAAGAAACTCTTAAACAGTATAATTCTAGACTCGGTAAGATCCAAGAGCGTCTAGCGAATGAGTCTTTTGAGCAGAGAGCTAATAGACTTTGTCTCATTAATAATCGATAAATCATGGCATTACCGCATGATTTACGTCTTTGAAGTCACCATTATCATCATTGTGCAATTCAAATAGATTTTTGTAATTACCGAGTTCGTATGGCCACCTTCTGACTCCTTCATCGGACGAGAACGAGCCCAAACTCTATAAAATTTTGTCAATTAATTACTGAGTTCCCATATTATTCCTATGGCCACCTTTCGATTCCATCATCAGAGCAGCTCTATGTCATAATAACTTTTCATTGTCATCCAATTTAAATACGTATACAAAACCCAACACCCGATGTCTGACATATTTTTTTATAGACGCCTGTATCCCCAAAGGGGTAGGCAGAGGTGAATTATTACACCCACATTTCCCGTGAATTTTTAGGTCCCACGTAATAGGGGGCGAGCCCATTGCCGTACCGGGCACATTTCCAGACTCCATGCTGCTACTGAGAATTTCCTAACAGAAAAACCCAATAACACTTTGCCCGACCAGGGAATCGAACCAGAGACCTCCCAATCCCACGCGCACATATATGCCAACTGCAACTCTGTGGTCTGGGACCCACACGAAGCGAAGTATAATATACTGATTGAACGAGTACAACGTAAATTTGCAAGGGCGCTATATTAAAAGCTTTACGGTTATTATCTGTATTTATACCCGTCTTTTTTCGTGTCTGGCATGGTGGGTATCGATACCCTCGAGTTGAGGCGTAAGGTCGCGCTAGCAGCGCATTATTTCTTGCTACTCAATGTTGACATCGATGATCCAGACACTCTCGAGCTTTGTGAATTGTCAGCTCCAAACCAATACAACCGGTTGCGCGCGCGCCGTCTGTTAGCGGCTCTGCCTTTCCGCACATGTACCTCACAGTATGCGCCTACTAATCGTGCTACCACAATGCTCAATACTCTGAATGCTCAACAACCAAATGTTGATATTTTTAATGACAAATTAGTGAAATTCATCCGACATGTAAAAGACCTCTTAAATGCTTAATCATTTGAATAATAATAATATATATAGAACATTGTTAATATTGACATTTGGTTTTATAATTGTTTGACTTTAATATAATCAGAATAATATAATTATCTACTTAATGTATAAATTTATGAAATGCTTGTTATATTCGACAAAAATTATAGTTAAGAATAATGTTTTAAATTAATTAATATTCAATGTTTAATTTATGATTGTAACTACTATCAATTACTCTAGCTTTTGCTACTTTGTAAGTAGCGAAAGTACCTGAATTATGTAAATAAATAAATAAAAAATGCCGCGAGACCAACGAGGCAGTCTGTCCATTCCATTTTGAACATATCGTTACGCCTTTTATCCCCGAAGGGGTAGGCAGAGGTGTATTTCTACACCCACTTTTCGCCAGATATACTTTAGTCCCACGTAATAAGAGGCGATTCCATTTTGAAGTTTCTAGAATTTTCTAATTTTTATTCGAAATATTTAAATGGTATTTTGATGATGCTGGCGCTGCTGCTGCATCGGCGGAAACCCTCAAACGGCGCAAATACGGAAACCTGGCTGGTAATTAGGTTTTTGAGCCGTTTGGGGTCGAAACGCTGGGGCCATGAGGCCCTAGTGCACGCGCATTATACAAAGAAATTGCCAGAAGGCTGATCGATGCTTCCCATGAGCAGAGGGCTGGGTTTATATCTCGCTGAGAGAATAAGCATTGCCATTCAACGTGGCAATGCTGCCAGCCTTCTGGGCACGCTACCGCTCGACAGCGTTGCGGAGGAATTTCATTTTTTATTATATTTTATTTACTTTTCTTTTCATACTTTTGCTTTTTTATAGTTTAGGATAGTTAAGTTATATAATTAGTTTTATTTTATTGTACATCATAATGTTAATCCTACTTATAGACCAATTATACTTTAGTTTATTTAAAGTCGTTCGAAGAAGGCGTTCGACACCGTTGATAACGATGTCCTGCTGACGAAGCTAGCCTGTGTCGGATGTACCCCGCATACCCTGACATTCTTCGCTAGCTATTTACGGGACAGATGCCAGTACGTGGACTGTAATGGGTATCTCTCAGAACCCTACTTCACGAGATCCGGTGTGAGTCAAGGTAGCAACTTGGGACCTCTACTGTTCATTGTGATGGTGAATGACCTAGCTGCGGTCGTCAACAGCTCTACCCCTCTGTTATTCGCCGATGACTTAAAATTGGTAAAGGAGGTGAGGTGCGCCACGGATCACGACACGATGCAGCAAGATATCAACAGAGTTATAAGTTGGAGCTCGGAAAACAATCTCTTCTTCAACGTGGCTAAATGTTCGGTGCTCTCGTTTAGTCGTGCACGTGCCCCGGTTCACCACCAGTACCATATGGAAGGTACACCGATGCAGCGGGTAAATGAGGTGAAAGACCTTGGAGTTGGTTTCACCGCGGACTTAAACTTCCGCAAGCATGTTGTTGTCGTATATATGAGAGCGTACCAAAATCTAGGATTTATTCTATGGCAGGCAAATGCATTTACGAATATGGGTGCTTTATGCGCATTGTATGAAGCACTCGTAAAAAGCCACCTGGAAGGTAACGGTGTTGTTTGGTCTCCTCATGAGGCCAAATATAAATTGTGTGTGCACGTGCGTGGCGCGACGCCGGCGCTCGGCGCTACTGGCGGTGCTGCGCGCGCGTACCAATTTACTGCATAAAGCGCCGCTGATGCGGGCGCTGCGTGCGCTCAACACTGTGTCTGAGCATGTCGATTTGTTTACGTGCTCAATGAGCGAGTTCACAAAGGCCATTTACTATAAATTAAGTTATAAGATAGTAGTATGTACCTAATAGTAAGGAAATGTATATTTAGTCTCTTTTGTTTGTTTTAATATTTTGAAAATTGTTTTTGTTTATTTAAATTTACAGGCGGTAGGTGTAAATAAAGTTAAGACACATCTAAAAGCAAGAAATTAATTTAAAATAGTTTTACTGTTACTTTTCCAATTAATTATAGTAAATCAAGTGTTTTACATACGGTTTGATCTGTTCCTGTGTTAGTTGCACTTTATGTGACACACTGACAAAGATATATTAAACACCACGTGCCAACTGACACTATCAACTTTCTTGAAGACACTTTTTCTGACAATAAAGTACAATGGCACAAATTTCGGACATCCATTTGGCACAAAAGAGTTTGAAGGAGTGTGTCAATAGAAAAATGGACGAACTTCAGGCACAACTGCAGTTAGGAGGTTCAGCAAGAACACTGTGGCTAAAGTCGCTGAGAAGTTCCGGACGTTCAGAGAGCTGACCTTCAACATGCTTCGTTTGCTTCGGAACCAAATTGCTGAATGCACCAGGGCAGTGGATGAGATAGAAACCAGGCAGCGAAGAAAAGCACTTATATTCTCCGGGATTCCTGAGCAAGACAAGGAAAACTGCACTTCCGTGATACTGGATATCATCCACAGTAAATTGGGTATGAAAAACCTCAAGGAAAATTCCATCAAGATTTGCCACCGTATAGGGAGTTCCAGCAAGGATCATGACCGTCCCATTTTGGTGAAATTTTCTTGTTCGGATCACAAGGCTGCAGTCTGGAGATCTAAGACGAAACTCAAGGGGTCCCCGGCATCTGTTAAAGAGTTTCTGACTAGGACCCAACAGTCAGTATTCGCAAAGGCGCGGCTTCACTTTGGTATGAAGAACTGCTGGACTCAGGATGGCATCATCAATATCAAGTCCTCGGATGGCATTTGACACAAAGTCGTTTTTATGGAGGAGCTCAACCCAATTCTCGAGAAGTATCCCAAAGCCTCGTCTGCAGGGCCGGTCAAAGCCACCTGGCGTTAGAGGTACTCATACTGTTATTTCTTGTTCACGTTTGTCGATGTTTTTATCAGTATTTCTTGTGTTAAAGTAATGTTCTAGATATTTATTGTTCGTATTAGCATTACTACAATTAATATTACTATCTTTTGATTTGTTTTCAAGTTTGTTGTTGCTTCACAAATTAATTGTAAGTTTATTTCCTACAACTTTTGACTTTGTTTTTAGTTTTGTTTTGACGTTTCAGAGCTGTCATACCGACAGATAAGGCTACTCCGAGTTGCGTTCGGAAACGTGCTACTTAAATCTTAATGATAATGTACTTTGTTTCGGTTTAGTTCTCGTTGTTGTTTTTATTTTTGTGTCTTTTATTTTAATATTGTATATTTTCTTTTTTTTGTGTGTAACAGTTGGCGGGTGGTGCAGGGTGTTTTCTAAAGGAATCCACCGTGCACCGTAAATAATTTTAACTTATACATACCTTAGATTAGTTTATATTATTTATTTATATAAGTTAGTAATTTATTATTATTTATTTTGTATATTATGATGTCTTTACATGATGATTCTTCTTTTTATTCTGCCAATGATTCTGCTGAATTATCTGCCAATGACAGCTTTTGCTCTCTAGACGAATTAACACTTGGTGACATTTTACGACAAAATTTCAATCTAAATACAAGTCGGTTATTTAAAGTGTGTCACCTAAATGCACAAAGTGTTCCCAGCCGCTTTAGTGACCTCTTGGAGGCATTTACCGATACCGATGTTCAGGGCATCCTGATTTCTGAGAGCTGGCTCAAACCTCATCTTCTTTCTACTACTTACTCTTTCTCAGGTTTTATTCTCGTCAGGAATGATCGAATTGATAGGAGAGAGGGTGGAGTAGCTATATATCTGCGTAGTAACCTTCCTTACAAAATCATTGCTTCTTCTCCTTCATAGTATTCTGGTTCTGCAGAATTTGTCTTTCTAGAGGTTTGGGTCAGGGGAACTAAATTGGTTCTTGGAGTAGTTTACTGTCCAACTTCTATCGATTACTTCACCGAATTAGAATTGGTACTAGAATCCTTGGGGTCTGAGTATACACATTACATCATCATGGGTGATTTCAATACCGACCTTCTATCCTATCGGTCTTCCCGTTCACTTCGTCTTCTCCGCATCCTCGAATCTGCCAGCCTTCACGTCTTACCCCTTCAAGCTACGCACCACAATCCCAATGGGGATAGTACCTGGCTAGATTTAATCCTTACCTCTGATCCCTCCCTTGTTTCGTCCCACGGTCAATATCCTGCTCCAGGCTTCTCTCACCGTGACCTCATTTTCCTTTCTTATATCCTTAAACCTCCTAAACCCGTGCCCAAAGTCTTGCACAAGCGTTGTTTTTCTCGGATGGATGTGGATAAATTGCGACTAGATGCTTCGGAAATAGATTGGAATAACCTGGTTGCGGCGACCTCAGTTGATGACAAGGTCCAAATTTTTAACGAGACTTTAATCAGGTTGTACGACGCTCACGCTCCTGTTAAGAAGATCAAAGTGAAGTGTCCTCCGGCGCCTTGGATGACCGAGGGTGTTCGGATGGCGATGAGGCGCAGAGACCGAGCTTTTCGGAAATACCGAAGAGATCGGTGTGACGACAACTGGACCTCTTATAAGACTGCTAGGAATCGGTGTAACCAGATGATACGTAACGCTAAACGCCGACATATTCTACTCAACATAGAGTCTTCTTCACCTGCCAGTATTTGGAAATTTTTGTGCTCTCTCGGTATTGGGAAGCACCGGAATATAGACTTTCCTAAGACTATTGGATTACATACATACATTCATAGACTCACGCCTGTTTCCCGGAGGGGTAGGCAGAGACTACGGAGCGCCATTTGCAACGATCTTGACATATCTCTCTTGCTTCATTCACTCCCATCAGATTTCTCATGCATGCTCTTCTGTTCAGGGTGCTTCTAACCTGTCCTGTTTTTAGGATGTCTCCAATCTGGTCAGAGAACGTCCGCCTAGGTCTTCCCCTTCGTCCTGTCCCTTCCACACTTGCCTTATATATCTGCTTGGTCAGTCTTTCGTCATCCATCCTCTCCACGTGTCCAAACCATCTTAGCATACCTTTCTCGATGCTTGTCACTACATCTTCTTTTACCCCACAATCTCTTATCACACAATTCTTTACTCTGTCAGTCAAAGAAACACCACACATACTTCGCAGTGCTCTCATTTCTACAGCATTTATTCTACTTTCATGACTCTTCTGCCATACCCAACTATCACTACCATACATAAGAGTAGGTACTAACACCCCTCTATGGACAGCCAAACGTGCCTTTTTGGACACGAATTTTATTCATAAACGCCTTCAGAGCTCCATTCACTCTATTACCTGCATTAACTCTTCTTTCAATATCTTCTACATTCTTACCATCTCTTGTAAACAGCGTACCTAAATATACAAACTCATTCACTTGCTCCCCTCGCTGTCCATCGATCACAACCAGAGAGGTTGGACTAGGTTTAGACTAGAGAGAACATGCCCTATAAATTTCCTTATACCGAACGTGCAACATGTAATGTCAGTTGGTCTAAGTTGGTTAATCATAACGTCAAATTACGCGTCTCATTTAAAGAGGCATAGACTCTTTACATACTCATATCTTTGACTACATTCTCTAAATAGCCGTGGTGTGATCTGTCATCAGTGTAAAATTTGTTGGACGTTTGTGTTTACATTTTTAATAACTTTTTTGCATTTAAATAGTAAGTAAGCTTATAATAATTAAATAGTGTACTCATTAATTAATACACATCGAGTATGTGATATCGGGATGTGGATGCCGCTATTGTCGGAACGGAAATAACAGGAGAAACTTTATCTTCTAGCAGTGAGTCGGAATTTTCCAACAAATTTATTTACTTTTCTCGTATTAATGCTATAATAATAATAATAATAATAATAATAATACGTTTATTTCAGACCCAATACAACAGTCCATAATTTTGTTAGTACTTTTGTTAGTAACAATTGTGCTTAATACTAGGTTAGTATTGTTAGTAAGATTATAATTATAATTTATTTTATATTTATTACTGTCCCCACCCAGTGTTGCTGGAAGGGGCAGTCAAATCTGGCCGCAATCATTTTCAGAATACTGTTGTCACTACCATGTAGGCGCTGTAGTAAGGAGGCCGCTTTTTTTCGCATGATGGCGTGGAAACCATCGGTGCGAGCCTCTGCGAACATTCCCGATGCGCTACAGCGCCATGGCAGTCCCAACAGCATTCTGAAGGCATTATTGAATTGGACGCGCGGGTCATTGTAGGCTCGACGCGTATACGACACCCACAGGCCGCCCGTGTAAAAGGATTGACAGAACGACCTAAAAAGGGTAACTTTGACGCTAGTAGTACAACGAGCGAACCTGCGGGCGAGCATATTGCCCCTCACACACAACGCCCTGCGCTCCCTCTCTATATCTTCGTCGTCCCTTAAGTCACTAGTGACAATGTGGCCGAGGTACCTAAACCTATTTACAATATTTAGTGCTACGCCGTTGAGACTTATGGGAGGGACACTGCGCGGCTGCTGCTTTGGCGCTTTAAATACAAGGAGCTGACTCTTCTTCGAGTTGTATATCAAACCATGTCTCTCCACATAGGCCTCGCAGGTCGACAGCAACTTCTTCAACCCACTTATCGACGGACTGAGCAGCACCATGTCGTCCGCATAGCTTATATTATTGACAGCTATTCCATCAATATGGCAGCCGACATGTGTACTGCTCAGCCGCTCGACAAGCTGGTTGATATACAGATTAAATAGCAGAGGTGAACTTAACCCCCCCTGTCTGACTCCGCATTCCAGTCCGTACTCATCCGACATAGTACCCACCCACCTCACCCGGTTTTTTTGATTAAAATACCAGTATTTGAGGAGGGAGGTGTATTCCGCCGATACACCCGCATCCCTCAACTTGTCCCACAGAATGTCATATGCAACTAGATCAAAAGCTTTTGACAAGTCGAGGAAACACGCATATACCGGCGTCCTCCCCGCTGTATAATACTTGACAGTTCGCTTCAGACTCAGAATAGCACTCTCTGTGGAGAGTCCTGCTCTGAACCCGAACTGGGCATCGTGCAACTCAATCTGTGCAGTGAGACGACTGTTCAGCAAGCCGTCAAGTACCTTTGCTGTTGTGGTAGCAAGCGAGATGGGTCGATAGTTACCTATGTCAGACGTATCACCCGTCTTATTTTTTACAATGGGAACAACTATCGTCCGCATTAGCGGCTCCGGCAAATAAGAGTGACCGATGCACAGACTGAAAAACATGGACAGTACTCGCGGCAAATGCACCCCCGCATACTTAAAATGCTCGATACTGAGCCCATCGTGACCAGGAGACTTCCCACGCTGCATTTTTTGAATAATGTTTGCCACACTCTTGGCAGGTATCTTTACATTCTGCCCCGTCACAATGGGCTCACCATCTCTCACCTCACTAGACGTGGGACTTAAGGGCGACCGCACAGTGAAATGCTCTCTAAAAGCCTCAGCAATGGTTTTGTGGTCAGCAGAGCCACCGACACTCATCGGGACGCTCGGCCTAACATTCAATTTGTTTGTATGCTTCCAAAAGCTTTTAAAATCTTTCTTGGAGTGATCGGATGCAAGGAGGTCCATCTTAAATTGTTCTTGTCGAACCTGACACCATTTTAATTTAGCTTTAAAATGTTTCCCTGCCTCCGACATCTCATCAAAGATTCGACCTTCAGCTGGTCGTCCAGCTAAGTTCCACAACTGAAATCTAAGCCGCGCCTCCCGATGTGGGCCCGCTACGTGCTTATTCCAACCAACAACTTTTTCCTATACGTTTTAATGGCTGCTCGAGACAACGTACCAGTAATCTGCTCATACAGTTTGTCAAGAACTGTGTGATGTTCTCTGTTATTACAAAAACCATCACAACATTCACTCAACTCCTGCGGAAAATCTACCGAGCTCAGTATTGAATGACAAATGTCATGGTAGTGATTAATTTGCTGTGTCTGTCTCTCACCCCATATAACACGGCTTACAGGTTTTTCAATAACAAAGTCATTAACTTTAAGCTTAAGCTTATTTAAATTACATTTCACTACGAGTGGATAGTGGTCCGACCAATACACGTCGTAGCGCACAGTCACACCAACGATTGAATCCCGTGCTGACTCGGTGACGATGCAGTGGTCCAACCATCTAGTACACCCGTGAGCATCACTATAAAATGTGTAGGTTGTTTTAGGGCACATTTTTAGATCTATACAAAGCCAATCAAAATCCATACAAAAATCTAACATTTCATTATAGAACAACTCATTTGTGTGGGCATTAAAGTCACCCAATATATAAAAAGCCTCAACTCCATTGTTCTCCTCCATTTCAACTACAGATCGAATCGCACCAAAACACGCGGTAAACTCAGGTAGGTTGCTATAAGCATTTGTAGGCATATATACACTAAACAGTACTGCTGACCTACCGCACACGGTTATCTTTATCGCACAGACCCGGACGTTATTGCATTCTAACACAGTCACAGACTCAAACGCACTCTTACGCCACAACAGCGCCACGCCGCCATAGGGTCTCCCGCCAAGTAAACCCGCCGCAGTATCGACCGCAGACGTGCCTGTGCACCCGAACTTATCATCAATCGTATTGAGCAAAGGCAGGTCATGCGGCAGCAGCCAGGTCTCCTGGAGGGCTACCACATCGGCTGTGGAGCATAAAGTTCTGATCCCTTCTAAAGATCTCTTCATAGATTTACAGTTAAAACTTATTATTTCGCTGTAATTATCCATCAGTTATTATTATTGATACCTGTCATCAAAGGCACTTGCTCTGTTTTCCTATTCTCGTGAAAGTTCACAAAACGCCTGAATGATATGCCTGTTGGCCACAACTTGTCATCCAGGAACGTATCGATTTTATATTTAGTAACATAAAGTTTGTATGCGTTGTAGCTCCTTTCTTGTTTCATTTTAATTTTTACCAACGAAACTGTTTCTCGCGTTTTCTCGTATATATAATTAATAATATCTTGTTCAGCTACATCCCTATGCACGTTAGATATAAATAGTGGCACTTTCAAGTCCGCCGCTTTGAATCTGGAGCTATTATCGCTGGAATCAGTAACCGCACTGCCTGTCTGACTAATTAAACGATTTTTAAATCTCTTTCTCTGCACCAAATGCCACGCCTCATCCTTCTCAGGCACCTTCCATTCACCCTCTCTCTGAAGTACATCGGCAAAAGAAACATGTTTAGGCGGCGATGGTGCAATCTTAGTTAAATTATCAGTCTTCTTATCGCTAATAATAACTGTATTCACCAACCTGTCACTGCACTCCACAGCTGATTCATTCATTGTAGTTAGAACCGGTCCCGCCGCGCTGACAACAGTGCTCGCGCTACGACGTAACAAGCACTCACCCGCCATCCCGCTCTCGCTCGCTGCGCTGCCGCATCTCACTGGTAGTTGCACCTTCTCAGTCATTCGTGTCTCAATAATAGGCGATGAGTGATAAGAACGCATAGATTTATTCCCTGATTTATGTGAAAGAGATGAACACTCACGAGTTTCGTTTATTTCTTCAATGAATGATACATTGTTGCATGACGTCAGTGCCATCGGTCCGCTGTCAATCGTATTATTTAATCTACCTCCTCTTTTTTTAATATTAACATTTTGCTCTTGACTTAGAAATGAATTATCTTTATATTGTCCTATATTATGATCAATTAGTTCACTTTTAGATACGTAGTTATGTGGAAAGTCATGCACAGATTTCTCTAAAAGGACAATTCTCTTGAGTAAGGTCGTCACATCGACATGATCGAAAGTGACGGGTGGAAGTTTTTCTAAATTTTTAGCCACAAATATAGGCACCTGTTCGGGGTCCGTTTCTTTAAATAGGCAGATTATGTCCTCAATATTCCTCAGTGTCTTCCCCTGACGTTTTCTGGTCTTTAATTTCTTGTTCACCGATTCAAATAGTAACGATTTCGCTACTTCAATCTCCTCCGAACTAAACGCACTTTCACATATATGTACGAGGCTTTCTTCCGTCATAACATCAATTTTATTTTGCACAAAAGATAAAACTTCACAAATAACAATATTACAATTAGAACATTTTAATCTTTTCGATGCGTTATCCATTATCGTAGCGGAGGTCAACAACCTCACGTGCGCGCAAAATCACGGTCGAGCGTGTACTGATCTGTACCATAATGAGTGTTAAGTTTACACAATATCATTGTATTGCAAATCAAAGGAACGGCTTGCATACTTATGTGTTATGAATTGAACTCACAAATTGTTATTTTGTACATTTATTGATTTAATAGCCTTAGTGATGGGATTTGACAGTGAAAGGAGATATCCATGTTTTTTGAATGAGGGATAAATACGGAAACTAACTATCGGATATGAATGTAAAACTGTAGCTGGAAGCGACAGCGGGTAGCCGCGGTTGCTAAGTTGGCAATAAACAAAGACGTCCAGCGGTCTAATTTTCTATCGCGCGTTTGATAGTAAGCGCAGTTTAATGTACATAATTTACTTAGATACCTACCTTAAAAGTAGCATCTATTAACCTAAAGCCAAGTGTTCCAGTGTACGCGCGTGTGTGTAGGCTTACATGTTTGCATCTATAAAATAGTAGATGGATTAGGGATGTGAGTAGCATTTTTTATTATTAAGAAGGTGTTTTTTATTACAGGTTGCCAATTAATGATGTCACAAGAAAACTTTGGATAAATACCGTTGGACGGCCTAGTTTGATTTAGCAGAAGTACCAGCAGTATTTGTTCACGTCATTTTGAGAAAGACTGTTTTTAAAGACAGAAAGCACCTGGCGTCGTTTAAAACCGAAAGCTGTGCCTACATTACATTTATGCCCGGACATTGCACACCCGGTAGAATTATTTATCCAAAGCTAAACAAAAAGTGTGTAATTTTAGTTTGAACATATTAATAAAATATAATAATTACAACGTATTACTCACATACCATAATTAACAATTCAATACGCACATAACTCCGAAAAGTCATTGGTGCGCGACGTGGATTTGAACCCGATACGCTCTGCATGGCAGTCTGTTGGTATCTCCACTCGGCTATCGCTGTATTTAACGTAAATAAATAAAAACAAAAAGAGTGTAATTTTAGTTTGAAGATATTAATAAAATATAATAATTACAACGATTTTAATTAATCTACCTACTTCTATATTATTTATCATACTCGTATTAGTGCCATCCTGACTGATCAAAGACGTTTTGCCTTGTAGTCCGCTAAATAATATTCTACCATATAATATAATATTTTTCCACATTCACACAACGCCATCTGGTCCCAAACTAAGCATACCTTGTACTACGGGTACTAGACAATCGATAAACATGCACAGGTATATACTTTTTTGTAAATATATTACATATTATACATAGTACCACTCAGACCAAGAAAAACATCCATATTCATGCACACAAATGTTTGACTGGCGCGGGAATCGAACCCGCAACCTTCGGCGTGGCGAATCATTTGTGCTGGCGTATGACAAACCGGATTACCTACAACTCTAAAAAAATCGAGCAGTGTCCAACGTAAGCGATAGCAAGCAACGTGATATGATGCGACGCAAACAAATTGCCAAAGCCTGCCGCATTAGCCAATCTGGTATAATTCGTACAATACATAATCTAAGTAACAGTTTCTTAGCATCGCATCGCAACGCATCGCTCATTAGTTTATGAATACTTTTTGTCAATAGATTTTATGGCTAAAACGAACAATTAAACACGTGAATTTTTAGGGTTCCGTACCTAAAAGGTAAAAATCGGAACCCTATTACTAAGCCTCCGCTGTCTGTCTGTCTGTCTGTCTGTCTGTCTGTCTGTCTGTCTGTCTGTCTGTCTGTCACCAGGCTGTATCTCATAAACCGTGATAGCTAGAAAGCTGAAATTTTCACAAATTATGTATTTCAGTTGCCGCTATAACAACAAATACTAAAAATAAAAAAAATGAAAATATTAAGGGGGGGTCCCATACAATAAACGTGTTTTTTTTTCGTATTTTTGCTCAAAATTACTAACGGTAACAGGTAGACGCTTAAAATTTTCACGGAATATGTAGTTGTATATTACCTTTAATAAATAAATAATTAAATTAAAAAAAGTAAATAATAAAGGGCGGCTCCCATACAACAAACGTAATTTTTAAGCAATTTGTTACTCGATCTTAATAAACAAGTAGAAACTTTAAAAATATTTTAGTATATATACAACAAACGTGATTTTCTTTTATAGATGATGGTACGGAACCCTTCGTGCGCGAGTCCGACTCGCACTTGCCCAATTTTTTTAGTACTGTCTGTCTGGCAAGTCTTTGCAAAGCACTGTCAGGGGTCGACAGCAAAAACTAGAATATCAATATTTTAGTTGTTTACTTCTACGGCTTAAATATATCGACACATACTAAAGTTAGACATTTGACCAAAAATATTTATCGATAAATCATCACTGTTACGAACAACACTCGGTTTCTTAACTCTATGTTTTGTCTACTGTCTGGCTACCACAAGGCTGCTATAAGAACGTGCTGCTAAACCTATCGATAGCTCTTTCTATCATACTGCATGTGCCATTAGAAAGAAGATATCAATCATAGCAACCGCTGTTGTTATTTTAGCGGTACGTCTATAACTTATTAAGGTTATATTTCTTTGATTCATAGGAATTTCAGCCTTAAGGATAGGTGAAAGTAAATAAAAAAAATGCTCATAAAATAAAAACTACTGGACCTGCATAAATCAAATTTTTATGGGACCAATTTGAAACTATTCCGCATCAAATAAAAAAAGAATTACGTAAATCGGTTCAGAAACCTCGGCGAAATCGGTGTACATACATCGAAAAAAAAAATATACCGGCCGAATTGAGAACCTCCTCCTTTTTTTTGTTTGAAGTCGGTTAATTAGGTAACAACTAAAGGTCCCCCGAGCGCGGTCATATATATATATATATATATATATATGACTTAAGAAACTTTTATGTACATACATAAAAGTTTCTTAAGTTAGGTGTAGTATAATATTATTATCAAAACTACGAAAACGAAAGATATCTTTTACAGACTTATCAAATTTATATATTTTTGTTCAATGGTCTAGGTTATGTACAGGCGTGACGAATTAATATAAATGCTTAAAAGAATTCTACTAATTTATATTATATTAGTTAGTGAGCTTGAATTACATGGTTTTAAGACCAAGGTTTTATGACTTTCTAGAAAGTTACCCGTACAGATAGACATCAATATTTTGTCGGCAAAGTCGAAAAAGACGCATATCGTAAAGACTGATCTCGGCTCTTAAATAATCTCGATTCACGTTTATGTTTTTGATGGGATAACACGTAACAAGATTAATACAGCAGGCGTGACAATAATGGAAGAGCCGACGATTGTGTGCAAGGACTATCTAAACTTTTATAAAAGACTATTAAATAACGAAAAGACACACATTCGTTTTATTTTCCTTTATAAATGTAGTATCAGCATTTTCTTTTGAGTTTCCCATTCATTTGTGGCAATTAATTGGGCGTTAAATACAGCGTAAACACCGGACATGTGTGTCACTCGTCCGAGCGGGCCGGGACTAATTAATACTTAATGAATATCATTTAAACGAGTATCAAAATAAAGAATATACATACTGTATGAGATTTTTAAATTAATTCGGTTTGTCGGGTCTTCGTCGGTCCAACGAAGCGATTATTAGTTTTAGATAGGTGCTAATAAAATGAATATGGACGAGGTTCATCTATCACAATGTTTGTTGTTTATCCTTGGTTTACTTCCCAACTCCAGAAGGTTATCATATAAGACGCTACGTATGTATTTTGATCTATTCTAACATAGCCTCGGAGCTAGCGATCAAGAGTTGACGAATGAGATATCGTTACAAGGGTCTTGATTGTAAGCTAGGCGATTATGACGACGCTCTAGATTCAATAAGGCGTCTTCGGATAACACAGTGGTTTCTATTGAAACTCAGTTATTATTACAATTTGTAGAGCTGCGTATTAAATAAACGAAATTAATAAGTATATTTTAAATGTAAAAAAATGGAACAAAGAAGCACCATTTTCAATTTCTCTTCAATCAAGCTTTCTAACAATCGTATTAAGAAAAGTAGAGATGATATTAAATCAAAGAGGAATTTTTTTAATGATATTTTGTAACAAAGTTAATCTATAATTCGAATCATTTTAAGAATAAGTATGTTAAAATTGGTGAAAGCGATAAATATTTATTGCTTAGGGTTTACAGCCCATCTGATGCTTAGGTAATCCTTTTTAAACTAGATAAAAAGTACCCAAATATTGAAACGGCAGCGATATCCTAGTGATGAAAGCGGGACCAAGAAACTGCTAAAGATTTAAATATCTGCTAGGCAGAGTGTCTTAGCGCGCACCACTTACTTTTCCAACTTGTGCGTTTTTGTCTATGAAATAGTACATTATTATCTCATCTATCTTGAGCTCATTGTAGTTTACCATGGAATACTTTCAGGGTTCCGTAGTACAACAAATAAAGCAATGTATCGTACTGAAAAATATAGGTAATTTTAAAGGCAGCTTTGAAATTGACAGCCGTGTCTCTTTACACCATTACATAATATTATTATAGGTAAGTATGCGTATACAACATTTTAATTAATACAGAAAATATTATCGTACCAGATAATATTTAAATACCTCATAAAAATGTAAGCTATCCAACCTATTGTATAAACCGAGTCCTTGATATTAAAAATAAGAATTCTAGCGATATTAAAAATAAGAAGAAGGTATACATATTTATTTCTGCATTTGTATCAAGAGCTGGCAGACAATGAGGCTCGTTGATTGTATGGGCAGAGATAAATGGCTGGAGGCGCAGACCCGCCGCCCGGACGAGTAACTGTGTCCCCGGGGAGCCGCGGCTACGTGCCACCTAACAACGGTTCTCCTCAACTTTAGCGAGTAAAATCGCAGGTACTAGTTAATTTAATGATTAATACTGTATTATTAAAAATGGGTTTGAAAATAACCCATCATTTTATTGTAATATGTAAAAGCAAAATATGGTTACTGTGGGTTATCCTTGGAAGATGGACATATACCATCGCGGACTTTTTTGTAGATCTATTAAAGAGGTACAATGCCACCATACATTGTTTTGTTATAACTCAAAAGGTTTTGGCAGCGTTTTCGAGGAAAGCTCCCAAATGGCTAATATCGTCGTAATATCGTCAATTTGCAAAATAACCTAAACTTATTATACACTAAAACCTTCCTCAGGGATCACTCTCGATGTTGTTGGAAACTGTATAAAAATTTGTCCAGTACTTTTCGAGTTTTGAGCGAACAGACAGACGACGCGGTGGGGGACTTTGTTTTATAATATGTAGAGATTAGTTAGTGAGCTTGAATTACATGATTTTAAGACCAAGGTTTTATTATTTTCTACAAAGTTACCCGTACATATAGGCATCAATATTTTGTTGGCAAAGTTTAAAAAGACGCAAATCGTAAAGACTGTACTTGGCTCTTAAATAATCTCAATTCACGTTAATGTTTGTAATGGGATAACACATAACAAGATTAATAGAGCAGGCGTGACAATAATGGAAGAGCCGACGATTGTGTGCAAGGACTATCAGTCTAAACTTTTAAAAGATCTATAGTATAAATAAAAGACTATTAAATTACGAAAAGATACACATTCGTTTTATTTTCCTTTATAAACGTATAGTATCAGCATTTTCTTTTGAGTTTCCCAAACATTTGTGGCAATTAATTGATCGTTAAAGTCAGCGTAAACACCGGACATGTGTGTCGCTCGTCCGAGTGGGCTGGGACTAATTAATACTTATTGAATCTCATTCAAATGAGTATCAAAATAAATAATATACAAAACTGTGTCAGATGTTTAAATTAATTCAGTTCGTCGGGTCGTCGTCGGTCCAACGCAGCCATTTGAGACGCTGTTGGGCACCGGTCCACTTATTATAGTACGATTATTAGTTTTAGATAGGTGCTAATAAAATTAAGCGTGGTCCGGTAAGGACGAGGTTCATCTATCACATTGTTTGTTGTTTGTCCTTGGTTTACTTCCCAACTCCAGAGGATTATCATATCAGACGCTACGTATGTATATTGATATATATTTTAGCCTCGGAGCTAGCCATCAAGAGTTGACAAATGAGGTATCGTTATAAGGCTCTTGATTGTAAGCTAGGCGATTGTGACGTCGCTCTAAATTCAATAAGGCGTTTTCCAATAATATAGTGGTTTCTATTGAAACTTAGTTATTATTACAATTTGTAGCGCTGCGTATTAAATAAACGAGATTGATCGGGTTAAAACTAGATGAGCCCGCGGTTATATCCGCGTTATTTAAGGCTACAGCTGCTCCGCTCACGTGGCTCATAGCGTGATGTTATAAAACCTAAAGCCTACCTAGATAAATGGGCTACCTAACACTGAAATAATTTTTCAAATCGGACCAGTAGTTCCTGAGATAAGCGTGTTCAAGCAAATAAACACTTCAGCTTTATGTTATAAGTATAGCATAGATGTAAATCAATTGAATGTTGCTTTCCGTGAATTAATACAATGACAGCAATAGTTCGGTTTTGGTTTAATGAGTCTATTCAAGTTCATTTTATTGAGAAAAACGCGTTAAGCGACGTTCACTACTAGGGCGCGGTGAGTCAATGAGTCGCCAACTCGTAAACGTTTATTTTTCGATTCCAATTACACGTATTAAGCGCATCGTAACTGCTTCACGGGTATATATCCTATATCTATCCACCCGATTTAAAACATGTTTTTAATTCACTTTACCGAGATAAAGGCTAATTGTTCTCATGAACGTTATAAAGAAGATCGAAAAGTTTGCGTTAGACTTGGATAGACATGATGAAGGCGTGCAAATGAACCCGTAACTAATTCGCTCTCAACAAGGCTTCACTCGGCTTCTAAAAGGCCTGTCATCTACTACCAACAGCTTTTGATTTAACGTCGCCGCACGAAATCAATTTGCGGGTTTCTGAACCATTGGTCAAACATAATCTTCTTATCGCTGATCAAAATAAATTTATATTGAAAAATGGAATAAATAATTTTTTTCTCCAGTCAGACATTCTAACAATCGTATTAAGAAAAATAGAGATATTAAAACATTTACCATTTTTAAATGATATTTGTTAACAAAGTTATAGATCAAGTGCTTACTATTTATGTCTTTAGTTACGCAGTGTCGCAAAACATTTCACAAACCTACACTATTTTTTAAGTCTTTTTTTTAATAAAGACGTTATAGAAGAGTAGTGCCTGATTAATGACTAGGTCTCGTCCAGGAACTGACGGTCAGATCGATGCTATATTCATTATTGTCGGTCGTCAGTTTGCGAAAATTGGAAACTGTTTAGTTTTTTTGTTCTGGTCGCCTCGACGTGGCCCTGTGATCGTTTAAAAAAAACTAAAAATATTAAATTCATTATTTTCATCCTATGAAGTTTACTGGTCATTAAATATTACAAAGCACATCGTTATCTGCCCTGAAGAGGGAATAGAAAATTCATTTAAGGTAGGTTTATAAAATTTGATAGTAAGTTAAATTCATACCTATTACGTGTCTTTTTAAAAAGGAAAGTAGTATTTAAAGTATCATTCACCGTTTTATTAATTAAGCAGCAAATACATAATTATATTCCGCCCGGTAGTATATTCAGATACAAACAAGAACTGAATTAAAAATAAAATATGACAGCCAGTGGTAAAACTTATGGTACCCTAGAAGAACCCTACTTTACCGAAGCCCTTTTAGATACCTGTAGCATTACGGATAATCCGAGTGACGTGAAGAGCTTTTTGAAGCGCTTCTACACACGCCCGGTGTCATCCGCACATTTATCGGTACTCCGGGATCGAAGCTGCTGTCCTCATCGCGCTAGATTGATTAGAGCTCGTGTGGAGCTGTACTCGTCCTGCGACACTCGACGACACTAAAGATAAGTTGATTAGCTAAGATTCGGGTATGTATACGTTTACACAATGTCGCAACGCTGTAAACCAAGCTCGTAATGTCTTTACGATCGTAAAATATGTCACGCGAATGATCCGATAAATCTTATGAATATTCTTAACGTATGTTACGCTTTAGTGAATATAACTTTACTGCTATATTTTGTGGTTTCATTAC
This sequence comes from Euclidia mi, assembly GCA_944739405.2. Classification (NCBI taxonomy): domain Eukaryota; kingdom Metazoa; phylum Arthropoda; class Insecta; order Lepidoptera; family Erebidae; genus Euclidia; species Euclidia mi. The sequence continues at coordinate 2,413,719 of OX123187.2, forward strand.
TGAGGTATTTAGTAGAGGTTCTAGTTGAGTTTAATGCAGTGAATGATCGCTTATTAAGTACCGTAATATTCACGAAAGTTTTATTGATTTATATATTTGATTTTTTGTGTCCATTTCTATAACGATTTCTTTTGTCGACTTTGGTATTTAAATCTGAATATAATTTGCATTTATTTTGCTGTGGTGTAACCTTGACGAATAGGCAGAGAGTGTAAAAGACTCAGTTGTAAATTAATAAGCCAGCGACCATTTCAAGGATGCACTTATTTTAATCCTTTAAATGAAGGGTCTTGGTGTCTAGTGTCAGGCAGACTGAGTGTGCAAGGAAAGTAGGTACCTAATGAAAGTATTGTATTCTATATTGTGTACAACAGAGGGTCTGCTCGGTGCTCGGCTGTGTGTATAAAACAGTGCGTGTGCTTGTGTGTGCCGTGTGTGCTGCGATTACTATCAATAAGAACTGTTTGCTGGCCTTTCTGTCACGCGTGTCACTAATCACTTTGTGGATTAAATAATACCCAGAAAGGTTTATTCAAATAAATAGCAAGTTGTGGAGCGAGACGTGGGTCGATGTCCAGTTCATATTGTTGTCTCGCTAAACTCACCCACTTAAAAAGGGATGTGTTTGTTTGTGAATAAAAAGTTCCCTTTTGTTACCAAATCCTTAGCTTATTATTAATTCAAACGAGATTAAACCAAAAAACTGTAGATTAAAGCGACTGCAGTCAAGAATACTCAATGCTTTGTTTTAAAGAGGACTTTAATTGGTATGCACTTGTCAGAGGTTTGAGGGACTGTCATGTTAATTAAGGCTATCTCATAATTAGGTTCACGTATAAGAATCAGCTTCGTTACGCAAGTTACTAAAACTTCTGTGTAACTTTAACAAAGTTAGGTACTTAGAATATAATTATGGATTTATTAATATCACGTTTCAATGATTAAACGCTGTTGGGAGGTAAAGGTAGTTTGTATTTTAGATTATAAAAAAATATTGGACACGTATTTTTTCTTTTTTCGATTAAATAAAAAATAACAAAGATATAGCCCATTAAAGTTACGTGTGACGTCACCTAGTGCGAAAAAATGCAGCACGGTGTGACGTTATACGTAACTTTAATGAGCTATATCTTGGTCATTTTTGGTTTAATTTACAAATAAAAAAATATGTATCGCTTATTTTTGAATAATCTAAAGGACGGACTCATAATTTTTTTTTTGTCATCTAGCCTATTCTAAAGGGTCTGTGTCGTCTGTAATCTGTGTATAATAAACAATATTTTATTAAGAAGCTCGCCGCAAACAGTCTGTTATTACCCGTTTATTATATTACACAGCTGAAGACGCAGTATCAAGGGGAAGCGATGTTGTGCAATTTGTATCAGTCGCCAGGGGTCGCCGCGTCCGAAGTTTTGGTGCCAGGGCGAGCGACCATGTCTCGTGTAACTTCCCAAAACATCGTCAGACTCGATTTGTTTTTATCGTAAAAGGCGGGACGGCTCCCTCGGCATATTATGTTCATGAGAGAGTTTTTACTCTCTGGCGTCTCTTCATAAAGCTGCTCGTTTAATACAATCAAATGTAAATGACATACGCTATTAGGTCGCTGATTTGGTTTTTATTCTTTGTTACTTTCCAATGTTTTAAACATTCTACCCTGTCTAGATTACAGTGCAGACGGAATGAAAATATGTAATAATTATGTTCTGCTTAATGTTTTTCCCTTCATACATACATACATAGACTCACGCCTGTTTCCCCGAAGGGGTAGGCAGAGGCATATTAAACGCCCACTTTTCGCCAGTGTTTTGATCTCACGTAATAGGTGGCGAGCCTATTGCCGCTTATCGGGATATTTTGTTTGCCAGAGCCTCGTCCGTTAATCGGCAGGTGCACCACTTGCAGGTGAGGTTGGCTTGGGACCCTAAGTTCTTGGTGGGAACCCTATGCACCTTCCTTATTTTTTCCTTCATACATGTAGAGATTGTCTCCGTTGCGGTAATCACGCTCTTTTTGTCGAATTTTGTGAAAAGGTTAATCCTCTGAGCTTTTTTAGTGCGACACATCGATATCCGGGCCCACTCTCACCCGACACACAGCGACACTCGACACCCGACACCGACACCTGACACCTACACCCGACACCGACACCTGACGCCTACACCCGACACCGACATCTACACCCGACCAGTGTGAACACAATCAAGTGGCGGCTCGCTCCTACCTCACTGCAAATACCTACTTATTACACGAGTCCTGCGGGACGCAATATTCACATCTTTCATTCATCTCAAACATTCTCGAACAAAATGAAAAGCCAAGCTATATCTTATCTACATAAATGAGTCCACGAATACACAGTGCTTTAGTTGAGTTTATGATTGAGTCAACTACAACTGTAGCTGAATGCCCAACGAGGCGCTAACTAATGCATTATTTAATGTTATCTCTTAGAAGCGACTTGTGATTGTTGTCCTTTATGGTTTAATTCTACGAACTCTAACTGAATTTGCACGAAATTCAATTTATCTTGACGTGGCTGACATCACAATGTGATTTATTGGTACTGAGTCCCGCGGACGCCCGTCCCCGTAGAGCCCGACGCACCAGGCGTCTGCCCCCCACGGTGCGTCGGGCGCTACGGGGCTGATCTCTTATTTCACTTAGAAATCGCATTAAAGTTCAGTTAGAGCTACGTGCTCGCGTTGAGTAATAATGTCATTATAATAATTAATAACCACAAAGTGCTCAACACGTAAATAATAATGATGCTATCCAATGTCGGTACGCATACACTTCTACATATTATATACACAGTTATCTGTCTACTTTAGCCTCATTTTACTTTCAGGCTTGTTTTTAGATACAAAGAGATAAACTTTCCATATGAGTAGACATTTATACCCCGAAAGTGTTGTTTAGTACTTTCGTTCGAGCGGATCTGAGTTTACTTTAAATACTTGCTGTAAAGTTGTGTGTTATATCGTAGAGATATGATTCTTGGACCGCGCCGTATATTTCTATCATAACTGCGTTGGTTTTGAACTTGTGCTGTTCTCGTGTAAAATAGAGGATGATGTGAAGTAAGTGGAGTGCGTACAGAGCACTGACACACACATGTGTATGAATTAGTCACGGGCGGCTTTTAAACAAGTTGCTTAAACTTGTCCAAGGTCACGAGCCGGTGCCGCCGATATAAAGTGATATGAAGTGGCGTCCAGTACATTAATCATGGCTCCTCCGTCCCATCGCTCCCGGGGGATGCTTCCGATATAAATGAGTTGGTGTCGTGTGTCGTGTGTGGCCGGAGTGTGGGCCGGAGCCGCGGCCGCGACGTGTTGTTTCTACGTCGCGCGTCGTCAGTTTACGCAAAAACCAACAATACGGAGTTTTTCTCCATTATCTGCGCGACATATATTTGCTACATAAGTACCAGACTACCAATGTATCAAGGCACGCCTGTGTTTATTGGCGACGGGCGCATTCACTTAACTTGTGTTATTGTGTTACTTTACTTCTCAATATTGCGGGGTAGTAATAAGCTGTCATTTGTTTGAATATCTAAAAGAAAACCGTAAATATTTCTGAAACAGAAATTGTGCGTAGGCAGCGCCCGGTGTGAGGGGGAGATGGGGGTAAGCAAGAGTCCCTCGTACGTCACTTGTTTAACTGCGGAGCGATTTCAATAAAAGTTTTGGAAAGGACTTAGAAGAGTTTACGGATTGTATTTTATAACAATACTCGTATATATTAATGTGGTATCAAATTATTAAAATAATACATTTGTTTAGAAAGAGTTCATTTGCATGTTGTTCATATGGTGAGCTTTGTTGTATCCAATACAATCAGCCAATCCAACTGTAACTATTTACTTGAGTGAATATTCGAATGACTACGTACAGATGTGAGTAGGAACATTTAAAACATTATAACACAATAAGCCCACAACTAGAGTTAATCCCTGCGTCCCGGAGGACATCACTGACATTCAAACTATTTCGAACACTCCAACAAAGATAATCACTGATACTTGAAATATAATTTATTATTTATAAATATATTGGCCTTGTTATCTGTTAGCTATCAGACGAATTTCGAGGTAAAACATGTTTAGTCTATCAAAACTGATAAGTGCTTTTATTATTTACGTGGAGCATTTCTATTCTGTTTATTAATTCTAGAATACAATTGTGATCCATTATAAAGTAAGCGAGGCGTATTTAATAACTTATTACTTATTTATAAGTTTGAGACAAAGATTGCGATCATATACAGGGTGTTTCATAACCCCCGTCCGATCAATGAAGGGGTTGTAGGGTAGAGTAAAATGATGAGGTATTTGTCATTAATTCACGGAAATTAAAGATAAAAATTTCCCTGGTAAATTTAATTAACTTTAAATAATATCACATCAGATTACCCATGGCAACACTGTAGGCTCATAAATCGTAATAACTAGGTATCTAGCTAAAGTTCATAAAAGGTCGTTGAGTGCATCGGCCGGCGCCCGGCGGCCGCGTCTAGTTACTTAATCCTTTGACAAAAGCCGAACGTCAACTTTACACGTGCCATCATTTTAGGTAGGTAGGTATACCCATTTTATTTATGAGTTTGTCGCAACAGCTGGTTTATTGCATTAGGTAAAACGGAAGGTATTGTTTACGTTGTTTGTTTGTTTCGTAAGAGTGCGTAGCCAACTTTGGTGTCCGTGTATTCACACATTTCAGATCACACGAAGGCCTACGACATGACCTTACGATTCTTAGATTCAGTTTTAAGTGCCTTCTGAGTACGTGGGCACCCATCCAAGTGATGACCTGTGCAACCGTTACTTAACTTTGCCAAACTATTACGATCCAAAAGCTTAGTCACGCTATGAGCGCTGCAGTATTTACGGTAATTACTAATTGTTTAAATCTTACTTAGGCAGGTTACCTTTAATTCCGAAAAACATCAACTTACTTGTAAGCTGCGTACGACGATCATGCTCCACATGTCGACCGTAAAGGTTAAGACACCTACGGTACCTTTTCATCAAAGGTACCTATTTGAAAGCACACTAACTAGCACACTGTAGTTCACGAGGTAGTGAAGCCGTTGAACAACGCGCTCCGACGGCACTGGCAGACCTCGTGGTCCAGCGAACTGTTCCTCCTTATCACTACGTGCACCTGTATGAATTGCATTTACCCCTACCTAAACACATCGAAATGTTAAAGTATTCAGAGTTTGAATACGACCAACGACGTAACTATTTCACAACGTAAGTTATTCCGGAAGTCCGAACGAAAATAATCCTAGGGCAAGATTGAGTGATCAGTAGGCAAATTGAAGTCGTAAAAAATAGCCAGCTAGGGATGTAACCAATGATATTTATTGGAGTTCTGTTTTTATCGATATGTTATTATTGTCCCCGTACGAGATGGGCACGTATCCAACGCAAAATTGTTGTTTGTTTTTAAAATATTGTTATAACATAAAAATGATGTAACTTTTTTATTTGATTTAGGTTACCGAAATTAGTAGATCATAGTCTTTTGTCTATGATCGACTAAGTTCTGTAACACAAAAGTATTATTTAAGTCTTGTTTACGTAATGTGTCGATATCGTAATATCATTAATGTAATAATTCTTTGAAAAATGAATGGTGTGTCACATTTCATGTTAAAATTTATTAAATCGATATTAGCTGCTATCGAACGTAAACATCTCTACCGCGTTTCGGTATTGTGTCGAGCGGCTCGTTTGACAGTATAATTGCACTATTTTAAAGGCGGCATGCCCTTCGACACGAAAAGCCGACAATATTTTAATAGAATTAATAGAATCATGAAGGATACCGCTGCTGAGTGGAGTGTTGCTAGTTTAGGGAATTTTCCCTAATTTCGGGGTAATGTTTCTCGTTAATACTATACTAAGGAAATAAATTGTGATGTTTTATGAAGACCTGGATTTTTTTTATTATTTTTCCTAGTATGTCTGGCAAGTCAGTAATATGTGGTTTCGGGATCGGACAGGGGGTTATGACACACTGTATATACTGAGGTCACAAATAGCAACAAGAATGTCATAGCTATAATCGGCTGTCAAATCATATAATAATAATAAATAAACAATAATCTAGTTGCCGTGTGGTTGAAGGCATAAATTACAAGTGTCACCACCCCCTGTCTTCCCGTGGGTGTCGTAAGAGGCGACTAAGCGATAACACGATGCAAATACCATCTTTGTGTAGAGACGGAAAACTCGACATCAAACTCTAGACGACTGCCTCGTTGGTCTCGCGGCATAAATGTGCGCGTGGGATCGGGAGGTCCCGGGTTCGATTCCTGGGTCGGGCAGTGTTATTGGGTTTTTCTGTCACGAAATTCTCAGTAGCAGCACAGAGTCTGGAAATGTGCCCGGTACGTCAATAGGCTCGCCCTTTATTACGTGGGACTAAAGTATATCTGGCGAAAAGTGGGTGTAGAAATACATCTCTGCCTACCCCTTCGGGGATAAAAGGCGTGACGTTATGACGTTATGACAAATATTTCGTTTACGCTTTATTGACGCTTAATTGTAAAATACCTACTCATTTATCTAGTATAGGAAGTCATGGTACATTCTATCACATTCACTCAACACCATCTAGTTCCAAACTAGCAGAAGTTTGTAATAGGGGTACTAGATAATGGATAAACATACATAATTATAAGTATACTTACTTCTTTTTGTTTTAAGTACATACATATTATATATAGAAACACTCAGACCAAGACAAACATCCATGTTCATGCACACAAATATTTGACTTGAGCGGGAATCGAACCCGCGACCTTCGGCGTAGCAGTCGCTTACACTCCCACTGCGCTAACCGTTCCTTACATTATGTATGTATGTATGTAAACAATAATCTACTCGGATGACGGTTAGTCTTTATCATAATCACATTTATGGCCGGATTCAACATTCGATCTATCTATGGATTTGTCTATTAGAGATAGGCTTAGACTATATATAATCTTATTTAAATCCAGAGTGAAACAGCTGTTGTTGGATAAATTGGCGGAAGTATCCTAATAATATGTTTATGTATATTGGTATTTAGTGTATGTATATATTTAATATTATTATAATTTGTTATGTATTCTTAGTTTATAATTACTATATATTTTATATTTTGTATAGCTACTTATTTATTAATATGTTCTTGTACTATCGAATGTATGTATTTTAAACTATGTATATAATATGTATTATGTTTATGCTACAAAAGTTCTTCTTCACTCACTTCTTCAATACACCTACTTTAATCTCTGCACCACTCTAAGGTAGACTGGGAGAGAATGCCCAAGGCATTAAGTCCGCCTTTATACGCTTCAGTGTATATAAAGTTATTAAATAAATAAATAATATGTCTAATACTTATGTACCTGTAGTAGCCACATCCATGGTAGATTGAATTTTAACACCGGCTTCTAATAATTCAGCAAAATAATTAATTTCAAGAAATGTTATTACATGAATAAATGCTGTAGAAATGAGAGCACTGAGAAGTATGTGTGGTGTGTCTTTGACCGAAAGAGTAAAGAATTGTGTGATAAAAGAGTGTTGTGGGGTAAAAGAAGATATAGTGACAGGCATCGAGAAATGTATGCTAAGGTGGTTTGGGCATGTGGAGAGGATGGTTGACGAAAGACTGACCAAGCAGATATATAAGGCAAGTGTGAATGTGACAGGACGAAGGGGAAGACCTAGGCGGACGTTCTCTGACCAGATTGGAGACATCCTAAAAACAGGACAGGTTAGAAGTACCCTAAAGCACAGCAGCTAAGAGCATGCATGAGGAATCTGATGGGAGTGAATGAAGCAAGAGAGATATGTCAGGATCGTTGCAAATGGCGTTCCGTAGTCTCTGCCTACTCCTCCGGGAAACAGGCTTGAGTCTATGTATGTATGTTATTACTCTCATTTGATGCTTATGAAGTTGCGTCGATAGTTTGCCGCAGTCACGTGTGGCGGACTTTCTACATTTTCTACACCAATACGAAGATCTCTCCGATATAACTACAGATTTTCTTTATTCTCCTGGCGGGCTGTAAAAAAGGTAACCTCACAGAACAGACAACCTTGTCACGGTTATGGTAGGTAACTAGGTTATTTATAATTCTGAAATTAATTTAAATGAAGATTTAACTAGGGATAAATCACACAATAGAAATAGACGCTAAACTGCAGAGGGTCCATTGGGGCGCAGGAATAAGTTGTGTAGTTATACACTGTGCAGGGACCGCTGGCATTGAAAAACACAAGTAGTTGATGCGCAATTAGCGTTGATTGCATTGCAGACTAATTAGTTTTTTGTAGCAGAATTAACAATCTCAGACTTTTTTATTTTAGCCCGAGTGGGCGGTGACCAGACAGATCGTCTTCTCATAGACATGGACTAACCTATTCATAGAAATACAATAAATAAACCATTATAACTTTACGAAGACGTTGTTGTATAGATGGATAGCCGCGTCATACTTGTTTGTTGAATGTTATATTCCTATTATACTTTAGGCTATTTCTATCAAACCACTAAAAGCTATTTATGGTTATTTGTGAAAGGGAACAATCACGGTTTCATTACTGTAATTTGCGTGGTAATGTACGTGGGTTATTTTTGTTTACACGTATAAGTGTTTATAAAAAGGAGTAGCGTAGGGGATTATTGTAAGAAAATAACATGTTTTGCTCAGTTTATGAGGCAGCCACTAAGTACGATGGTAGGCGGGTGGCGGCGGCCCACGCTGTTGATCAACTGTTAGCGATCTGCGCTATAATTACTGTCAATGGATCAGTATCAGAATAAAAACAGATCCAGGCCAAGGTCGGAGTACGTTACCACTAGAAGTTAATACAAATTGTAAAAACCAGCGCAGCGCGTGTCGAGCGAGTCCCGTGTTCATTCTTACGACGACTTAATCACGTTAATGATACGTTTTAATATGTGTAATAATGAGTTTAAGATAAGCCACTATTACCATTAGGTTATCCTTATAACGACTGTCGAAGTTATTCATGACAACCGGGACCGACGTCTCAAAGTACGATAATTAAAACCTGAGGCACGGGGCAAGCGATGATGAACAACCTAATACGCACATAACTTTGAACAAGCCGTGAACCCGAGACACACTGCATACCTAGCAGTCGATGGCAATAGCAAAAAATATCGTTTCTATACTTTTAGCGGGTGGTGTGTATTTTTGTGTGCCCTACAGCCTCCATTTCCCCTCTGCCCAAGAGCCCAGTTCGGCTTAAGACGTCCGCGACTCTACTCCATAGTAAATGATACAAATAATCTAATATTTAATTATATTTTTACTTTGTCGTAATCTCAGCCCCTTAGCTCTTATAGTCTGAATTAAACTGGACATAACGATGCTATAGAGGTACCAGGTAATTTATTACAGAACTCTTATAAACCAAATAGTGTTCACTACTTTAAATAAATGAGGAGCGTGCTTTTAAACATGAGAATTGTTCGTTGCAAGCGCGGATGCCACAAAAGTTTGGTAGTGAAAGCGCTCCTAGTGCGCACAGCGATGTGGGTTTGAACCAAATATACTTCAACTTTTGTACGATCCACAGATATTTGAGCGCATTGGGCATTCTATGTACCTGTGTTAACATGTTTGAACGGTTCAGGAATGGCTAATTACGTAATTTCCTCATTTAGTAATCACTTAACAATATCTACTCCTAGTTCTCACGCTTGTAAAATTAAGTTTCAGTTTAGAACTTGCAATTATTACAAAAAGTCATATTGTAACCTGCCAAAAAATACCCTATTTGCACAGAAGCCAAACCTGCAAATTCTGCAATCATCAGTGCTCGTAGTACTTACTACTACATAACACCCATCAATTCACCTGTAAAGTGACTGTCTTAGACTGTACAACATACTAGATTCGATTCCACAGCGACCAAGCTCTGTGTTCAAAGTTATTATACACGTACTGGTGCCAATAAACTGAGCTTATTATTTCCTGGTTGAGCTCACACATAATATAATGTACCGTGCCACATCATAATATCAGCGTGTGAAATGTTTTATAGTAAAAAAATATTCAAAAGCGTTCATTAGTATCCCAAAATGCGGGACCTTAATTTGATTATGTTCATAAAAAAGATAAATACAACTCAATTCTAAAACCTTTCTATATCAGCTGTGAATACATTGATAAATTGTAGATGTAGATGCGTTTTATTAGTTTATTTAAATAGCTAAAATGTTGTGTTCGGCTATTTTGTTGGGCCACTGTACGCTGTCGAAGTTCTTACATTCGCACCGCTTCGCAAAGTTCCGAAACGCTCCGCAACGCGCCGCGACGTTTCTTCGCCACAACAATTAGCATGAACCAAAGTTATGGTAATGTCTGTCATAATCTCAAAGTGCTAATCTTGATGGCATTTGAATTCTGAATATTCTAATTAATAAACTGAATGTACACCTTATAGATATTAGCTCTGCGAATCTTTTTAGGGTTCCGTACCTAAAAGGTAAAAAACGGGACCCTATTACTAAGCCTCCGCTGTTTGTCTGTCTATCACCAGGCTGTATCTCATAAACAAAGATAGCTAAAAAGCTGAAAATTTCACAAATTATATATTTCTGTTGGCGCTATAACAACAAATACTAAAAGTTAAAAAAATTTAAGTATTAAGAGGGTCCCATACAACAAATGTGTTTCTTTTCGTATCTTTTGCTCCTTGCTAATTCCTAACGGTTACAGGTAGAGGCTTAAAATTTTCACAGAATAATTATGAAGTTGTATATTACCTTTCAAAATAAATAATTAAAAAAAAAATAAAGTAAATATTTAAGGGGCGCTCACAACAAACGTAATGTTCAAGCAATTTTTTTCTCGATCTTAATAAGAGATACTGCCTCGTTGGTCTCGCGGCATAAATGTGCGCCTGGGATTGGAAGGTCTCGGGTTCGATTCCCGGGTCGTACAAAGTGTTATTGGGTTTTCCGGTAGGAAATTCTCAGTAGCAGCACGGAGTCTGGTAATTTGCCCAGTACGGCAATAGGATCACTCCCTGTTACGTGTGACCTAAAAATTCATGGCGCAATGTGGGTGTAATATTACACCTCTGCCTACCCCTTCGGGGATACAGGCGTGAGTCTATAAAAAAAATATAATAAGAGATAGTAACTTAAAAAATATTTAAGTATACATCCAACAAATGATGGTACGGAACCCTTCGTGCGCGAGTCCGACTCGCACTTGGCCAATTTTTTAAATATTCTCATTACAATTGACAAAGGTGTTATTTGTTTTAAGCATTGCTTTAGAGTTGTTATAAACCTGAAGGAAGTATATAAAATCAAAGCACCTCGGACCTACATATGTATAGTGTAGTGAAAGGTGTAAGGTAACACAGGGTGGCGTTACATGTAGTCGGCGCCGCGCACTCGTGTCACCGCGCGACATCATGTTAGGCGCCGGCGCCGCAGCCGCCACCAGGGTTAAGCGATAACACTTTCACACACTGTCACACGTCACGCGTGATGTCGCTTGCTCTATGAAGTGACGTCGCGCGGATAATTATGTTAATGTGACGCGACGCGTCAGATTGGGATATTTTTCTGTGGCACAAATAACGAGCTTCCTCCCCTTACAGCGCCTGTCAAGCTATTATTTTACACACACGTATGGAAACTAGGCGCCTACCGGCAGTATATGCGAGGTTTTCTTAGTTGTGCCTGCGGCTAATGTGTCTCGGCTGTGCGCTCACTCGTAACTCAGCCTCGTAAATAATGGCTAATGAACATAATGTAGCTGATTCGTTGAATTTATTTCGCGACTAATCGAGCTCGGTGACTTAGCGAGTAAGTCGCGAAAACATCTGGGACGCGTCTGTGTAGAGTCGCCAGAGCACACGCTGAACAAGGTTTATTTATAGACAAAAAGTTTTCGCTGAAACTGAACCGGCGTAGGGTAGCGTTGGCGGTGCGCCGCACGTCGGCAGTGATCAGCCCCTCTGAGCCTTTTACTAAATACCGAAGTAATCCGGGCAAAGCAACAACAATTTATTTTACAATAATATAGTTACTTCGTGTTCAGTGAGACGCGTCCATGCTCTGCGCGCCGCTGATTGCGGGATTTGGTGTTTATGGAGTACTGCGACACTTATACACGCGTACACACACGCACACACGCGCGCAGTGCACATGCGGCTGCACTCTCGCTGATGACTTGTTAGTTTGTGCTGTGCACCTTCTGTTTGTGTTCGTACTTAGTCGTATTGTCGGCGCTGCTTCAAACTTACGAGTATTTCAAGTACAAGCATGAACTGTGCCGCACCAGTGTTCTTCTCTACAGCTTTATTGAAAACATTAACTGACGTAAAAGTGTTTTGAATAAAGCGGACAGTGTTGACGCGGAAGTGTGGCCTGCTTGTGGCGGACACTAGACGATGCACACGTACTATTATGAGGGCACGTTGGACGTTCTCGTATTTATTCGACTGACATATTTAAGCCAAGTCATCCATGAAACGGATGTTCATTCAAATCTTCCAGTGAATGGCGTCGTGTGAATGATGCGCCATGTTTAGTTTAAAAAGGAAAGTCGGCCATGTGCCGTGTGATGTAGCTAGGGATTTCAAATTTCAGGTTCCTGGGGTAAGAAATACCTTTCGTGTAAATACTGTCGAAGGAATAACAACCCTTCAAAAGTGACCCTTAATCTACATATGTAATTTACCTCATAATGTGTCAGTGTCACAAAGGCATTGTGTTCGTAATTAGTCAAAAAACTTTGAGGATTGAAAATGGCAGGTATCATATAATATGTATGCGTATATATTATATATAGTGTCGTATATATTTTAATTAACATTTAAATAGCATTTTATCCATCATATTAATATTAATATTATTTTAGTATATACATATAATTATTACGGGTATATCATCTGGTCCTGCGAGAATACCAGCGTTGCAGTTATCTGCAACCATAGCTGACGCAGGTTCCAATTTGTACTCCAATCCGTTTGATAATGTTTACACCAACGAATTGTTATTATATAGATAATAGACATAATACGTGCTTAGTTTTAAGGCTTTGGAGACACAAATAAAATATTTCTTTTCTTTTTTTTCGTTTCAGGTACTGCCGCGCGCCGTCAACGAGTGAACGCCGCGCGGTCAACCAGCGGACCGCGCGCCGTCAACGAGTGAACGCCGCGCGGTCAATGAAAGTCACGAATGATTCACGGCTGGTGTTACCAGATGACATTTATAAATTACCTTGTTTACTGACTAAAATTACCGTGTTTTGAGTAAAATTACCTTAAACTTATTTTCAAATTACAGTGTATATTACAGCGTCGATTAAATTAAACGGTTTTTATAATTATTTAATACTTTTATTCAAAACTTCTTGCTCATAAATCGACGAAGTCATTTTATTCATTTATCTTTTGGTGGGAGTAAATAAATACAGTTTCCATTATTTTCTCCGAAAGGATTGTTGTCAAAATGTGAGTCAAAATATTTCCCTATAAGGTCTTCGTAATTAATTTATTTCTTTTTCTAGTTTAATTTATTTCTTATTCTAGTTTTTATATCAATTAACTTTTTCAAGTAACGCAATGACCACACACAACTAGATACTAAACTTTCGTCTATGAATACACCTACTAACTACAAATTTTAACATAAGGTATGCTCATGAAAAACACTACCTAAAATATTTTTAATTCTGCCGGATTATATTACCTGCCAAGTAATGAAATCGTTAATGATTTCCCCAACATCACCAACTGTGACTGCCGGTGTTGCCAATAAAGGATTAGGTACTCGTAAGAACATAATATGTATATTTTTGAGTAAAAATAAGAGTATTATTTACACGGTAATTAATATTTAAAAATACCTTAGAAAAGAACACGGTAGTAGCTTATTACCGTAGACCGTGTCTTGCTCAAAATTACCGTGCATCTACGGTATTTACCGTGTATCTGGTAACACTCGGACGTGAAACATTCGCGGGCAGCGCGCGGTCCGCTTCGGACCCGCGCGTTGGCGACGAGCCGTCATCGCGCGGCAAGCATGCGAGCAGCGAGTTGCCACCGAGCCGTCCACGCACGGACGGCGGGTGGACCACCGGTGACGCTACGGAGTTGATGTAGTGAGCACATACCCATACAAATTCATATAAAGAATACTAACCGCACGAGGCGAGGCGGTGCGGAGTGGGTGCCGGGTGGCTCTAATGAGCGTTGACCTTAATGCTGTTTGGTAGCAATTTTGTCTTTATTGTCAGTCGCCTAACCAATTTTGATCCCCTAATATATAATATAAGATACAAGTTATTACAGGTTAATGGGCCGAGATCCTGGGATCAAGCCTCTAAACACGGCGCAAGCCCGGTAACAAGCGAAGGCATTTCAAAAAAATTGGGCAAGTACGAGTTGGACTCGCGCACGAAGGGTTCCGTACCATCATCTACAAAAGAAAATCACGTTTGTTGTATGTATAATTAAATACTTTTTAAGTTTCTACCTGTTTATTAAGATCCAGTAACAAATTGCTTAAAAATTACGTTTGTTGTATGGAAGCCCCCTTTATTATTTTCTTTTTTTATTTAATTATTTATTTTGTAAGGTAATATACAACTACATATTCTGTGAAAATTTTAAGCGTCTACCTGTTACCTTTCGTAATTTTGAGCAAAAAATACGAAAAAAAAAACACATATGTGACCCGCCTTAATATATTTTTTTTATTATTTTTAGTATTTGTTGTTATAGCGGCAACTGAAATACATAATTTGTGAAAATTTCAGCTTTCTAGCTATCACGGTTTATGAGATACAGCCTGGTGACAGACAGCGAGGCTTAGTAATAGGGTTCCGTTTTTTACCTTTTAGGTACGGAACCCTAAGAACGAGCCGATATATCTATATCGGTAAGCTATTGAATCGAGTCAGACAAATCACTCAGCGGGCCTCACCAAGTATTTCTGAAAGTTATAAGAGTGACGAGTTGCTAATAGTTTTCAATTATCAAGTATTTTTCAGCTCTATAAAGGTGCTTTTGACAACGAATTCAGTTAGGTATTTAATGTTCTTAGTATTACATCAATCTATAATACAATATTCAATGTTTGAACCGTAACCGAAACTTGTCGATCACGAATAATAACGCTATGCAGCGATACCTTTACGATATACCTTCGACTAGACTTGGTGTTTAGTTGTTCGGAGTCAACTTGCAGATTTAACCCATTTAACGGAAACAGATGCTATCAAAATTGCCTGATCTTTGCTACTCAAAGGGATAGCTATATTTTACAGTTACAATCAGGATCATCTTAATATATAAAATCCTTGCGTTACTGACTGACTGACAGACACGCTACAGCCGAAATTACTGGGCGCAGGAAGCTGAAATTTGGCATGTATGTTCCTTGGGGATAGTAGGGGTGCATTAAGAAGGGATTTCCCGAAATTCCCACGGGATCGGCCAAAAGGGGTAAATTTTAAAAAATGCAGGCGTAGCTGCTGGCGTCTTCTAGTTTAATATAGGAGACATCATAACGAATGTCAAAAGTTTTTGACTGTGATGTCAGTTTGATTTTGAATCGGGTTTAGCGAGACAGTACCGTATTTGATGTTTATATTCTCTTCAGTTTAAATAAAATAAGTTTATTAATAAATATAAATGTAATCAAGAATTTTATCGAGTATAGTTATAACGACCAAAATCTCTGGTAATAAATAATCTTTCAGACAAACTACCTAAATAAAATAAGGAGAGCTGATCGCAACCAGGAATTTTACGTTAGAGAACCCCATATTGAGCACAATTATTAGCAGATTACGCCACTTTATACAGTGGCTGTCAAATCTGTATAACTAATCCATGTTACTGTGCAAAACATAATGTAAGAGAGTTAATAATTCAGAGGGTATAATAAAAAACATATTTCATAATAATTTTTTATACAGATTTCATCGGCATTTTGAGGCGGACGCGACTCATTACGTTACTTTATTAATTGAAACTAGCTTTTGTTATAAGCTCGCTCTTGACAGACAAAAGCTGTCCTCGTTCGTCGAGAGCTCTGTTGTCGTTCAGCCATTGATTATATCTCTATAAAAAGTTAAATTTTCGATTGCCATTTTCTCTTTGGTCGATCTGACTGCCGTGTAGGAAAATTACATTTTCGGAGTGTTGGATTTTCTGCTAATAAAAGCGAGCATTTTAAAGGGATTTTAAAAAGGTATAGTGATATTTCGTTAAAATATGTCCATCAAGTGCTGATGATAATTATTATGCTATTCATTACGTTGTTGACGACATAAATAGTCATTTATTTATTTAATATTTAGTTTTGGTCCCTTGCAATGTAATGCGCACTTGTTAGATATTTAATACGAAAATAATCGGGAACAAGTATTATGATAGTATCTTCAAAACAAGGTATCCTTGTTCTCAATATCATGGTTTGCGAGAGACACAGCTGCTCATAGGTTCACTCTGTCGGCGGTCGTGGCTTGAGCGCGTCCCGCATGGAATATTATTCTAACCATCCACAAGCCGGTCCGTCGTCGGTTTTATTGCATCGCAGCTTATTTCTCGTGTTGGATATAGCTTGACAGAGCTATAATTAACGTTTACAATGTCACATCAAACAAACCGCACACATCATTACACTAGCGGACGGTTACAATACAACCAACCTCGGCCATCGTCGCAGCAGGCTTTCCCGCTGCTGTTTACATTCACCAAACATCATTACAATCGCGTACATGTGTGAGCAAACTATACAACTTATTATCACTGATTCCTCTCAATATGATTCTCTATCAAATAAGAGATTGTTATTATTAGTAAGACCGCTCGCAGGTCTGCTTGCAGTATTCATTGTGGTGGCTCGGGTAAACGATGTGTGCCGTATGTGCCACATCGTTTTACCAGTGGACCCGGTGACCGTGAGGGTCACGCACACGTGGCGACTCTCAATAAATCTGAGGAGGCTGCGAGGTGGATGTAATTTGATTTGTGGCTGAGTCATGACTAACTGCGCACACATACGTCGTCGCCAAATCATTCACGTCGGCAATAACCCGCGGTATCTCAGCGTCGTCTCTCTTTGTGTAGTGCGCACTCGTCTGTATCGATATTGACGGATTCAATCGCGCCATGTCTTATAACATTACGGTTTATATTTGACCACGGCGGCGGCGTCTACTCTCAGACGACTCGACGTGAGATTTATTGTTTGTACAAAACCGCTCCAATATTTTCATGTTATCACTCGGCTAAAGTAGACTTTCATCACATTTTTTGTTGTTGGCTTAGCTAACAATATTACTGTTCTTGTCAACGTATACGCGTAAATCTGTTATGTGTAGCGTCAATAGTCGCACTGCAATGACTGAGGTTTGGATGATTCTATTGCACTGACGAGTTGTCGTATATAAACACAACGTGTAAACACGATTTGAGAGGCGAGCTGCAACTCCGTGAAGGTCCCCAAATGTTTGCGTTATAATATTCACATGTTGCATTCAATTGGAAATTGCCCAACGACCAATAATGTTAAAAGCATGAAAACATAGTGGCTATTTGTAAATGTTTTATTTGTTGTCGATAAATAAAACAATCGCACATTTAAATAATCTGTATTATATTTGAAAAGCATTTTGTTAAAGTCCGCTGTGAGCTGTGGCTGAACAACGATATGAACAATAATAATTCTTTATTGTAACAATAATAATTCTTTATTGTAACAACAAGTTGAAAATATTCGTGAAATATAGATAAACATTACGTTTGTGCATTTTCTTTTAAACAAGCGTAGTTTATAGCTTCGGTGCCTTTGTAGTCGTCTTCAGAAGTGATAGATACACCCATTAATAACTCCGATTTACTGGCCATTATTTATGGAAGTTCATAAGATATATATTTGCTCCTGATACATTTGTCGCCGACGTGTCGCTCAACAGCTCGTTTGTCGCGCAATATCATTTTATAAAAATCTCGTTTAGTGTTACTGAATACGCTATTTTATATTAAATTCTTTGAACAAAATGGAACGACGCGGTGACACGACGATTCATAAGAAAGTAGTTATAATTCAATGAGTGGTGACAGACGCTCTGGAAAATTACTGTGATTGACGAAATTTATCCCCATTGAGACGTGACTGTTATAGATATTGTGTGTGGACGCTGGTCTGTCTAGCGTGTAGGACGCGCCTGTTGATCTGTCTTCGCGTCTACAATATCTAACGATGGTGAATCCAGCTTGAGTTAACAAGTCACGATAAAGGTGTTTCAATTATTTTTCTCTGTCGAAACACGTTTTTATTTAAATCGACAAATGATAACGACCTGTAAACGCAACCCTATTTCAAGTAGTTACTATGGCAGCCATTTTAATTTCTCTTGGTAGGTTCACAATCCATTTTAATTCGTAGCTTGAAATTATAAAACATATTGGGCTTTTTTTACTGCGTGAAATATAGGTTTTATTTCTGAGCAAAGCAGAACTTTTAAAAATGAAATACATATAAAATGATCTTACTGATCATACAAAGGGATTATCTGTCAACACAAGATAATAAATCAAAACTAGACCAGTTTCATTTACTAATAACATAATCTTAGAATCATAAATAAAATTATGATTCTTTGAAATCTTCTGAACATTGGGTTATATTTATTTGAATATTTTATTTCGATACTAATAAACTTGGTCTTGCACTTAAGAGGAGGGGTAAACTGTTTTCCAGTAATTAGTAGAATAACATTTGGCTGTGTCTCTATATATTATTATAAACACAATCTATCTATAAAAATAAATACTGACTTAACAAAACTCTCGGTGGGAACCTTAGAACACCTTATTTTCGAGACAGCTTTATTAAGCTTAATCTTCGTTTTATCTTCGTCGTTTCATTCTCAATAATTAGATAGTTTGTAGTTAGCCCTAAGACTAAGTCGCACACCAACTTAATTAGACCTAAGTTCAAAGTAAGTGCGTACCATAGCTCGCTCCCTGTGACCTAAAATGTTCACAAAAGCCCGGCGGGCCAACCTTCGTGCAATAAATTCCCAATCCAACACAGTTATGTATTAAACCAAGTAAACATATTGCTTTGTGTGCAGTCTCGTTAGATGCGAACTTAGTTATGGCGAGAATGGGCTTGTTGCTCATAAAGCGTCTCGGAGGCTGAGCACCTGCATGCGACTTGCCCGTCGATTATAATTTAAATATTCTAAATGCCGTTAACGTTTTACGATTGCAGTCCTACAGAATAATATATAATAGTTGTTTTACACCTTAAGGTTTTACACTTAGCTGTGGTTCGAGGTCCTCTACGATAGTCATCAGAGATCCTAAGGTTACTTTTCTGTCCCCATTGACTTCTGAATAAAAGTCTTTGTATAGACACGAAAGATCTTCGTCATGATTATTATGTTTTTCTACGACTTCATAGAACGCGTTTGTGTTAGCTGCAGTTTCGGCTATGTATGTACTAACGTAAGAATATATGTGAATGGCTGCAGTAGTATAAATACAGCTAGTGAGTAACGTGCAGTAATTATCGCGCGCGTGCTCTTGTTCTCACGCCCACGCTATCACACCGTCACTGACCTCGCACACTGTTCTCAATGTAAATATAGTTCAGAAGGTATTTTTAAATATCTTGCCAGCATCGACTTTGTAGGTCAAGTTTACACCGCATATCTACAACACTTAGCTCTTACTGTAGTACACGTTACATGAAGCTATACATTGTGTAAGCATACATTTAGAGATTTCCAAATCCATCCTTTATTTAATTATTATATTTTTTTCTTTATAACTGTAAAAAAAAGATTTTTAATTACGTCTCACTCATGAATTGTCAACTTTACAAGGTCATTTAACGGGTTGCCCCATACCTCTGTGTTTCGAATCACAAGTTAAGAGTGACATTGCTTCAAAATGGCTTCCCAAATATGAACGTTCCAGGAATCGGACGCGTTCCACCACTACCAAGTATTAGATGACAGTGCTTTACATCGCTCAATTATAACCTGCAATGAAACTGCTTGTTAGTTTCGTGTTACACGTATATGTGTAATTTTGAGTTGATTGGGTTTGGGATTATTTGTTGTTTGTTGAATCGTCGCTCTGTCAGTGCCACTTAGTAGGAGTATTTCATTTAAAAATGTTTTGCTTTTTGGGACTATAATGTACTTCGTTATTTTTATGCTAAGAATGCGCAAACATCTTAAGAGTTCACAACGCTTTTCAAAGTGTACGAAACTTTTAGACATTGTCTCAGTTGAAAAGTTGTTTAAAAGGGTACAATCACCCGTTTATATGTTTGTCTTATACTAAAAATAACGTTCTTCATGAATATAAAAGTAAACATGTTTGTAGTTTGACGTTTCTCTATTTGGCACGCAGATAATTTATTACTTAAATATTAACTCGTACTTTTTAGCTGTAAAATACTTAAGTGAGCAAAGCTAGTGCTGACGGAATGCTTTTTTTCGAAGACAAGATGATATTTGTTTTTTATAACGCGCGTCAGTCACTGATGCGTATTCTGACAAATTATTTATTTAGTTTGTAAGAGCTGATTTGCACGCCTCTATCGATAAATACAACTATCGTACAAATCTCTCTGGTATCGTGACACCACAAGAAATTTGACTTGTCCTGTCATTGTATTGTCTGGTACAAATAACAAAATGCGCCGCGAACTTTTTTGCTTCTAAATTCTTCATAAAACTATGAGAACAATTGTGATTTTGCCGTGCTGAGATTTTTAAATGCCCTTATCTTGTGAATTTTGATCTGTGAGCTTAGTGCGAATTCATTTTTCTTGAGATTCAAATGTGATCGCTGCTACCCCTTGCTGATACTTATTATTATAATGCCTTCGATTGAATGTATATTTTATTTGATAAACGATGAATAGGCTGATTTTGTTAGATAAGGTATACTTTAATATACATCCATAAATTATTGTCTGATTGCTAGACAGACAATCAAGTCTTAACAATTTTCGTGATGTTTTTCCTGAACCTGGAAAATCTCAACGACCTAGCTCGAATATTATTTTCTCCAAAAAAGTTAAAAAACATGTTTTAAATTACACCTTTTCCGGCTATGAAGACAATAAATGTTTTTATTTTTGTTCGTAATAATATTGTGCATATCTGGCTAGACTAGCGGCCACAATACGCTCGGGACAGACTACACAAACAATTGTGTTGTGGCTCTGAGCTCTATGCCAAATAACATTGCTATTCATAATTTATTTTGTTCGATAAGATAAATTAATTTTATTTACTGACAGCTGTGTGTTAATTACGAAACGATTATTAACGAGCACTAATGGTTTTTGTTAACTATACCAAAAGATGTATATTAGGAACTAAAGAAATATCGCAAAATAAATAGTTTTCATTTCCAGGAACTGTCGTTTACCAAAACTATAGATAGTTTCAGAGGCATTGTATATATACATTACATAGGTGCAACACATAGAAGCCCTCCGGAGGGATTTATTTATACATGGGTATTAGCATTAGAGGCTTAGATGGGTCAATTTGTTAAACGTATAGATCTCGTCTGTGGGTTCCAAGTGCTCAGTGGCCGACTCACTGAATATCCGAAACCTCACCCCTAACTATAATTACAGTTTTCAGTAGCTTTAAACACAAGTACCTAAATGTTACATTTAAGTCAGTAAGTTTAGTGCTTTACTTATTTGGGACTACCCGTAATAACATTTTACTTTTGAATTGTGAGCTAAATTTTTTATAAGTAGTTAAGTTCATGATCATGTCAATATCTATGACACTCAAAGGCGTTCGTTTTATAGAAATTGATTGCTTTGGCCCAAAATCGATTTGGACATCGTAATTGACTTTTTCACGAGAGTGAGACGTCCTGAACAGTAATTGAATGGTCGATGAGCGATGCGAAAAGTATTTAGTTTTAGCGCTTTAGGATTTGGTGACAGCGGGTGAAATCGCTGACAATAAACTAGTTTAAAGGTCAAATAAATCTGGTGTGAACGCAGAACAAATCAGTTCGCTTCGTCGGCATTCAGCTTTAGTGTTGATGTGAGCATCCATGTATGACGGTGCGAGGCGGCCGTGCGTCGTGCGCCACCAGACGACTCTGTGACGTCAACACAACACGTGCAGGCTCTCCCACGGACACATTGTAGTCTGTAAGTCAGGGGATGTAATACGCGCTATCTGGAAACTTTGAGTTTAGTTGAAAAGTCAACTTCGCAAAATTACATAGTGCGCACAGCGCGTCGACCGGTGGCGGGACGTCGGGTCGCTCACTTTATATACATATCTGCTTCGTAGATAGCTGCGAGTCTAAGTGAGCTTTATTTCTGTTAACTTATTGTTCCGTAGAGATAATTCCTTTTGTTATTTTTGACACAAAAATAAAAGGATTAGACGACACTATCTGTAGATATTTCTAGTTATAGAACGTTCTCGTTGGTAACCAACGATGCAAAGGGCTTAGGTACGCTTCGATGTAAGAGTTCGATCAAAATAACACAGAAAAAGTTAAAAAAAAAAATATATTGGTAACAACAAGAAGGAAAATACTGCGTTTATTATATTACGTTGAAATAATATCAGGATGCTTTCATAAATGTTTATTGGGATCTTTGCATTTATCAATACACTATTAGTACCTACAGCTAAAACATATGCGTGTATAATATACATCTAAAATGTTATTTGTCGGCATAAATCACGATTTAGATTATAATTAAAACACAAATGATATCAATAGCTGTTATATTTTGTATATTAGTAGTGTCGGTGGTTTACCGCAAAGTGTAATTATCGCTAGTTACATGGTTATGTCACATATGTACAGGTAGTTAGAGTAAGTACAGTAGCAGTAGTGTTACTGTGAGTGTGTCACTTCTCTAATGGTCGGCGCTAACGACAGTTGTGTCTCACTAACGGTCAGAGGCGAGTGATTCCGAACGATCGCTGGCTGCAGTAAAACTCACATTCTTGGATACTTTAGGGTGCTTGTACACGGCGCATGTAGCTTGAGCATGTTGAGGCACTTGCGCGGGTTACATGCACCGTAAACATATCGTTTAAAACAATGTGCGGGTCCAGCGACTCAAGCATGTACCAAAGCGAGCCACCCGCGCAAGTAATTCGCGTGCTCTGCGACGCGCGCGGGTCACTCGCGCATGTTATCTGTTTAAATTACATTTTTAACATATGATTTTAAAATAATTTTCGTTCGTCGAGACATTTGACGCGATTCAAGTCATAAAGCTACCGCGCGAATAGCATGCATATGTAGCTCTTGACCACGAACAAATAACTTGTACATAGGTACAGCTTGCGCAAGTAGCCCGCGTCTTTACTTGCTCCAGTTATTTGCACCATGTACAAGTACAAGCGAGTAACTTGATCAAGTAGCTTGCGCATATTACCCACGCGTGTAACCCGCACCTTTACTTGCTCCAACTACATGCACCGTGTAGAAGCACCCTTAATCAAATTAGTCGGTGGAATTGAAACCCTCGTCGATGTTAGGGCAGGCGGGCCCGAGAGTGGTCGTCTCTGCGTCGTAAAAGCGTCCAGTCACCGGCCTCGTTACGATGACATCTTAAAAGTTGCGCTCGCCGTCGATCCAACAACTTACTTACTTGTTGGAACCAATAAACATTGAGTGACATGACGCGCCCCGCGGCGCCGCTCGCCTTTATGTTAATGTGACGAATTGTACCGGCGGCGCCTCGACCCACAGCCCCACTAACCAATATTAGCATCTTCAATGTTACTTTAATTAACAAAACTTTCAAGTTAAGAGAGGTGAAAGGCGCCGTCTGCTGATGCAACACACTCGCTACACATTTATTAGTTCGGCCGAGTCCCTCGAGGCGGCTGTAATTTCTACCTTGATAGACGTTTCAGAAAATACGGCGCACACGTGACGGCCCCTGCCAAGGATGTATTGTACTTAACGTACACAACGAGCGTGTGGCGGTACACTCATGAGAGTGTACACACTGTACACTCGTGACGAGTGGTTGTGCGCTAAACGCGCCGAGTGTCTCCGTGTGGTCGCGCGTCCGTGGCGCATTACGTATGCGAGCGACGCGCGCTCTGCTATCATGCCGGCGACGCTCGTTGCATCTTATACTTATTATCCCGTCATCGTCTGATCTCACTGCACATTAGATAATCCCGGCTCAGACGTACCGGGTTAACAATGAGAGCGTTGTCACGCGAACACAGATTATATTCTAATCGTTACTGCACACGAAATGTCATACGCACCATGTTTCTTAAAAAATATGCAGTTGTAATAAGCGAACCATGCGTAATTTGCGTCTCAAAATAAGTGTAGAGTACGATTTTAACCCTTGGGGTGCCTGGTGGGTCTGATAGACCCATCACTTTAAACAATCGACAATATTTTAGAAAATTCGTAACTACCGCCGCTGTGTGCCTGAGTAGCTTCGTGATATAGACTGGCGGCTAAATTGCCGCCCCTCCCGCAGTCCACAACGCGCACGCGTTCGAGTAACACGTGTTTTATGTGCGCTCGGGTCTGAGAAACCCGACCAGGCACGCGGCGTAACTTTTAACTGGTAAGTTATTATTTTTGTTTTCATTATTTATTTTGCATTGTGTGGTAAATTATTTATCTGTATAATATTTTCGCAGTTAAATATGGCCAGGCGATTAACCAATACCGAAATAAGCCAAATTTTAGATCAAGATTTCCATGAAATTGAGGATGACGTGGTTTTTGATGAAAGTGGAGCCGAATCCGATCACGTGAGTATTCTACATGATTCAGATGATACTGAGGAAGAAGTACAAGGTCATAATGAACCAAGTAGTGACAGTGATGATGAGATGTCTCAGCCTTTGAGCAACTTTGCTCACAGATCAATATATAAAGGAAAAGATAATACAATATGGTTCCGTAATCCTCCGAGTGCTTGCGTTCGTACTAGAGCAGAGAACATTTTTACTGGAACACCTGGCGTGAAACCTCATGCAAGACATGCGCAGCAAGAACTTGATTGCTTTCATCTGTGTGTGACTGAAGACATGTTGAATGTAATTATGGAACATACTAATAGGAAGATCCGCAATACGAGGCAGGGTAGCAATACTTCAAATGAATATGCCTATTCAGAGATCACAATGAACGAACTAAAAGCGGTTATTGGATTACTCTTCTTAGCCGGATTATTCAAATCTGGAAGACAAAACCTGAAAGATTTATGGGCAAGTGATGGAACCGGCATAGATATATTTC
The DNA here is from genome assembly GCA_944739405.2 of Euclidia mi. Taxonomy (NCBI): domain Eukaryota; kingdom Metazoa; phylum Arthropoda; class Insecta; order Lepidoptera; family Erebidae; genus Euclidia; species Euclidia mi. Next base: position 2,439,052 of record OX123187.2, read on the forward strand.
AAATGACAATGAGTTTGAGACGATTTGTGTTTGTTATAAATTGTTTGAGATTCGATAACTTGGACACGCGTGAAGAAAGAGCAGCAACTGATAAATTGGCACCTATCAGAGATATTTTTGAAGACTTTGTAAGGAACTGCCAATCCGTCTATGTTCCATATGAAAATTTAACCATTGATGAAGAATTGGTAGCCTTTCGTGGTAGATGTGGGTTTCGCCAGTACTTACCCAGCAAACCAGCAAAGTATGGGATAAAGATTATAGCCCTCGTTGATGCTCATACCTATTATTCTTTGAATATGGAGATATACGCAGGAGAACAGCCGGAAGGTCCATATAAGGCGAGCAATAAGCCGCATGACGTAGTAGATCGTATAGTACAACCCATCTCTCAAACAGGAAGAAATGTAACCATGGACAATTGGTTTACGAGCTATCCTACGTACGAACATCTACTGAAAAATCATAAATTGACTGCTGTGGGGACAATGAAAAGCAACAAAGCTTTTATCCCACCGAGTTTTTTGAAAAAACGTGACGTGAACACCACAATTTTTGGCTTTCAAAAGGATTTGACAATCCTCTCTTATATTCCAAAACGAAATAAGAATGTTTTCATGTTGTCATCACTTCACCACGATTGTGAAATAGATATTGAAACAGGTGATCAGCAAAAACCGGCAGTTATAACCTTCTATAACCAGACAAAAAGTGGTGTGGTAACGTAGACAAATTGATTCGTACATATAACGTAACGGTAACGTAGACATATTAATTCGAAAAGATGGCCCCTGACAATTTTTTTCTGGATTCTCAATACCGCTGGTATTAATGCTAAAATTATTCACATGTTGAACAATACCGGTGCTAGCAATGTAACTAGAAGAGACTTTATAAAAAAAATTAGGCATGGCATTGACGGCTCCATATCAAGCTGAACGTCTTAACAATTTGCGTCTTCCGATTAACCTAAGGAAGAGAATTAGCTCTCATATAGGAGAACCCTCAGAGTCACCAGCTAAAAGACAAGATGCTGCTATAAAAAGACGTTGTTATATATGCCCTGCTAAAAAGAACCGTAAGTCTAAGTACATTTGTATTTCTTGCACGAGTCATATTTGCTTGGAACACGCAAATTTTATATGCGAAAATTGTCGCACAAATACTGAGTAATTATTAATCTTACTTTAGTAACCAAAGTTTATAACTTTAAGTTAATTCATCTGTGCCTTATATTAATGTGAAGACTGATTTTGATCTCAATTAAAAATAGTTTAATATTGTTGATTTAAAGATAAGTAAAATTATGGTTACCCAAGAATGAGAGGTTTTTTAATTGCTTAATATAGAATATATTGTCGTATTTTTTTCCCTTTTTAGGGTTCCGTATCTCGAAAGGAAAAAACGGAACCCTTATAGGATCACTTTGTTGTCCGTCCGACTGTCAAGACCCTTTTTCTCAGGCATGCGTGGAGGTATCAAACTTAAATTTATACTAAATACTCGAATCTACGGTTCCATAGAGCTGTAAAAAAATCAAACTTCTAATCCAACGCAATCAAAAGATACAGCCGTATATGCTGCAGATTGCAGCATATTTTCAAACTCGCATTGGAATCAAAACCTACAGGGTACTTCCCGTGAACTCAGAATCTTGAAATTTGGTACGAAGCAACGTCTTATGTCACTCATAAAGGAAAAATTGCGAAAACCGTAAATTTTTGGTTACAGCATATAAAAAAAATATTTTAATAAATTTAAAGTTACTACCCCTTTCTCTTGAACGCGTAGAGGTATTAAATTGAAATTCATATCAAATACTCAAGTATATAACACCGTAAAGCTGCAACAAAATCAAGCTTCTATGTCAACGCAATCAAAAGAAAGAGCAATATAAGCATATTTTCAAACTCGCGCATACTCGCAAGTGAATCAAAACCTACAGGGTACTTCCCGTGAACTCAGAATCTTGAAATTTAGTACGAAGTAACGTCTTATATCACATATAAAGGAAAAATTGCGAAAACCGTAAATTTTTAGTTACAGCATATAAAAAAATATTTTTAGTAAATTTAAAGTTACTAACCCTTTCTCTTGAACGCGTGGAGGTATTAAATTGAAATTCATATCAAATACTCAGGTATATAACACCGTTAGGCTACAACAAAATCAACCTTCTATGTCAACGCAATCAAAAGAAAGAGCAATATAAGCATATTTTCAAACTCGCGCCTACTCGCAAGTGAATCAAAACCTACAGGGTACTTTCCGTGAGCTCAGAATCTTGAAATTTGGTACGAAGTAACGCCTTATGGCACATATAAAGGAAAAATTGCGAAAACCATAAATTTTTAGTTACATCATATAAGAAAAATATTTTTAATAAATTTAAAGTTACTACCCCGTTCTCTTGAACGCGTGGAGGTATTAAATTGAAATTCATATCAAATACTCAAATATATAACACCGTTAGGCTGTAACAAAATCAAACTTCTATGTCTACGCAATCAAAAGAAAGAGCAATATCATCTTATTTTCAAACTCGCGACTACTCGCAGGGGAATCAAAACCTACAGTGTACTTCCCGTGAACTCAAAATCTTAAAATTTGGTACGAAGCAACGTCTTATAGCCCAGATAAAGGATGCAAAAGGCTGAGGACCGTGTGCTGTGGTGCGTGTTGGGAGAGGCCTATGTCCAGCAGTGGACTGCGATACGCTGATTGAGATTGAGATTTCAAATAATTACATAGTCTTCAAACCTTTTTGCTAATTATTCTGTACTTTATAAGTATTTTTGTAGCAGATTTCTAATAGTCACTAAAAACTTTGTAAATCAATAATTTTGATAAAAATCTTACCATCATTCATCAGCAGGCATAAATTATATTATAAAATAAGCGATATATGTTAATATAAAATAAAGGATGACTGATTACAAACGACAAAGACCCCTTTTTCTTTAATTTATGCTCCTCCAGCTTTCCATACTGTAATGTTATGGATTTCATTTGGCAATAAAAATACCATAACTGGTGAACTTTTACTTATATACCTACAGGTTTGTACGGAACCCTCGATGCGCGAGTCCGACTCGCACTTGACCGGTTTTTTCATTAAGATACAATATTGAATATAAATTACAACCTGTTGTTATAGTTTGTAACATCAAAATAAATAAAAATAACCATTTATGTTTACGGGTCTGTCAGACCCACGAGGCATGCCATGTGATTTTTACCTACCAGGCTCCCCAAGGGTTAAGCGAAAAAACCGCACTTATTAATTCCTAGTCACATGTGAGGTATGTTGCTACGAACACACGTGACGTCACTGAGGTGCTACAAGCGCGGAGACACGTGCTACGCACATAGTACTTGCGAGCTACGTAGACTCACGACCGCGTGTATCGTATCGTCGATGAGTCAAAGTTTAGTAAACATATGACACGCTACGCGAACTACCAGTACTCGGTGGATCCGCTACAAGCGCATGCTTTGTAGTACAAATATGTTAATGTGTACGTCACACGAATGTCTTGAATGCTAAAAGCAAGTTCCTGATCTCAAGTGCTAAGTGCACTGAAACCTTGAAATTTTGGCCCGAATTGTTTTAGTCTATAAATATAAGAGTTAGGGTGGACGCAGCAATTTGGACTCACAGTAAATCCGGACAAAACGCAGCTGATTATTATTGGCAGCCCAAGAATGGTGTCCAAAATTAACCGGTTTGATTTGCCAAGCATTAATTTCAATGGAAAAGACCTTCTGTTTAGTAAACATGTAAAAAATCTCACTGATGAAACCATGTCTTGGCGACCACAGCTACAAGAAACGAGCCGAAAACTTTTTGCATCAGCTGGATCTTTACGAAAGTTACGCAATTTCTTACCAACTGCCACTAAGATTGTGCTTGTACAGTCTTTGCTTCTACCAATCCTTGACTACGCTGATGTCAGCTATCTTGACCCCACCGAGGAGCAACTAAATAAACTTGAGCGTCTCCAAAATTTCCGTATAAGATGTATATTGGGGCTACGCAAATATGATCATGTCTCAGAATTCCGCAATAAGCTCAAGTGGCTGCCGATTCGACTTCGCAGAAATACTCACATTCTCACTTTATTGTATAATATCTTGTTTAATCCTAGTACCCCCTTATATCTCAAAGAACGTTTTAAGTTTTTTTAATGACACACATATAAGGTCCTTGAGGTCGTCCGAAGATTTGACGCTGGAAAAGCCAATGCATTCCACAAGCTTTTTTGATAAGTCTTTTACTGTCCAAGCTGTACGCCTGTGGAATGGAGTTCCTTTAGAAATTAGAAGCGCAAAATCCCTTAAAATATTTAAAGCTATGTTAAAAACGCTCTACCTTTCATCCATTTGATAACATAGAATGTGGTTATACCTAGTATGTATTTTATATATAGTATATGTGTAAGTATATTGAATTTTGTATTTAAGTAGGTATATTGAATATAGTAATAGGTATGTATGAATTTATATGTATGTGTATATCCCTTTTTTATAAGTTTATTGTATTGTTTATTCTGTAAGTTTTTAATTGTACCGAACAACACAGAACTTTAATGCTTACATCATTCCTGTCACCCAAAGAGGTTGCCTGGAAGAGATTGCTCATAGCGATAAGGCCGCCTTTTGTACAATTCGTAAATTTTGTATTATGAATGTAATAAAATGTTTTATGGTGTACCATAAAGAATATTCTATTCTATTCTATTCTATAAGTGGTAATATAAAATATTCGTTGCCAGCTGAATTCAAAGCTGAACTTATAACGGCGTAATAAACTACCTTCAGTAGGTATCAATGAAAGAACATAGTTGTTAATTTTATTGGGAGTAAACTGAACCAGTTACGTGGCTCGAAATAACTTGTGCTTGTACTAATGCAGCCGCCACCTCACCGACTGTAAGCGTATTCATTTATTGAATCTATAACAAAGAAATTTGTAATGTTTACTAGGTGCGCTTCTAATACGTTTGGTGTTAAACTGTTTGCCTCACACCAACCTATCGTTCTGCGTTAGGACGTAAGGTTTTTCCGTATTCGATGCAAGATCATCCTAGAGCGTTCCGTAGGCAGAACATACTGCTTTAACAAAAATAATTATGAAGGAACACACCGAGGTAAAAGCATAGTGAAACAGTGCCGTGGGCAAGACCAGTTATAGTAAACCCGGGTATAAACTCGCGCATTAAATCTAAAAGAATAGTCAAACGCTCTCCGAGCGTGACCCTTCGATAATATAAAACAGATACCCCAATCATTCTAACAATACAGCCACCGAAATGTGTGATAAAAACGACACTTCTAAAGTAAGTTTTTCCGTTTGAGCGGCGAGAAAATAAGATTGTATTTGTCCCAGAGTGGTTATAATAATACAGTAAACATTTGTTAGTTCGACAAGATCGCCTCAAGTCTCCTGCAGGTCACAGTGGGCCACGAGCGGCGCCTGCCATCGTGTGATTCGATAAATGATGTGTCGCGTGTCGCTCAATCTTCCGCTTGCTTTGTCGCCTCGGCGCGTCATCAAGCGATCCACTCTATGATTCAACAGAAAGTACTTTACAGTAAAATATACTTAAAGAATCAGCAATCAACGTTTAAGGAACTCTCAAACAGAGTGAATCGTCGTATGGACGTTTCATTCGAAATCAATTAGTCGGCAGGTCTGCGGTGAACGTTTTGTTTATTTTTCCGCCGACAGCCCACCGCGCCGAGTGCTCTCCTCACTGAACTGATTTAATGCTCTTTGTTTATAGTTTGCCCCTTTCACTCGGAAGCTAAGGGATCTGTGATTTAGTTCAGTTTCATACAATTTATGATGCTGTCATTTCAAACGCAGATTCAGTCTGAAAAGCTAAATGGATTAATGTTGTTGTGAGCGAGCTCGGGCGCTAATACTTTTACTTACGTATTGTGTCGCCTCCCCGCCTCGTCTGCCTCGCGCGTCTCGCGCTCCCCGGTGATTAGCTGGTGTTTCATTAAGTCAGATTTGTCTTCAATTCGATGTAAATCGGATCAGTTCACTCACAAACGGTTTAATCTGCGCGATACTAATCACAGCTGCTTTGTTTATAACGTTAAATGTCACTACCGTGTGTACTGTGTACGCAGCTAGAGACACAAGTACCGAGCGTCGTACCTGTCACTTGTAAGTACTCGTCATCAAACATACATACATTACAAAACTTTGTGCAAAGTTTAGGGATTCACACTTCACAACTAGCCTCTAACTACTTAAGTATGAGAGACGTCTGCACCTTGTTCGTCGTTCGGTCATTAATATAGTTTCACTTACTTACACGTAACACTGGGCACATTATATAACACTTAAGTAGAAGTTATCGAACTATTTGTTCGAATAAAAGTGCACAAGCGTCGGATAACTCGTCGACTAAAGGAGAAAGGTTCTCAATCTGAACGAATCCAATATAAAATGGGATTTCAGAATGGTCGGATTGACGGTAATAAAACCGTCAGAGCGGAGTGAATGAGTGATAGAGAGTGAATGTGCGCCAAGTGATAGCGAGGCGAGCACGCCGCCGCCACGCTGTCGTCACGCCGTCGTGTCGTCGTCGTGTCGTGCCTTCCTCTGAGATATTGTTTTATTGGCATTAATGCCGTCTACGCTTAGTTGAATGTTGACATAAGCACATCACAGTAATTAGTCTGACGTGACGTGAGGTTAATTGTCTCAGATTTGAGATTACATATAGAAGGTTCAGGAAAGAAGTAAATAAACAATGTGCCCGTCGGAGCGAGTGCGTCGCAAATCTAAAGTGTCAGCCTCCGGAGGGAAGTATTGACACTTGAGTGTATAACATTATATGGTTGAAAGAGGTACGTGAAAATAAACGTAATTACTTATGCACATATAAGTGTAATTGCTTCTTTTATTAACCATGTGTCGTGGCGGAAGACATTGTTTTTATTGATATTAAATAATTGCAATAATCAAAGTTAACACGATAAGATATTTTTGTCTGTTAATGTTTCAAATATTTGTTGATATGGTGGGACAAATTTTAGTGTATGATTGATTAGCGCCCAGCTTGTAGCTGTAGCCTATTGGATATCAACAGACATATACAGGGTATCGGATGAAAACCACAGCGCGCAACACTGCCTTTTTGAAGTTATGTGCGTGTTAAATTGTTGATAAATAAATAATCGTTTGCTTCATTGGTCGGAGAATATGTTAAGCAATCAAAATATATTTGAAGAAGAAAATAAAACTATTTATTTGTCACAGACACAGAACAAGTACAACACATAACTAATCGCAAGGCATACTTAACATTAGTCTGTGACTGAAAGGTATACACTCAGCTATTGTTGCATTGTGGTATTGATAGTCGTTATAAAATTTCGGTACCCTCAATTAAACTGACACCATTCAAAGCCACGGAATATCGCTGTTACTTTAGGTTGCGTAGGTCAGACGCTCTGTGGAGGGGCTATTCTCTCATATAACCACGCATATCACTATGATGATGATGATGATGATCGCTCAACTGTTAGCCAATAAACGAACGAAACTAAAAATACCATTAAAGATGATGACTGAATTTATAATTACTTATAGGCAATCTTTCAGTTGATTAGCGGGCGGAACTGCAGGTAAAATTTATATTGTGTGGGTACAGTCGGTTCAATAGCATATCAAATACATTTAGTTTTCTGGTATATTACCGAAATACCATTTAAAATTTTCACTCACGTTGGTACTAATCAAAGTAAGATCCATTTTTTATTCGCGAGTAAAACGTACATAACTGCTTCATTAATGTCATTTTGTCGCTTTTACAATCCCGTGTTTCACTTTTGTGACTGAAAAAGGGAGTACTAGAGTAAATTTGAACTATAAAAATAAGTTACACTATCACTAGTAACCATTACCATTTCCTTGAATAAAATAATGTCAAAGCGAATGGAAACGTGTGAGTCGTTGGAACTTAATGAGGTGTAATAATATTACGTTGCGCAGGGAACAGCAGTGGGAGTTACAGGAAGTCTCCGGATGGAAACTCTACTTAGTAACACTGAGTGACTTATTTAAATAGCGGTGACGCTTTGTGCCTCACTGGAGAGAGGGAGGAGTGGGCATAGGTCCCGGCCGAGGGGCGCGGGGTGAAGGGTGAGGTAGCACTTGCGGCCACGACAATATCATACGCGTACGTGTCGCGATTACCAACCACCTCCGCCGTCCTCAGATAAACGTAAAAAATACATACAAACGGTACGCACGACCCCCTGAATGTATAATGTGTGTTATTTGTTACATGTCATACGGATTATTACACTCATACCTTTTGTAATCACTTTATAACATACCCACGAGCGCTGCGCTCACAGGCGTCACGGCGGTACATGACTCAGCACGGTACGTCATAGTATCCTGTGCTATGCCGCGTCGGGATGGTGGCAAAACCCAAAAAATTCAAGACTTGTTGTTGACTAATTGTTTAACGGCTCTATAGATTGCAGTCAGCTATTGAACACACTACGCATAAGAATCCCCGCTCGACTGCCTAGGAAGAGCACATACAGCTTATTTGATGTACCAACTTCCCATACAAACCTAGGTCATTATGCTGCGGTACCAAGGCTCTGTAGGCAGTATAACAATTTATCAAAAATAAAGGAGATTGAAATCTGTGATCCCTTACGTAAATTTAAGAAGTGTTTGGACAAAAAGGTATTTCTAATTTTTTGTTATCAAATGATATCACCGATGAGCAAGTAATAATAAAATTAACAATTTAGTTCGCACTTAACTTCGAAAAGTCATTGGTACTAGTGCCATGGATTCGAACGCGAGACCCTCTGCGGAGCAGTCTGTCGGTCTTTCCACTCGGCTAACGCTACTATAATATATGTTATTCATTTATTTAAAAAAAAAACAAAAAAAAACGTATACGTGCCATTTAGTTTAGGTGTTTTAAAACAGAGGTAAGAGCAGGAGGCAGCACGCAGGATTAAGCCGCCGGCCGAGGGAGCACGCCGCCGCCGCCGGTCGCGCGCGACAAATGTCGCAGCTTTTCCTTACATATTTCACAATTTAACTCCTACACTTTTATATGAATATTCTACGAACATACAAAAGCAAAACACATGTAGGCGACAACAGTCAAAACGAAACGCTTGTCGCAAAAACAAATTAGCTATGCCTGATATCAACTTGGCAACCAATATATCCAACAGCTTTTTTAACAGAATTTAGTCGGTGTAAATATTTTCGCATACATTTCTGGTATGCTCATCTGTGCTTTTACATTTAATGACATTAAATGTGAGGACAAAGCAAAACTCGTTTGCCTAAATGTAAAATATCTTTATTGACATCACTAGCGTTATACGTGGATGTAAATGTATTTGCGACTCACGAGAAATAAGATTAAACCACAAATGTAAGAGCAAACAGCCCCACCTCACGCTAAAAAGACGAAAGAGTCTTATACAAATGAAATGCTGTGATTATACTCGTTGATGGATCCGAAGATATTATTTGCAGTGAACGCCTTTATTTAGAGATAGGGCACGCGAATACTGACAGTCGTTCTCCCGTACTAACTTCTATAACTTAATTGTACATGAAGTTATAGAAGTTATTCGTTGTATACTACATGTGACGTACAGATAATCAAAGGCAGTTTCATATAGTGAAGTGAGCATGAGTGTGTTAGAATGATTCCCAGGTCACGTACGAGCACTCTCGTTCTACAACTCCGCGCGTCGCTAGGTATTGCCTCATATTACTCACTTACCACTCGCTATGTGCGAAACTTCACTTGCTGCTTTTTATTTGAACTTGTCTACCGAATGGTAGTGGTGATAAATTGATTTTGTTTGGCAACTTTACTAATTGATTGTGGTTAACAGGTGGCTTCGCCGAGAACTTGACTGTATTATTTTTTACAATTAGCTTGGTTTAATATAAATAGATAACATATGACTGTAATTTATGATCTACACTGAATACATTTTTGTGTTTACGGTGACAATCTAAGTAAGGAGCTCCTGTTGCGACCCTGCAAGGATCGGCCTACACTGCTCGCGCAGGCCTTGTCATTTTATTTTTCTCAGGAAGGTGCACGTTGACACGGCGCCGACTTTTCAAGCGCGCTCTCCGACGCTGGAACCTGCAGTTAGGGAGAAGACAGGGGCGCAGCATAACCCGCTCCCCTGTTTTCTTGCGTAGCATTGCTGCCTCGCGAAAAGATATGGTGGCGATCTAGGCTATTTCTGGTCGTCCGAAGCGAAAGCGTTCAAGGTTCTTGTCACCAGGGATAAAGCAAAGCAGCTGCTAAAAGCTGGGTTTCCAGATCCCAAGGCGGTAATCCAGCTAATTAAATGAATTCAGCTGGTACATGCTGCTAATAGAGTGGGTGCTGATCGAAGTTACGAGCTACTAATTACGAGTCTAAAGGTTTTGAGCTCGCAATTAATTTTATTTGATATAATATTACTATTGTGTTCATCGCCAAACTATGCAAGTGAGAGTATATCGAGTGGCACGGCGCTAATAATTTCCGCAGCTATAGTGTTATCAGTGCCACATGGGTGAGCGGGCGCGGCCGGGCGGCGCGACAATGCAGCTCACGCCTCGCGCCTCCACTGTGGAACAAAAACACCAAGACTTAATTACGTCGCATTAACGAGCGCTCGATGACTCTCAATAGCCTCCTCTCTCTTATGTGTGCAAATGTGGATCACTCACATTCAGTAGCAGCCAATTATTTAAGATTGTGGACTAAACAGTCCTGCAGCTTAGCACTCTACCCTGGTTTTCTTTTCTTAAACTTTTCCAGTGAGCGACTACCGTCTGACCTCTACAACCCAAAGGAATAGCGATACTCATGGTTTGACCAGGACCAGTGTATTCGAGGATAATGACTCCCCTTGACAACTCGCAGAGATTCTCATGTAGTGTATAGAAATCAATAAGGTATAAATTTTTTCTTGTTGTTGTGTGATTGTGTGGCCATCCTTGGTTTCGGAGCTTATAGGTTACGATGTTCATTATTAGCTTGAGACAAATACTGAGACTGACTTTACACATTCCCCAGAGCACGGTAGTGCTCTGTTGTAAATAGTACAATCAACGGTCACTCATCCAACTAGTATCCACTGTTTATACGGTTGTTAAGATAAAAGGCAAATAAAATATAGTTGTATAAAACTTTTAAAATGCATCTAAGGCAGCATCGCGTACCGTTTTACTGACTTGTGGCCTTGTGGGTACAATGGTAGATCAACAAGACTTGACTGTAGTTTGTAAGCCTTTGGCACAATATTGACTTTGCTAATGTTCCACAAAGTACAAGACAGATGTTTAATTGATGGTTTGAAGTGTAGAAAGTCATCCCCGAGCCAACATTCAACGTTTGCTTTCTTAAATGTAGCAACATATCTAAGAAGAGCTTTTTCTAAATGGATTTTTATAAGATGTGCTGTCGAGGTGATGTCAGCACATTATTACTAAGTCAATATAAAATAACGATTTACTTTTTATCCATAAAATAATTTCTAATATTAAGGAAGCATAAATTGTACGCTAAACTTCATAATGGGCACTTGTGAGGGTTGAGATGACACCATTTAATATAAGTGTTATAGTGGGTCGGGTTGTCGCTCCAACGAGCGCGACGCGCGGCGACACACTACGATTTAATTAATCTGAGGACGCCAACCTAGACGCGTCCGCCGTAGCCGCGCTGTGTCGCGTCACATCGCGTCGCGTCGTGTCGGGTCGCGCATCGTACTGCGTCACGCCACGAGCCTTAACCACTTCAGTGCGCAAATTTTTTTAATATACAATTAATTCGTGGCGAAATACACGCGGCCGGTACGCCATCAATCTTGTTACACTTAATCCTGGCTTTAACAACATAATGTCGCTAAGAGCGCTCGCATGACGAGAACGCACCGACGCGCCCGCCACTAGACGAGCACGGCTTTTATTACGGAAACTGTTGAGACAAACATTAAGACGTTAATGAGCTGTGTAACACAAACTGCAAACAGGAGAAAATTTATGGTAACAAGTTCAGAAAAAATGCTTGGACATAAAATCTCGTAGCGTAGCAGAGAATCTGGCTAGTAGGTACCGACTAACTACGGAATTCAATATTCGATCTATAGATAGATCTGTAGATTTTAGATTCGTTTTTGACATAAGCTCCATACAAAATATATCAAACACGAATCTCGAATCTCAAAATCTCTCCCTGTCTCTATCTCTCAAAAAATACGCTATCCACATGGTGGGCGGTGATTGGTGGGTGCTAGGGGTAAGTTGATTGGATGCATAATGCCGTGTAGATTTTGTTGGTACATTTAAACTAAATTTACTATTTAACTTCAAAAATTATAAAACGACTACTACTTATTTCAAGTCTTATTTAAACCTTCGAGAGGTTGCACCGAAGCTTTTTTTTTAAGCTAACAGATGATTTTCAACTCTAGTAAACATTTACCAAACAAAGTTTCAATATACGCTAAGCGGGACAGTACCATGTCGAAGTGCCAACATTATCTTGAAAATAAAACTTATTAGGCTGAAATTGCAGAATTTACCTAAATGTAAAACAATATCGCGCGAGCGTGCGGTATTTCTCGGGTCCTTCATAACAAGTTTTAATAAAATACATTAATTCCAGACGGTAATATGTTACAATTATATTTATTCCAGTCTTTCTGAACCAGAGTTGGTTCATACGAAGAGCATTTGAGATAGGGTCGACATTTCAAGGTCTCGAGACCTCGCACTTAGGTTTAGGCACTACAGTGTGCTAATTATAAGATATTAAGCTCTGTTTATTACAAAAATAGATTAAACTTTAAACATGGAGACTGAAAATGGAGCTCATGTGTAATGTAAGTTGTGCGAACAGCGAGCTGACGCTGTCGGTGGTCGAGCTAGCCACTTGGCCGTTGTGTACTAGTATCGTGGCCGGTGAACTAAAGAGCCAGCAAACAACCATGCGCCAGTGACGTCATTGCTAGAGTAAACAGTGTAATACAAAGTAATGAGTGGTGTCGTGCGGGCGGCGCTCTCGAGCGATGTAAATAACAATAAGTCGTAAAGTAGCCAAGATGTTTTTATGTGAGGATCTGAGGGCTCAGCGCGCGCATTACGTCGCCGCAAACGAAAAACTTGGCTCATTAGCTGTGGCGGCCGACCTACCGACCTAACCTCTACCTACCGACCGAACTACCCACCGCAAAAAATAGCTCTCCAGAGCGTCGTTACATCACGCTACACTTGAAACCGAGCACCGGACACTATGACACATGCTGGACGGAGCTCCTCAACTTAAGTGTTAACACGAACTCGGTCCATAGACACTATGCCCTCGATATAAGCTACCAAAGTTATTCGTGCTTTCAAAGAGGTACATACTTTGTTTACTTTTCGACCTAAGACGGGATATATATGTATGTTTTGCTAGATACATAGTGTAAAAATCTTCCTTATCGCTAGCGAGGCCCATTAATTGTTTTGTTACGATGTAAATTGGACGTCGTAGCGCCGGCGCGGACACGAACAGTTCTAGTTCGAAGCGTCAGATCTAATATAATTTGCTGTAATAACCCTACATCACAAATGGCAGCACGAGGCACCTGCCGCGTGCATCTCATTTATAAAAACTGTATAAATAACAGTACATTTGTTATTTTATCATGTTCACGTTGTTTATTAGAGCCACTTAAATAAATATTAATCTGTAATAAATTGTTTTGTTTCGCAATATAATTTACGAGCGGCCGTCGGGCGGTGTTGACGAAAATACGCGGCGTGTCGGCACTCGGCAGTGACCCCGGCGCGTGAGGAAGGTCACGACGCAACGCTCGTGTGCTACGTCGCCACCGCCGCGTGCGCCCACGCACTCGCTCACACACATACGCGCCGCCGCCGCTGCGCTTCAGAGCACTCAAGGTGCGGCCAGACTGTGGATATTTTATTGCTCTCGAAATTCAACACAGTTATAAAAATATTATGATTTCCTCGATAAATAGGAGATGTTGCGTCATATATTTTAGATAATCTTAGAGACTGGTATATTCTATCACTGCCACTTGCCAGTCATAACGCTCGAATCTGAAAGCTGAAATGTATTGAAGCTCGCCCACATGACATATCTCTTAGAAACCTAAGGAAAAGGTCAATGATAGGGATTTCGCTCTGGGAAGAAGTAAGGAACGAGATTATCTGGCCATAGTTCAAATTAACTGACTTAGTTTAAGGTGGTATCAAACTGAAGTGGTAGTGGGCTTGCCACATCTGATGCAGAACTTCCAATTGCCACATCGATGAAGTAAACAGGTTCTCGAAATGAGACCACGTTACGGCAAGCGTGGTGTTGAACGACTTTCAGCCTGATAGAACGATGACAGGAGGCTGGTAGAGTTTGCATAGCGGAAATGGAAAATAAGGTTTTGTGACGCACCCTGGGGGAGGTCTACATTCAGCACTTCAGCAGGCACCTGATTAGACTGATGAGATGAGATAAGTTAGGTAGGAATGCAATAGCAATGGAAAATTTAACAGCGTACACACAGTATGTACAGTGAAAACTTGTGAAGATTCACAAGCAAATAATTATGAATAACATAAGATTTACTAATTTGGTGCCTTCTGTCTTTAAATCAGCTGGTTGCCTACTATGGCTCGCACACTACACTGATGTGACGGTAAGTGCAATGTTAAAGTACGTTGCCGTCACATCAGTGAAGAGCTCATAATGACTATGTGTCGCAGTGTGTCCGCGCCTCACGCGGCGGCCGGTGGGTTATTATCTAGACCGGTGGTGATGCGGAAGAGCGTCGTGCCCACTGCCGGCGGCGCGACCACCGCTCGCACGTGACTGTGCGCTCAGCGATTACTGCGCACTATCTATCGCTAACTAATACCTAAACCCAACGCTTCACTTCGATAACTAATCACCGAATTACCGAAGCAAAACGAATGCCAGCCTTGGCCTCGCTGATGGACGCCCAGTTACTCTGTTATTGACAATTAACGAATGATCCCTCTCGACGGCGCGCCCAATTACACGGCACGATCGCCGGTGACGTCACGATGGCCCCCGACACCTCGACACGTCATCTGTCTCAAACATGATCGAACACTGAGCGACACCCACGCGCGGCCAACACCAACCGTCTCATTAACTCACAATCAATTACACGTGACAACAGACACCACTATCCCTCACTACTTCACGTATCCTGTCTCACCCCACACTTTCAGTCTCCTCATACGTCGACATTTTCAAGTGTTATCTTGGGTAAAGATCACTGAAATAATGAGCCATCATGTACCATGATACTACCTACGTATTGTTAAGTAATCAAAACGCTCAATAAACTTTAAAGTATTATCATCATCTGCCTTGCTATTAGCCTTTAACAGTCTCAATTATATTTTATAGAAGCCTAGGTAAAAAAAAAAGTTTTGGGTTGTAAAGATGTTCTAGAACTCGTGAAAGCATCCTTATCAAAATATTTTTTATTCGCTGCATTGTTATATTATCTGTGTCCGATAATACTTCCTTGTTTAGCTAAGTTCCATTTCACTTATACCACATCTATATCGACTGGTTTAGTCAAAACCTCGAGAAAAGTTAATTTTATTTATAAATTGAATCAAGTTGTTAAAAGCTGATCTTAAATGAATGTATCTTTTTATGTTAAAATATATAAAAAGATAAATATAAATGTATTTCTGCCGTTGAAAACATTTGATAAGGATGCAACGGAACGTTTTTGACGTAAGACGCCGCCGGTGACATTAGACATGGGATAATCTGTCAAGTTAATACAAACCAATTTCGGTGTACTATTTAATTCCTAGGCTTTAATAAGAAAAACTGTCTTTACAGTATAATTTCTTGATCATAGAGCTACTTGTTTTCGTACTTTTTATCTATGTGACGTGGGAGTCGTCGCGGTACCCCCCACTACTTCTGACTGGCCGCCTCGCTTACCTGCGGCACATAAATACCGCGGCGCGACAGCGAATCGTCCCTCTTGGATCCTGGACGCTGCCTCAGTTAAGTGCTCTTCCTGTCCAGGAGCACCGAAGCCTCGTCAGCCTTCCTATCACACTGTCAATAAACGTTTATTAGGTGTAGGTACCTAAATGCCTGTAGAGTTACGTAGTAGATATGTGTAATGGAGAGAAATTAAATACTATTTGTTGGTTACAAGATATTATATTCGGAAGCGTTACACAATATAACCCGGTAGCAACTAGATTAGAGCTAAGTTTAAGACTCAGGGCAGGGTAGGCAGGCAGGCTGACGAGGCTTCGGTGCTCCTGGACAGGAAGAGCACTTAACTGAGGCAGCGTCCAGGATCCAAGAGGGACGATTCGCTGTCGCGCCGCGGTATTTATGTGCCGCAGGTAAGCGAGGCGGCCAGTCAGAAGTAGTGGGGGGTACCGCTACGACTCCCACGTCACATTTATATACGCAATAATTCATTATCAGGTCATTCAATGTATGAAAAATAAATATATTTATAATGTAGTTTGACCTACATATATTTTTATTACTATGTTTATCATTGCGTAATTCATTTCGATGTGTAATATACGTGTTATGATAAGCAAATCAGAGAGCTATTAAAAATTACTACTGTGTATAACAGCTAGAGATAAAGGAGCGAAGCACTAATGGAAGAGCCATCAATGATTTCAAAGTTTCGCAACTTGTATAGATTATGTTATTAATAGATAGCTGTTAATCACGGTCCGTACTTATCACCGGCTTATATCGGTTATTGTCGCAGAAACACTACCGCTGTCTACGACCGATAAGCCTTTTAAAACTTCAGAGCTAGAAGAGGTATTTTATATAGCTGCCCTTCATCTTTAAATTATATAGGCACTTACAAAATGAAGTATTAACGAGTGTGTAATAAGTGTGAATAACAAGTGTTTGTAAGTAACAATGAATATCGTATAGTTAGTGGAGCCATAGTAAATATCAATAAAATCTGGTCAGACTCGTACTCAGGCTTCGGGTGCCGAGGCAGAGAGCCTTGAATGCAATGGAGATGTCGCAAGGACGATGATGTTGAGTACCTACTCAACATCATCGTCGGCGCGTCCGTGCTGAGACCTATTTACTACCTACCTAGGTAGTAAATAGGTCTCAGCACGGACGCGCCGGCTCCACCGGGGATATGCTTCTTTCTCTGAGGCTACAATTTAAAGAAACAGGTCTAACATCACTTGGGCATTGGTCCATCGCCTACTGAGAATACACACTAATGAATAAATAAAACGCAATTCTAAGGAAGTAGTGTTATTACGTGCAATGTGAAAGTCATTAGTCAGGAGGAACTAGTTACTGGAGTGAGGAGGGGAGACCAGCCCTGTCCGGCCCCGAAGCAAAGTCAAAGTCAAAGTCAAAATCGTTTATTCATCTAGGTCCCAAGGTGACGCTTATGAACGTCAACTTTTTAAATCGAATTACTTAATGCTTCTACATTTACATTTACTGCCTCGTTCGCAAAGCAATAGGTAGAACCACAAGAAAGAACGGGCAATAAAACTCGTGGCCACTCTTTTGAATCGCCAACATTATGGTACATACATATGTATTTTATTTTTGTAAGGAGCTGCAACTGTTTCACATTGTACTAAATTACTTGAAAATAGTAATTCGTTACAGACATAATACTTAAGAAATTAATGCAGTTACTAAATTAAGTGCCTTAGTTAGCTTTCCAATGTGAATATTGTGTAACAGGAGCATCCACTTACGTCTTATAATGTAGGCAACTCGCGTCCATGTTCAGAACTATGGTGGAAATGTATGTTACAGAAGGGACTGTATATGAATACACAAAATTACAAAAACATTAGTTTACAGCCCATGATCACGAGTAATCTTCATCTTACAGTGCAGTAAAACTTTAATGAAATTAGTGGAACAACAATGCAAATGTAAATGTAGTACCTAAGTTTAATGACCTAATAATACATGAACAGTAATTTAAAAAAAACTAGAAATATTATATAAAAATTAACTGAAAAATGCAAAGTATCTATATAATTATACATACATAGACTCACGCCTGTTTCCCCGAAGGGGTAGGCAGAGGCATATTAAACGCCCACTTTTCGCCAGTGTTTTGATCCCACGTAATAGGTGGCGAGCCTATTGCCGCTTATTGGGACATTTTGTTTGCCAGAGCCTCGTCCGTTGATCGGCAGGTGCACCACTTGCAGGTGAGGTTGGCTTGGGACCCTAAGTTCTTGGTGGGAACCCTATGTACCCTTATAATTCTAATAAGTTATAAAGATCATGAGTTGTCTAGCGTAAGTGACCAGCTATCCTTATCACTGAAATAATCATTTATAGTATAATAACCTTTCTTAATAAGGCAGTCTTTTATTTTAGTTTTAAATGTACTAAATGATAATTCTAAAATACTTATTGGTATTTTATTGTAAATACGGATACCTAGCCCTACAAAAGAATTATTAACTTTATGTAAACGATGATAAGGGGCATATAACCTATGCCTGTTTCGAGTATTTATGTTATGTATATCGCTTTTTGTGGTAAATAAACCTATATTTTGCCTAATGTACAAAATATTAGCAAATAAAAATTGCGAGGCTACTGTAAGAATTCCTATAGACTTAAAGCGTTCTCTAAGAGTATCTTTTGCACCTAACATGTATATTGCTCGTACCGCTCGTTTCTGTTGAACGAAGATATTCTGAATATCCGCTGCTTTGCCCCATAACAAAATACCGTAGGACATAACACTGTGAAAATAGCTAAAATATACTAAACGAGCCGTGTCGATGTCAGTAAGTTGCCTAACTTTTCTGACGGCATACGCAGCAGAGCTGAGCTTTCCTGCTAGACATGCTATATGTGCACCCCATTGTAACTTATTATCTAATGTAATACCTAAGAACACTGTAGAGTCTACTGTGTCAAGTTCCTCCCTATCTAGCATAATATTAGGTCCCAGTTGTCTAACGTTAGGTAAAGCAAATTTAACGCATTTAGTTTTCCTAGAATTAAGTACTAGGTTGTTTGCTGTAAACCATCGTGTAACTTGTAAAATAGTGCATTATTTACATCATCAAATTGATTTATATTCCTATCTACTTTAAAAATAAGTGACGTATCATCTGCAAAAAGTACGACATCACAGATGTTTTTTAAATAAAAAGGTAAGTCATTAATATATACTAGAAATAGAAAAGGACCTAAAATTGAGCCTTGTGGAACGCCTAGCTGTATAGGTAATTTAGAGGATGTAGTCCCATTTACATCGACACACTGAAATCTTTGCCGCAGGTACGAATCGACAACACTAAGTGCGGTTTGCTCTACGCCGTAGTGGCGGAGCTTACGCAGTAGTGTGTCGTGCTGAACGCAGTCAAATGCTTTAGATAGGTCACAGAACACTCCAATAGCATTCTTTGATGACTCCCAAGCACTATAAACGTGTTTTATGAGAGCGACACCCGCATCAGTAGTGGATCTACCTTTAGTAAACCCGTATTGATCTTTGTGAAGCAGACTATTTAAATTGAAGTGGCTTAATAGCTGCTTTAAAAGAATCTTTTCAAATATTTTACTAAATGCCGGCAAGATAGATATGGGCCTAAAATTATTAATTTCATTTTTACTGCCAGATTTGAATAAGGGTATAATTTTACTTAATTTCATCAAATCCGGAAATACGCCTAGGTCAAAGCATTGATTAAAAATTATAGGTAGGTAAGGCGCAACAGTCTCAACTATAGTACCTAAAATTTTAATTGAAATGCCCCAAAAGTCGCCGGTATTTTTAATATTAATTGAATTATATGCGATCAATATATCTCGCGGGGTAACGTGCTCGAATCTAAACACGCTCTTGCATTCAGGTACACTGCTAAGCAAAAAAATTCCAGCGTCTAAAGATGATGATTGTAAACAGCTAGTAGTTGTTAAAGGTATGCTCGCAAAGAAACTATTGAACATATGCACTACTTGCGTTTTATTGGTGACTAATAAATTGTTTTCTTTTAGTTCAAATTGGTTTTCCCGTGGTCGTGCTCTTCCTGTTTCATTATTTATAATTCTCCAAGTTTCTTTAATTATATTTGTTGAATGCTTAATTTTACTACTAATAAATTTAGATTTTGCCATAATACAAACTTGTTTAAAAATTTTTGAGTACTTTTTTACATAATCTCGAAAAGGTGTGTCAAATCTATGTTGTTTCATACCATATAATTCAAACAACTTGGCTCTACTTTTGTATATATCTATAGTGGCCCACTGGTTAAAAGATCCCATAGTACCCTTTAGTATGACTGTTTTACTCTTGAAAGTATTTTGAAACTCATTATTTACTAGTCCAAAAAGTGAGTTATAAATTGTATTTGGATTTTGTGAGTTCAATATTTAGTTTAGCAATAATATTGGTTTTGAAACGTATTCGACGATTGGTAGTCTGAGGCCTACATTCTACTGTACGTGATTAATCATATGTTGAACAGGGAAAACTAGCTATCTGTCCACCGTGATCAGAAGGGAGAGAACTAATTACTACTGGGTTTGTGGCAGCACAAGAACTAAATATGTTATCCAAACAAGTAGAAGATGTTGCAGATACTCTAGTAGGTTCACAGAATAGGTTACTTAAATTAAATGACTTGAAAAGATTCAGAAATCTAATACACTGTGAAGAATTCTCTAAAATATTAATATTAAAATCGCCACATACTATAATATTCTTATTACTAAATTTAATTTTATTGATAGCATCTTCCATAACAGTCTCAAATAGATTATAGTCACCAGAAGGAGGTCGATATACACAAATTACTATATATAGGTCTAATTCCACACAGGACAACTCAATAGTGCGCTCAATAGATAAATTAACAATATCTTTACGTTCCTTACATTTTAATAAATTTTAAGTTTTTATGAGAGAACCGCCTCTAATAGCCTGCATTCTTATATACAAACTCTGCACTGTATAATATTGATTTATAATAATAAGCTCATGGTTCTTTAACCAATGTTCAGTTAAGCACAAAACCTTAACATCATATTTTTCTAGAAATAAACTTAACTCTAATTCTTTGCCAGCTAGGCCCTGCATGTTTTGGTGTACTATATTCAAATACTGCAGCCTAACTGTTGTCCTATCTTGGAGTTTAAATCACAAGACGTGTCAATAAAAACGTTGTTAGTACAAGTACTAACCCTATCAAATAAATTGTCAACACAAGGCTCCCTGTCTTGCTGTAAATTGTATGCTAATAGCTTAGCAATCTGTCGCTTAATATAAAATGGCAGATACATTGTATCTTTTGTTAAAGTAAATTTACTAATAAATTTATTAGCGTCAAAAAATAATATTACGTCACTATGACGACAAGTTATATTATACAATAACATATTTAATGTGTGTATGTGCATGTTTTCTGTATGTGTTAAGTTATTTGCGTATGGCAAAGCACATAAAATAAATGTACACCTAAATTTTGAATTAAGTCCTAGTAACACTTCAACACATTCTATGATATCCTGTCTCTTTACAGTTAAACTGTTACCAAAGAATAATTTATATGGCTGTACTACTCTCATCTAAGGGGTGTAACCTAATTTGATTCACTAAACTAGTGTAACTATCCCCTGGCCAACAATAATTCATTACACACTGATTTGTATACTCACTAGGAAGACTACCAAAATTATGACCTAGTCTATCAGAAAAGATGTAGGTTTTATTAGTTGATGTAGATAGCCTAGATGTAATCATATTTAATTGCAAAGGCGATTGGTTTTGTAAATTATTCGAAAAATTCTCAGGTAGTACGGTACTCAATGGCTCTGTTGGGATTATAGTGTGAGTACAAGAACATGAGACCTTATTGGTCAGAGACTCATACATTTCTGCATTACATCTCACCAAGTCTACGAGCTCACCTGCCTCCACTATACACTTGCTCAGCTCTTGTTAAGAAGCCTGGTATTTGTTGAAAATCTCATTTAAGGTGCTTTCTCTAAGTAACAGTTCTTCCCTCAAGCGGTGAGTATCAGTATCATACACTAACCTACTTTGTTCCAAATTACTAGAATACTCAGATAGTTGATTAATTAAGTTTATGCGCTGTTTTCTGAGATTTAAATTAACCCTATGCACGTTACATTTCCTTATGGATTTATGAATTTTTTAAATTCATTTATTAACTTGAATGTGTTTCAATTTCTTATGACTAGAAAAGCTGCGTCTCATAAAAATGGTATCCTCCCTGGTCAGGTCTATTGTCACAATTGGCTCCCTAATACACACATGATCAGGCTCACTACTAACCAACTCATGATAAAGGCTGCAGGTATTTGCAATCTGTTCACTGTGTTTAATAGTTTTAATGTTGGAGATGGTGTTATGAGCTTCACTCAATTCACGTTCCAGTTCAGCAACACGTCTCAGAGCTTCTTCATGAGTGTCCATGCACTGTTGGAAGTTGGACACCGTCAGTCGAAGTTGCTCATGTTGTTCTAGGATTTCGTGATGGTGAATGTGCATTTCAGCCAGCTGTGCCTTAAGTTCAGTGTTCTTGTCTATATTTTTTTTAACTTCTTCTTCGCTGTCCTCCCTTTCCTGTAGCAGCTGGTTACACAGGATTTTAGAACATTCCAATTCCTTAAGCGTGGTCTGTAGTCTGTCCTCCAGAACTGCCATTCTGCGGGTCATCATCCCACAGACCTACCCCGTAGGCACCTGAAATATAAGGAAGAGTGAGTGAAGTCAGCTGAGGGAAACTATGAAATGGGTAGAAAGTTGAGAAGGAAATATTGTAGGTAGATCATAAAAAGAAAAAGAGACTAAAAATTAATAAATTTAGGAACAGCTTATTTTAAATAGGTACTAAGTATTGGGGAATTTGATATTCTATTCATAGAAAAGAAATTAACATAATAAGTTTGATATATTTATAAAACAATAATATGCAATTACGAAGATGAGTATCACTTATTGGTAATTTATTGTAATTCACTATAATCATATCAGCCAAACGACGTCCACTGCTGGACATAGGCCTCCCCAAAGGTTCTCCACACAGACCGGTCTTGAGCCGCCCGCATCCAACCGCCTCCCGCGATCTTGACGAGGTCGTCGGTCCACCTTGCGGGGGGCCTACCTCTGCTGCGTCGTCCGGTACGTGGCCGCCACTCCAGAACCTTTCTGCCCCAACGGCCATCGGTTCTTCGAGCTATGTGCCCTGCCCACTGCCACTTCAGCTTGGCTATCCGGAGAGCTATGTCGGCGACTTTGGTTCTGCTGCGGATCTCCTCATTTCTGATTCGATCTCGCAGGAAAACTCCAAGCATAGCTCTCTCCATCGCCCTCTGAGTGACCTTGAGCCTTCTGATAAGGCCCATAGTGAGCGACCACGTCTCTGATCCATAAGTCATCACTGGCAACACACACTGGTCAAAGACTTTCGTCTTGAGACACTGCGGGATATCGGACGAGAAGATTTGTCGTAGCTTTCCGAACGCTGCCCAACCGAGTTGGATTCGACGATTGACCTCCTTCTCGAAGTTGGACCTACCTAATTGGACTACTTGTCCATACTTGTCGACAACTTCGAGCGTAGAGTTCCCAACCTGAATAGGAGCAGGTACAACATGGACGTTCAACATGATTTTTGTCTTGTCCATGTTCATCTTAAGACCTACTTGTTGAGAGACTCTACAGAGGCCATCGAGCATTGTGCCTAGGTCTTCCATGGTCTCAGCCATGACTACGATATCGTCTGCGAATCGAAGGTGAGTGATGTACTCGCCGTTGATGTTGATGCCGAGCCCATTCCAGTCCAGAAGCTTGAAAACATCCTCCAGCGCAGTGGTAAACAGTTTCGGGGATACGATATCTCACCCCTCGCTGGAGTTGAATAGGTTTCGAACTCTGGTCCTGGAGGCGGACTGACATAGTGGCGTTTTCATACAAACACTTCAGCACTTCGATATATCGGTAGTCAATCCGGCACCGTTGGAGAGACTGTAGCACCGCCCAGGTTTCGATCGAATCGAAGGCTTTCTCATAGTCCACAAACGCCAATCATAGGGGCTGGTTATACTCCTCGGACTTCTGTATAACCTGCCGCAGCGTATGCATGTGGTCTATGGTACTATAGCCTTTACGGAAACCGGCTTGTTCAGGAGGCTGGAAGTCGTATAGCTTGCTCTCGAGACGATTCGTGATGACCCTCGAAAACAGCTTGTAGACGTGGCTCAGAAGTGTGATGGGTCTGTAGTTCTTTAAGAAGGTTTTATCCCCTTTCTTAAAGAAAAGCACCACCACACCTCTGTGCCACGCCTGTGGCGTTTTACCCTCGAGAATGACGGAATTAAATAGCTTCCGAAGGGCTTCTCTAGCGGGTGCTCCGCCGGCCTTCAGAAGCTCGCTCGTAATTCCGTCATCACCCGGCGCCTTGTTGTTTTTGAGCTGTTTGAGAGCCACACTAATCTCGTGCATGCTGACGTCCGGGATATCTTCGGTATAGTGTCGGGTCAATCCAGCTCTAGGGTCTGACGCTGGAGTGCTTGCGGGTTGTTGCGTTGTCGTGTATAGCTGTCCATAGAACCTTTCGATCGCCTCCAAGAGCTCAGGCTTGGACGATACGATTCTGCCATCTTCCCTCTTCAGCTTTGTCAGCTGACTCTGCCCAACAGACAGATCCCTCTGGAACACTTTGGAACCCTTATTCTGTTCGATCGCCTCACGAACACGTTTTGTGTTGTATTGGTGGAGATCGCGAGTCAGAGACTTAGAGATCTGTCTGTTGAGGTGCCGATATTTCGGCATGTCGTCGGAGGATAGCAGAACCATCTTGCGCCTTTCCTCTAACAGCTCGAGGGTCGGAGCCGAGATCTTGCTGGTTCTCTTGCTTTTCTGGGGCTTAAAGAATTTAGCCCCTGTTTTATGGACAGCATCCACGAACCCGTTACTGTACTCGTCCACATCTACGCATTCGCCCAGGCATTCGAAACGGTTCTTGAGTTCGAGCTGAAAGCTCTCGGGGTTTTGGATATGAACCGGTGCCGGTCGGAGCGTGGACTTTATCAACCTCGACCGTTCGAGGCTTGTACAGATATTCAATGTGCCTCTTACCATTCGGTGATCGCTCCCCACTTTAAGTGAATTGATCACGGAGACATCATTGAATATCTGCCTCTTCGTCGACATGATAAAGTCGATCTCATTTTTGGTTGCACCGTCTGGACTTACCCAGGTCCACTTGCGGCATTCTCGCTTCTTGAAGAAGGAGTTCATCATATAGACTCCTCCCTTCTCCATAAAGCTAGCCAGCAAGTGACCCCGGGAATTCCGATGCCCATAACCAAATTGCCCCACTCTCAGCTCATCACTTCGCGTTTGCCCAGTTTCGCGTTAAAATCTCCCATGACCACGGTGTAATGGGTTTTGTAGCCATGTATAGCCCGAGATATATCCTCGTACATGGCTTCCACCTCCTCATCGGGGTGCGACGAGGTCGGAGCGTATACCTGTATGACCTTCAGCGAATACCGCTTGGATATTCTGAGTATAAGGTACGCTACTCTGCTCGATACACTCCCGATATTTACTACGTTGGTCACGAGAGATTTGTGGACGATGAACCCGACACCACCTTGGGACTGTTGGTCGCCCTCCCGGTAGAAGAGCAAGTTACCGGAATTGAGAACTAACGAGTCCTCCCCCTGTCTTCGGACTTCGGATAGGCCTATGATATCCCATCGCAACTTGCTCAATTCTTCTTCCAGCTCGACAATCTTCTCGTCGGTCCGCAGTGTGCGCGTGTTCAGTGTTGCCAGGGCCAATTGTCGTTGGTGGTGGTAGCCCGATCTCTTCCGGAGATTCTTCGCACCCCTTGCCCCGCCGTTACCATGGCCGCTACCATAACCAGGACTAGCGGGGCCGCCGGGGACTAGGGGCCGGTTTTTATAGGTGTGGTTCATGATGGGGGGATTTGCCATAATCGCCACGCTTGGCAGGCGTATTGGCGATCGCAGTGGCGGAAATCTTTAGTGCTGGACGCTGCTGCCCATCTAGCATCTAGGATTTTCTTCCGCCAGGTTCGGATGGTTTGACCGCCATCTTTCGGTTGACTGCTTGCGCTGGGGGAGATACTATGACGAGTATCTACTCGTCAGATTAACTCTCCCAGTGGGCGGTGGGGTCGTCACGTCCCGACGCCGAAAATAATAAAAATACTCACTATAAAAAATAATAAAAATACAATGAATATTTGAAATATCAATAAAATTGGAATGTAGGTACTTATACACCACTATTTTTTAATTAGTACAAAAACTTTAAGGACAGATTAGCGAAGATATTATTATCATATATGTGACGTAAGAATTTCATAATATCAATAAAGAGCAAAGTTATTATCATTTGTTTATTGTAGAAAATCTCACTTAAATCATAGTCATATTTTACAATCCATTCACTAATTCATTGATAATATTCCATCCTGCTCATTCGCATTCTCTCTGTCGCACTTATGATGTAGGTAGCCATTGAAAATAAAATGAAGGAAAATAATAAATGTGGGTAGTTATTTTTTAATTTTGTTAATTCTACTCTCTCCTTCATACTTCATTCGGGCTTAGGACACACACACGGTAAAATTTATCGTTTAAAAAGTAATTTAATACGGAGGTATGTAATTAGAAAGCAAACAAATATCAAAATAAAAGATGATGTTCTGGACTAAAAGAAAAGAGTAATTTTGGCGTATTTATGAAGTTAGAATCATCTGCTATTTACAAATTATTTTATCATCATCATGTCAGCCTAGAGACGTCCACTGTTGGACATAGGCCTTCCTTAAGGTGTGTGGAGAACACAGATCGATTTTGAGCCGTTCGCATCAAATTATTATTTACTTAAGTACGTATTATTTACTAAACTTACAAGTATTTCCATTGTCCTTCGAAATGTCCACCACCGTTGTCAAATGCATCCAATATGCACTGTTTTAATTGTTTGACACTGACCCGGTCACTTTTGTACACTCACAATACGATGTCCATGGGTACACAGCTGCATTCGCGATTTTTCCACTCAAAAAGTACGCACGAAGCATAGCTACATACTCCCGTGATATGAACTGATATGATAGGCCATCGCGTCGGGCAAACGTAGACAAACAATTAACTTTTGCAACGAAATTAGATACGCTCACTTTAGCTAACAATTAGTACTGTTTGTCGCATCGTCGGGGCGTGGCACAGGCGCAGAGGGGCGGGGGGGGGTCTAATTTTTCAATGGTTAATTTTACTATGACAGTACACGGGTCGGTCATAGTATTAGTATTGCATATACCAATTATCACGTATTTTTGTGGGCAGTTTTGAGACAGTTTTGGGACTTAGTGTTTTTATTTTTCAACTACATAAATATGATCAGTTAAAGATACTTAGTGCCATGTAAAATTTTTTGTACTAATTAAAAAACAGTGGTGTATAAATGGGCCTGTGTAACACTACTGTACTATTAATATATTTTATAATAAATAATTATGTATTGTGTAGAGTGTGTCATGTAGTATATGGTGTCTGAGGCAAATGTTTTTCGTCATCGATTTTGCTTCCACAAATTGTCAAGCAAAAGGAGACAAACGGTGCCGCTGTGTATTGTAATTGACGTCGCTCACATATAATGAGCAGAGTTTATGTGATGTATAGTGTATTTTCGTTAGTAGTAAGTATATACAATAAAACGGTACAGGATTATGTAAAGAATAATGAAAACAATACTTCCCGGGTTTCCAGATGATTTTAAATCTCGTCTCCGTTATCCGTTACTTTGACAGTTAGTCCGCCACAAATTTTTTAGCGAGGTTTTGTCAGTAGTCCTTTTATCTATAGATACACCAACAATTATTGGTCAGGTTTATGGGTATATACTTCACTTCCCACATGGAATTAATACTTTAAAACAACATAAAACTATTTTTATCACTCAAATTATATACACGTATTGAAATGACAACTGCTCGCTAGTATTCCCGCTACCATCGTAAAGGGTTTATGCTATAAGAGAGCTGCGCATCTTCGTTCTTACTTGTGAAATGTCTCAATCACATGCGACATACAAATCAATTGCCAACATTTGTTTCTAATTCGCTGCGTCAAATCCAGGGCTTACTTCTGTTATCGATTATCAATTGTATTAAGTCCGTGGGACTAAGTGCGGCACTAATGACCCCGCGAGGTACTTATTAACAACGAATCGTTCGGGGAGTGTGCGCGGTGCGAGTAACGCGTATATTCGCGTTAAACGGCGATAACTCAGCGCATAACTATGGCGGCGACAGCGAGCCGCTCTCAGCGCTTAGTGCTCACGGTCGTTTATTTATTTATTTATTACACCAACAGCATACATATTTTATAATCAAAATAAAAGGTACATGGAAACGGTCTGATACATATGCCAATTACAGGTAAACACAACATTTACCACTGAAGCACACAGTTATTATAATAATACAAATTTTGATAAGATAAAAACTACTAAAATATAAAACATAAATAAAAAATATAATATACAAAAACAAGTCGTTTGTTTAACAACAGAACATTAAAGTACTGTTTCGCTGTAACTCGCCGCGGGTCAGGCGAACAGCACTGTACACCCCGCGGATCTCCACCTTGTCGTGGTGGGGGGGGGCTCAGTAACCGTGGGTTTGAGGTACACCCACGGTGAAGCTAAGCGGGATCCCGGGAGGGGACGCTCCATGTGGGCCTGGGTGAGGCCTGCGTACGATGCGTCCAAAGTGCGGGTGCAGAGGACAGTTCTGTCTGTCCCTCGCAGTCAGGTGCGGTCTAAGGAGAAGAGGCGTGTCGACGTTGCGTTGCCGCGCGCCCTATCTCCCGCGACCAAATGGGGGCGCACCATTGTTGAGTCGCGGTGGGGTCGCAGAGGAAGAGGAGATGCGGTGTTGCGTTGCCGTCCTCCCTATCCTCTGCGACCGCTGGGTGTTTTGGCGGTGGAGCCCAATACCTTCATCCGCCGCCAAGAGGGTTTTGTTCGGGCCAAGCCTGACCATCTGGCGGGCCAATACCCGTTGGAGGGTTGCGACGAATGCTTCGGCCATACCCGACCCGCCGACACACGGGTACAAGAGAAAGTAGAGGTGGTTTTTAGTGGTAACAGCACATACTACGGCTCTCATTTCCCCAAGAGTCGGAGATCCGAAGGGATTTTCCACCTCGTAAAACAAAAAATAAAGGCGACCGGCACTGTGTGTGCGTGAGCGTGTAACTACATAACTACTTTATAAGTCCAAAAATAAAGTCATCGAATTGGAATTTATTTAGTGGTCAATATCTTTGATGACCAACTATTCAGCATCTGTAAAATATCTGTGACCAGTAATAGAACGTCGGTAACCATGACCGGCTATGAAGATGGATAAAAACTTCTGCTGATTCAAAATGGGACTTTCTTTATTTGATCTACATGCATCAAAGAGTGTAGGCAGGCGGACTTAACATAACAATGGTCGCGCGCACTAGCGGAACTTGAGTGGTCCCGCGGAGGACTATTGTCTCTGTCATCCAACTTTACTTAACATTTATAGCCAAACAACAGCCCAGAATGTACTTTTTAAAACAAACGAAAAAACTTTATTATGAATATAAACTTTAACAAACAGTAACTGTTAATATAAATAAACTTATTAAGCTTTTAAAATTGATTCATATCGTAACTCGTTAAAATTACATAATCAGTAGACATAAGAATTATACCAACTAGTACACATGACGATATATACTCCGTGACTCTTCGTGCATAAAACTACTGCAAATAACACAGACATTTTGTGACGAGCAAAAAAAATAACTCAGATGATTTTTTTGATATTTTCGATAAGCCAACTCATACTGTGTGTGACTTCTAACAAACAAAGACTTGTTACAGTGAAAGTGCATATTATATGCTTGATAACTAAACTTCTACTATCATTAAAAAATCATAAAAAAATAAGATTATAGTGACAGTATATAAGAATAATTACGTACAGAATCAGAAATTTTAGTTTATTCTTTAAACAGTTCATCACACTGAATGGAAGAGTCGCGCGGATGACTTGTCACTGGTATCATTCACAGACAAATAGGTATATACATATATGCATAATAATATATGTCCGCCAAACATCACCGCACGGCCGCCACTGGGATATCGTAGTTTACTTTTATTATTTAGGTTGAATAGATATCCAGCCCAAATAATAAAACCGAAATAAATACGACATGTGTTAGTGTATGAATGAGTAGTATCCACTGAAGGCTTAGTGCTTCAATACAAAATATAAAATCCTCATGTGGCTGGAGTATCCTAAGAATGATTCATCTCACTCTTCATTGCTGGGCATGGGTCTCTTTTCACTATGAGAAGAGTAAAGCCATAGTCCACCATGCAGACCAAATGTAGGTTGTCCGACTTCACATGTCTTTCGAGAACATTATAGAGAA
Source organism: Euclidia mi (assembly GCA_944739405.2). NCBI lineage: Eukaryota > Metazoa > Arthropoda > Insecta > Lepidoptera > Erebidae > Euclidia > Euclidia mi. The sequence goes on from OX123187.2 coordinate 2,469,624, forward strand.
CTCTCCGTCATTCCAGGTCCGTCACGATGTTTGCCTTCACCACTTAGGAAACGATAATTAACAATTTAATACGCACAAAACTTCAAAAAGTCATTAGTTCGCGTCGTGGATTCTGTCATTCTCGCCACTAGGCTATCGCTGCCATCCATAATGAACAGTTTTCATATAACGAGGATCGATGGTACTGAAGGTACTTACGTGTAGTGTGTCATACTGTGGTGTCATATCGTCAGCACACGTTGACGTCACGGCCGCTCCAGCTGAGAGTCTACTACTAGACTACGTCTAGCAGAGCTGACGCGATACTAGGACACTATCAACGAATAAACTGTTTAATAATATGTACTTATATTTATCGCACTCACTTACCGAGTTGCATTACTAGTCGCGGCTTGCAGTCTATCAAAGAGCTATGAAGCACTGCATCCTTGGTATTACATTAATTAAAATAAAATCGCAGGAAAAAGGATAACCTGCCAGCCTAAATAGCACTGGGCGGGCCACATCAGCCAAGTACGATATATTCACTGATTTCTGATCACTGATTCATGATGAAAACGATCATACTCGGAACTAGGTACAATTATGGATTGCACAAAGACTTGTATCATGTGTTCAAAGTGTTTAAACATTGAGTCGGCAACCTAGGCAACTAATCTATCGGCGCTGTAACAGTATAAGATTAGCGTAAACATGTTACATACAATGGCTGCCGCACGCACTCGCCTCCTTTAATTAACAACAATAATTGCGAGTGAATTTGTTTCACTTGGCAACTCAACTTCACTTCGCGTCGGCCGCAGATCGCTTCTGTCAATAATATTAGTATAACTCGCTTGTTTCAGCGTTACAGATCAATAATGACTCATATTGGTTCGCAGCCAATAACACATCCTCTCAGAGAATAACACTGACACCGACTCTGAACAAACACGACACAGATATCTGTTTACCATTGTAATTGGGTTTGAAATCAAAACCAAAAACTCAATTACCCATTTAGATAATAAAATAACAAGGATAAGTAAAAAAATATCCCGATAAGCGGCAATAGGCTAGCCACCTATTACGTGGGATCAAAATACTGGCGAAAAGTGGGCGTTTAATATGCCTCTGCCTACCCCTTCGTTGAAACAGGCGTGAGTCTATGTATGTATGTAAGTAAGAGGCGCACAGTTGGCTAGTAAACTGTAACTAGGATTATGTTTTGAGTCACGTGCAAGCGATGCAGCCGCGCTGAAACGATAACAACAAAAACTGTGAGAGAACTGGGAAGACATTAATGAACGGTTTTTTATCACCAGGTTTAAAAGTTGTGTAATATTACGTTTTTATATTTTATAGCAAATGCACATCGTTTAGGCAGTGAATAAAGTATTATTGACCTGCGTGAAAACTACCACCATCATGCTTTTTGCGTAATTACATAAGGTTGCTCTTGAGTATTTAGCTGATACTTCAAAATGAAAACAAGTAAAATTTGCTTTATATGACTTTAACGCGTAAATAAATGTGAAACATAAAAACAACATTATTTTTCAATCAACTATCTTTTATTTCCAGGAACACACACACAGTAAAAAGTTGTAGTTATTATGTTGAATTCCGTTGATCCCATGAATACTTACAAGTTGTTTTTATTTAATAACAAATTTTAATTTATATCAGAAGCTGCTAACGTTACAAAGTAATTTTGTGTTCGTCGGTGGCGACCAAACTTTCGCAGTTTAACTTATTAAAAGTTTCTTACTAACTCAACTAATAATCTCCATAATATCATTATTTTTTATAATAAAAGCCTTCATCAGCAATCTTGCTACATTATCCATATTGAAATCTTAACCTTGTTCTTATTCGTAGCCTACGTAGTATAGAGATACTACGTAGAGACGCGAGTGCTACGAAGTAGAGAACATTCGTAGATCCATACGTTAACCTGCCACACACATCGCGCTATTGCATTCGTTCATTTTACAAATTATCAACCCGACTACAGTTTAAAAAAAAATCTCGTTAGATGTTGTAGATCGTTCGACGTGAGTGCACGTGACAGTTTCCGTCGTCGCTCCACCGGCGACTGCACACGATAACATCGCACAGCTGCCGCTCGTTCTACCGCCAACATCTACACTATACCTACGACGTGTATGTACACGTACAGCAGCGGTCACGGAGATCACAGGTCGCAGACGCTGTGTCGCATTAATAACAGAGCACGTGGCTCAGACACAACGGTAAGCGGCTGAGTGTCGGCCGCCACTGACTATGTCGTGTTAATGAGCGCGCACTCACACGTAATCGCTCACATTAAGTTGTGTGAGTGCAGCGCCGGGATACAGGCGATATTGGCAGGACTGAATATGCTTTAGGACAGATTGTTTACAGTACAACAGTTTGTAAGAACTTCTATTAAGCTACGCATGCAAGATAACTGTCGGTCTCGCATGAAAGACAAATTGTACAGCGACATGTAATTGCACAATCACGCGAGAATAAATAACTGTAGGAAACCGTCGTAATAGACGTCGTTTAGATCAACTACTATTTGTTTGTAGAACACACGGCCGCGTGCGGGTGGCAGCACACATAATAAACAACAATGTGTGCGTTCTGGTGTGAATGGTTGATGATTAAGACCACGCTACAACGAGCCCGTATTGTTTTACATCAATAATTCATCATTCCCTTCATCACAAATTTCACGAAGATATAGCACCAGCAAAACACGACAGTTTTGTTAGCAGTCATCCCGAATATATGTGTCCCATATCATAACATTGTTAGTGCTCGTAAGTGTCCAACGGGTCAGACTTGTGATTAACAACCAGCGCTTAATTAAACACACGCGACGAACGCGGTAGGTTGTGCATAAGAAACATGTCGGCACATTAAACTGCCATCACAACTAGTATGTAGCGAACATGTGTTAATTGCTAACATAAATAATGGCACATATTGTACGAGTGTCCCACATGTGCGAGCGGAAGCACGAGGTGCACATTCAATAGTGTGATGTTTGTCTCGATTCACTTTTACAATGTTGCTCGTAACGACTTCCTAGCTACGTCCGGTGTTTTGTTTCTGCAATATTTTATCGTGATCTTACAATGTTATCATATCATAAATCAATAATAATGGAATGATAAATAACTGAAACTTTGTCTCTCAGAGTGAATTTGTATTGAATTCCATTCGGTAGACGGCATCAATAACAAGCCACAAGATAAAAAACGTTCGGCTAAACTTGTTCGTTGTAACTTGTATCGAACCAACACAAACTTGTTTACTCTGTGGAGTGAGGTGGTACTTCATGATAAAACGATTGTTCTATTAGCACGGGTTCGCTCTTGCCTGAAGCACGGCTATTATCTATGGGATGTTGAGGCCAGATACCCACTCAAAGCTCTTGATCGCACAGACGCGCGGCGCACACTTACTCGATTCGTTACATAACTACATGTAATACTGTAAAGAGAGCTTATAAGATTTTTATATCTCCCTAAAAATGCACCCTTTCCTGTTTCCCTGATTTCATACATATTCTTTCGAACGTTATTAGCATATGTATTACGCTTCCCTTAACCGAACACCGTTCTACAAACGAATCAACTTAATGGAATTCGTATCACGCTTCAGTGCCCGTATTATCTAAAAAGAAGTAAAAATTGCAATATCAGCAAAGTTATAAGCGCAATTGTAAGTATTGGTGACGCTTGCTTAAGTGCAAAGCCTAAAATGCTAATGTATTGCATGACTTGTTAGTGACAACAAATAATACTCACGGACTGATAACTGCTCTGACAGCTTTATGATGAAGAATTCACTAAAGTTTAATCTCCAAATATCATCTTAATTTTCTAAAATTTGCTAGAAATGTATTGTAGCAAAGTACAGATTTCTAGTAAAAGCAAAAAACGAGGTTAGGCTGGCTACACACTACACCTCCCCCCTTTATAAAAAAATAAAAAAGAATACATGATATTTTTATTTTTACGATTACAAATTTTATTAATTGGTTAAACATGGGTAATATAATCAACTAATCTTAATATATAAAATCCTTGCGTTACTGACTGACTGACAGACACTCTACAGCCGAAACTATTGGGCGCAGGAAGCTGAAATTTGACATGTATGTTCCTTGGGGACCGTAGGGGTGCACTAAGAAGGGATTTCCCGAAATTCCCACGGGATGTTTGTATGTATATGTATGTAAAAAACTGTCTGACGGCTGCTCAGTAACGACCTTTTGACTGCGCGTTCAAAAAGCCGATAATTTACCGCAAATGTGTTTGTAACTTAATAATGCGGATAAAAAGATTTCTGCCCGGAGTAGAGTATTGTCACTCGAACAATAATAAGCACCTATATTATAAATCTCTGACAGTGCGCGTGCCTTGCCACCGGCCCGCGGAGCAACTACCACTAACTGTGTCACAGAAAATTCAGAGTTATATTTGTCCCAGACCACAAACATATTTCAAGGCGCAAAGAGTTAGTTGCTGGAGAAATATGTGCGAAAAGTTAATATTTATTAGATATTCCCTGCCGTCCCCTGTCACACTGTTAAACAGTTTTGATATATTACAGCCGGCGACTCTAGCGAGTCTTGTCTTTGTATCTATGTAAGTAAGCTGGCAGAATACTCGGCTGTCGCGTTTTGGTCAATGAAGCTGCAAACAATTCGTTTAATTTATTGAGCGAAACGTAATTTGGATGAAATCTACGGCAAAATTGTTGTTGCAGACAAAGCTAATATTGACTAACGATTATTTTGAAGTGCGAAATGAAAGCAGTTGTTGTCTGAGAGTAGATCTGTTGTCTGCGCCGCCAGTTGTTGTTGTTGTTGTTCGCGCCAGTTTCAAATAAAAGGTGTTAGGCAGTGGACTGTATACTATATTTCGTAGTAACTGGTTCTATACAAACGTTACGACAACAAATCAGCCGCCGCGCCGCACAGCCTCACCGTGCGACATATGACTACGTTCTGATATTTAATACTTTCATAGCATTTCACACCCCGCGCCAAGTTGCTGAAAACACACAAATTGACATCCAAGAAGAAAACCATAATTAATGTGACGCTACGTACATTCGGTAACTCGCTTTTAGTTGCGAATAAAAAATGAGTTCTGTAAAATAAACTCATTTACCCAGTGAAATACTTTGTGTAAAATATATTTGGGAAAAGTTGGCCTGGCACATGACACCAGCGTGTACCAACTACCGGCCCGTCGTCTATATGCTATTATATGCACTGTACTTACAATGTACTTATACTTTTTAGCGTTACTAAATTTTGCAGGAACTTTGGAAGTTGACGACTGACCTTCAGAGGAAAATCCTTACATGTGACATTGCACACAGAGATATTAATAATCATCATCATCATCCATTAACAGTCCACTGCTGGACTAAGCCTCTCCTTTGAAAGGAGGATTAAAAACTAATAATAAATAACCTTGACGAGCAACGCTAAGCAATGTTACCACAAGCGAATCCTACATAGCACCTGAGAGATTGCAACAAGTGTTACACTCGTTGCCGCCTGTCCCCCCGTAACACAACGCCAACGTCTTAAGCAGGAGTCTCCATGCAACTCTGTTACTGTCACCTTACTAATGCTGCTAGTTTATATACTGAAATATAAAACTGACGTAAAGATCAACTTGAATCATTAGTACCAACCAAACATTTCTGCGTAGGAGAACAACAGAGGTATTTATGCCTTGAAATAAATAAATTATCGCGACTAAGACCCGCTAAATAATATTGTATGATTTCTGCTTCATTAGTGTAATGACATAAGTTTGCTCTGACCCGTAAAGTGGTAGGTATGTACGGTCATATGACGACAATCGGCTCTCTCCCTGAACACGTGATCTTTGTTATAAAACTCTCAGAGGGATAAATAAGGTAATATAATATTCGTCGACATTGTTAGCAATTTAACTAGTAGTTAAACGTTATTCGATTTCAGGTCGATTGTGGCACAGAGCTACTGTTGCTACTGTAATGCTTTAATCATCTCGTGGTTAAGACGTAACAATACAAACGCTATAAACTAATAATTACGAACCAGCGACATATTACTCTGGGTAATGGGTAAAGCATCTTCACACAAATGTTACTGAGACTGGTCCTTCGAGTCGACGGAGAAACTTTGTTCAAGATTACTCATCAACTACTTAATAATATTCTAAAAGAAGTATATTTTGTAAACGCTAGTTTGGGTAAAGTTATGTGAGGTAATTGTTCGTAAAATACCGCTCTTTATATTTTTTGCAGCTACAATTTTGCGTAGATTTACCAGTTCTATAAAAAATGGATTATGCATTTCAAACTATCAAATGTTATGTCCGTGTGGTGACGGATTAAGAATACCTACGGAATGTCACAATGTGTTGATACAAACCCTATACCAACCTGTTAGGCCAGCGCGGTATAGTAGGCCAATTCCTCCTTTCAAAGGAGAGGCCTAGTCTAGCAGTGGACTGTTAAAGGCTGATGATGATGATGATGATGACATGTTATGACATGCTGGCTAAATGTTCCAAAAAGCTTGAAATTAAATACAGTCACTTGTTGAAACAATGTCTGGTTACTACAACAAAATCTCAGGGTACTCAATGAGTCAGGAGGGCTCGTGGCCAACTCTAGGAAGCGCACACAGACCTCCACCGGCTCAGTTGCCCATTAAGTTCGCAGTGCGCTCCGCAATTCTATTTTCGCTAGTCTTTATTATTTGAGAAAGAATCGTAAATAACAAGGTTTTTGTTTTTAATAACGTCGCTATAATTTCCGTATAATCATCAGAATCACAAACATCAGAAGAGATCTGCTATTGTACAATATAGTACTCGTGTCCGCGCCAGACGCACGTAGCTCGCAAAATTTAGCTACTTATTGGTTGTTAATTGATTACTTAATTGAGTGCATAGTCTTATAAACAAGCTTGATATTTATGTTATGCGTCACGGGGCTGACAGCAGAACAGCGAATAAGCTTTGTGGGCGATGAGGACTCAGACGAAGGTTGAAAGATTATAAATGGACATTTGGATACAAAATTTGGATTTTCCAAAATTTTTGAGCTTAAATCTGTATAATTTATTATATTTCATATGGTTCAGCATAGGATGGGCGTTTTCGCACTTGTATACATAATAATATAAAGCTCGCAGAGTGGCGAGTCATTCACTGGATGGGGATCATCACTGGGATGACGCTTTTTCTGAAGCAAATATAAGTGAAAGTCCTCAAATTCAAATTCAAATTCAAATCATTTATTTGTTCATAGGTTCATTATAATAAACACTTAAACAAAGTCATACTTTTTTTTAAATTAAGCTAGATGAGGCCGGTGTTTCCTAACTGACTGCCCTGAGAAGAAACATCCGAAACAAACTCAGAGGTCATAGTCTCTTTTAAAGTCCAGATAATTATTTAAAAAAAATAAAAATAATAATAAGTATACAACATAAAGTATAAATATGTGAGTACAATGTGAGACGACTATACGAGTGAGAGACTAAAAAATAGTTATATTTTGATAGAATTGCAGCAGCAGTTCAGAGCCGACCAGTCCCGGCAGACGGCACCCGTTCACGAGTATGACGTGAGACTCAGCCATAGCTTAGCTCAACCATTTTTTAGGGAACCAAACCACCCGACCCACAACGCCACCGTAAGCAAGACTTTTTAGTGAGCATGACGACCCAGAACTGCATGACAATCATCACGTCAATTAGAAAAAAAGAGAAAGCGACTACATGGTGCTCACATATTGACAATTTTAAGTTATCTATAGGAATATCATCATGATCTATAATGGTATTACAATAATAATAATTTTACAGTCAATAGCATATTCTAAATTAACAAATGAATGAATAATAGCATAATAACAATAAAACATCCATAATAATGGCATTATGACTCAAAAGCATAAATACAGCAGGGTAAAAAAAGAGAATTACAATTGTCAGTAAAAATAATATTAAATTTGGATGTCATGTATAAAAACAAATTCAGTATGATAGCAAGATTAACATACAGTCATATAAAAGTAATTAATCAAATGTCAAATTTAATCATGAAAAATTAAAAAAGTCATCTATATAATAATATGTACTGGATGTATAATGTCCAGAGTCAAAATAATCAATATATAAATAATTTATGTATATGATAATAAGACTAACATACGGTCATATAAAAGTAATGAAATGTCAAATTTAATAATAAAAACAATAAATACTATATAATAATATGTACTGGATGTATAATGTCCAGAGTCAAAATAATTAATCTATAAATAATTTAAGTATGTCCAGTGTATACATTGAGCTGGTCAATCCCATGCGTTTTTATCATTCATATAATCTAGAATTGTATAGTATCCATGTCTATATAATTTTGCTTTAACAACGCTTTTGAACGTATTATATGGTAGATTTTTTTATACCAATAGGTAGTTTATTGTAGAAGCGTATACTTTGCCCCACGAACGAATTGCTGATTCTGTGAAGACGAGTGGCATGCACAGTAAGATTGTGTTTGTTCCTGGTATTCACAGAATGTATGTCAGATTTCTTTTTAAAATAACTAATATTTCTATAAACATACTTTAAGTTTTCAAAAATATATTGAGATGCTACAGTCAGAATATTTATTTCCTTGAATTTTTCTCTGAGGGACACTTTGGGACCGAGATTGTAAATAGCACGAATGGCTCTTTTCTGTAAGATAAAGATGGTGTTGATGTCTGCAGCTGTCCCCCACAGAAGAATTCCGTAAGACATAATGCTATGGAAGTAACTAAAATAAACTATCCTAGCCGTATCTACATCAGTAAAATGTCTTATTTTTTTAACTGCATATGCTGCTGAACTGAGCTTGCCCGATAGCTTTTCAATGTGTGGGCTCCATTGAAGTTTCAAATCTATGGTAATACCTAAAAACACTGTTGTATCAACAAGATCCAATTCTGCGTTATTCAGTTGGACGTTGGTCCTAACGTGTCCGACATTAGGTGTTGAAAACTTTAGACATTTAGTTTTTTTCTCGTTAAGGAGAAGATTATTTGCGTTGAACCAGCGTACAACTTTTGCAAGTGCAATATTGACTTCGTGAAAATCTAATAATTTCCTTTTAATTTTAAATATTAAAGAAGTGTCATCAGCAAATAGTACAACATCATGGTTATGGCCTATAAAGTAGGGTAAGTCGTTAATGTAAATAAGAAATAGAAAAGGACCCAGAATTGAACCTTGCGGGACGCCCATGGTTAATACAGATCCAGGTGATCTCTCACCATTGACGTCTACTCTCTGGACTCTATCACTTAAGTACGATTTCAAAAGATCAAGAGCCTTGCCTCTAATTCCGTAATGATGTAATTTCCCGATCAGGATCTTATGATGAACACAGTCAAATGCCTTGGATAGGTCGCAAAAAATACCTAAAGCGTCATGCGAATCCTCCCAAGCCTCAAAAATGCTTTTTATTAATTCTACCGCAGCATCGATAGTAGAGCGACCTTTTGTGAAACCAAATTGCTTGTTATGCAAAATATTGTATTTATTAAAGTGTGCCAACATTTGCTTTAAAATTAACTTTTCGAATATTTTACTCATTGTAGGTAGTACTGAAATAGGCCGAAAGTTTGTTGGATCTAAAGTACTGCCAGATTTGAATAGCGGTATCACTTTACTATGCTTCATTAGATCAGGAAATTCACCATTTGCAACGCAACAATTAAACACCTCTGTTAAGTGGGGTGCAATAACAGTAATAACTGACGAGATGGTCTTGACAGAAAGTCCCCAAAGATCCATGGTATTTTTAAGATTTAATGTTTTAAAAACGGATATAATATCTCTTTCATTAACAAAAGTGAATTCAAAAGGTGCGCCACATTTAGGTTCAGGTACACAGTGTTTTATAATATTTTCAGCATCAGCGGGAGATGACTGTAGAGCTTTTGTTGTTATTTTAGGAATATTAGTAAAAAAATGTTCGAACTCCTCTGCCACCTTCAGATCAGTTTTAATATCGACATCATTTATTTTTAAATGGAACTCACGACTACGTACTGTGACTCTTCTAGTTTCACTATTAATTATATTCCAAGTTGTTTTAATTTTATTATTAGACGTTTTTATTTTATTTTTTAAGAAGTTTGATTTAGCTGTGGAACATGCTCGTTTGAAAATTTTTGAATAACTTCTAACATAGTTTATGAACACTTCACTATTATTAAAGGTTCTTTCATTGTATAATTGAAATAATTTTAATCTACTCTTGTAAATCCCAGGTGTTGCCCATTCACTAAATGTGAAGCAGTCACTGACTGATACTGTCTTGGGTGTAAATATTTTATTAAATTCAGCATTGATCAAATTATGTAGTGAACTATATAACTGGTTAGGATATTTGTGAAATGACAACTCTGGTAATTTACACTCCAATATACTTTTAAAATGCTTTAGACGGCTTGCATTGACTGGAACAAATTTAATATTTATTTTATTAATGTTATTTTTTCTGTGAAACTTTACCAACTGCCCACAGTGGTCAGAGCTTAGCTCATTAATAATTTTATTTAGCTTTGGTATCTGGTTTCAAAAAATATTATCAATGCAAGTAGCACTCAAGTTAGTTATTCTTGTAGGTTCCATAAAAATATGGTACAAATTAAACGATTTAAATAGTGTTATTAACTTATTGGTGGAACATGATTTTTCTAGTACATTAATGTTAAAGTCACCACAGACAACAACTGTTTTATTAGTTTTGGAGCTTTTAAATAAAACATGCTCTAAAATTCTCTCAAACTGATCATATTGAGCACATGGGGGTCTATACACACTTATTACAATATATTGCTCAAACTCAATGCAAGACAACTCTATAACTCGTTCAACAGAGAGGCTCACAATATCCACTCTTTCTCTAAATTTAATAGCCTTATTAATTAATATTAAGGAGCCACCATGTATCATATTGACTCTGCAGAATGAGCTACCTAACAGATGATTATTAAAATTAAATATGAGTTGGTGGTTTTGTAACCAATGCTCAGTTAAACATAAAATATCAATATTATTGCTATTCATAAATAATTCTACCTCTAACTCTTTACTCAATAAACCCTGAATATTTTGATGCACAATTGTAATATTAGTTTCATCATTAATAATATTTCTCTCAGGACTAGATGTGTGCATACTTAGTCTATTGTTTAAACTAGTAACTACATATAGTTCATTGCAAGAGGTTGTCTCTATTGTCTCTTGATTCAGTTTAAATTAGTATCACAAGTTGTAATCAATGTAGGCAACTTGTTGGAATGCTTATCTGAATGAATATGTCTATTAGCCAGATTCTTAGCTAAAGTATCTAAATAATAAGATACCGACATAGCAATTTGTCTTGTATAGAAACTTGAAAGGTAGTAGTTACCTTTTGTCAAATAAAAATGTTTACTAACATAACCACTAGTGTCAATTAATTGAAATTTAGCATTATAATATTGTAAGGAATGTAATACAGTATTTAATTTATGCCTATAATTATTTTCCGCCTGTGGCAAACTGTGTGAGTAGGGCAATGTGAACATTACAATATGGTTCACATTTAAGTATGAGAGGGTGTCATATACTTCTTTAATTGCCTGCTTATTCATACAACCTCTATTTCCAATTAATATTAATATTGTAGTATCTTGGGTTAAATCAAAATACTTGATTCTATTAATAATATCTATATATGTTAATCCTGGCATACAGTGATTTACAACTGAATAGCACCTACAGCTGTCTGACAACAATTCTCCTAAACCTTTACCTAATTCATCACTAAATATTATAAGCTTTTTTTTTAAATTAGGGTATACATGGTGAACTATAGGCGAATGTTCATTTGATTTGACTGGAGAACTATTAGTTTCCAGTTGTCGCAAGATAGAAGTTGGCACAGAAGGAGCTGGTGAAACCATATTGTTGCCTTGGGTATTAGTGGTCAAAGTCTTAGCATGTTGACAGTTACATGTATTAGAATCCACAAGCTCATTCATCGCCAAAATGTATTCCTTCATTTGTAGCTCTGAACTTTTATATTTATTAGACATACAGTTTAATTTTTCTTGTAGTTTATTTATTTCCAATTCTAAGCTTTCGGTATGCAATTTATAATTTAAAGCATTGTTTTTGCACTTCATTGAATATGAATCTAGTTTGTCAAGTAAGTTTAGTCTTTCACGATTTAATTTAACATTTTTAATAAAGAATTTTTGCCTTTTAACTAGTTTTTGAGTTTTTTTAATAAATTTATTGATTTTTATATACTTTTTGAGTTTGTTTCTGCTGGACTTAACTACCCTGACAGAGTTGGAAAGAGAGTCATTGTCACTTGTAAAATCTATACACATGGTGGGATTTATGTTATGCACAACAGGAACTATCTCTGGAGCCTTGGACACTAATTCATCAAACAGACTATGATTCAACGTGGCGGTGATGTTATGTTGAATATTATCTCTCAATGAAATTTCATTCTTTGCCTCATGTAACTGTAGTTGTAAATGATTGATACGGTCCAAGGCAAGGTCATACTCTGCCCTACATTCATCAAATCTATCTACAATGAGTCGGAGCCCATCACGGTCACTGGTGGTCTCAGTGAGTTGATTATGCAACTGAGCCATTTCTAATTTTAAAGTTTTGTTTTGATTTATTATAACTAATAATTCATCCTCACTTTCATCTCTCTCCCTCATCAGTCGATCACACAACTCCTTTAATTTATTTAAAGCCAGTTGGAGCTTAGACTCATCCTGGCGAGCAAGGGCTTTACTGCGGGTCATCATGCTGATTATTTAACACGAGAAGATAAATTAACGAAGAAAGCAAGATAATAGAGAGATGAATGAAGAAATGTGAGATTCTATAAAAGAGAAATAATAAAAGTAAACTTTGAAACTATGACCTGTCAGAAGTTGTGTCAACGACGTTAGAGGTTAAGTACCTAGTTTACCTACAAGATGCGATATCCAAATGCACTATCAGTTAAATGTTTAACGAAGAACAGAATAATTATTTCTGTGATTCTCATCACTTTAAAGTATTTAATTATAATTTACCTTTTGTTGGATGACTTTCAAATACAAACTTTACGCCGGTTAACTGTCACCGATTTTATTTGTACGAAAAAACACAATAATTACACTTTAAATTAACAAGTTATGTTTCCTACACGATATTTATAATATTAGTAATTGATTTATCAGCCTAGGGATAACTTAAAAGCAATAATTATATTAAATTAACACTTAAAATTTTAAGAGTAAATCAAACCAGCTGTTCACTTTAGTGTTGCCCTTGCATTGCCTAGTTGACGATTCTCATCAATTGCGCCATTTGTTTGCAGTCATGCTGGACTTCTGCACACAAGTCTTTCATAATGTAAGCCCTGAAACAAGTCTGCTTCTTGTTTAGTAATCAGGCTTTAGAAGTTTGGTAGTTGAACCCTATTAATAACGTAATCTCTGAATATCTTATCGAAAATATTTTTTATTTCTTTTCAACGACCAGAAAAATATCTTCAAGAGTTACAATTTAATAACGAGGTTACAAAGAACTGATCTCGGCACCATAAATTATATTTAACGTAACGAGGTACAGTAATCTGAAGCTGTGTATACCTGCGTTATGAATTATCATTGTTTTTCCCGTTTTTCCGTCGGTAGCGTGAATCACCGTTATGAGGAGGAGCACAATGAGGTCCGAGCTTAGGACCGCATTGGACTCGCCACTAATGAGATTGTTTTAAAAGAAAAATCTAATATAACTTAGTCCAGTCACCGCTGACCATAAACTTATGCCGCCGGACAGTTAGCGAGCTATCCTACAAGTTAAGAGGATAAACACTAACGTAGGTAGTCGTGCATACTTAAGAATTAAATCTTACAACCCTTGTAGTATTTGTGCAGCATTGACACATTGATATTTAATATTACTTTTTGTTTGTTGAAATCCCTTAATGAAAACAAAGATACAAAGATGTTAATCAATATTAGAGTATAGTCATCTATACCGGCATTTTTGTTGACTGCCCGGTCAGAGTGTGATCGACCGGGTTGGGACTGGCGGAGGAGGTGTGTGGAGGCTCTCCCCTAACGGCTTTCGGGGCATACCCGCTACAACCACCGTGGTGTCCCTACGGGTCTCCTGTAGTGGCGGGGTCACGCGATTCGCGGATATCATACTTTTCCGTGACCCCGCCGTGCTTTGAGCCTTTTGCAGACTGGAACGTTCGCTGGAAATATTATGAAAATGTTCGTTCCAAAAATTTACAAACGGTGATAGATGTTCAATTTTCAGTAACGAGTGAATGCTTCAGTCTATCAGCACCTTTATAGACCTCACTATTAAAATAGCTCAAAGACTTTTGTAATTTCCAAAGAATACATTTACCAATTCTTACTCTTTGAAAATGTAAAAACATTTTGTACGATTATATCGCACATTATTTTATTGTACACGTAAGCACTTTACTTGACTGTTCAGTCTTACTATTGTAAACGTGTATGTGTGACAATAAACATTTTACTTAGCAAGAAATAAAGTATCATTTCACCTCACCAATTCTTATGTATGAGCAGACAAGTGCCCGAAACATTATATGATTCAAAGAAAATATAGGAGCTATGCTATAATTTATACAATCTCCGTGTAGCCAATGGAACTTTCTTAACATTCAGGCAATTTCCATAAAAACGTCAACGTCAATTTAGTGACGAGCCAGCACCACAATACTTCGTCGTGAGTTTATTGCGACTCCCGGAACTGACGCAAGAACACTTTAAGAGGAATCATTGTCGGAGAGTCCCGGCCGGCCAGATTCCGCTTATTAAATAATTACATCTTCCAGACACTTTCGTTAATTTCAATTTAAAGCTGCGCTTACTTGTCAGATAAAGAAATTTTGCAACGGTCCATAATCCTAACAGATCTCATAAGTCATGTGCCGGAATAAATCGTGTAGGGACGCGCGCTAATTGTATACAAAGTAGGTTGAGGCTGATGCGACGAGCGTCGATCGTCGAGCCTCGAGCAACCCTCGCGTGGAGCGGAGCTTAGCACGCGCTCACTAGTGCTTTGTTTGGTACACACACTGTTGCTCATGAGTCTTAAGTTACATTACATTCAATTGTAACAGTTAACATTTTTATTACCGCTGCTTTAGTTGTTTTTGTTTTATAAAGTGCTCACTTCTTGGCAGAAGGAGCTCCTTTAGCTACTTACCTACATACCCTTGTCATTCTATAGTTGTTTTTCTCCGACCAAAGATTAATGACTGTAGAATGAATAGGGCACTACAAAATAGCCTATTAGTTTCAATTTGGGGTCCGCTTACTACTGTAATGGTGTTACTGGCTACACCAAATTAAATAATAATATATAGTCCTTAGGGCGCATACTTGTTTCCACATGTGTTTATCTTATCGCTACGATGGCGCCAGCGTTATGCAATTAGTAAACTCATAAATTCTAAGAGTTTGACAAATTTGTAAGAATTATGTTACAGCATGAAATGCGAGATAAAATTTGCTCTAAATCGTCGACATGCCGTTTCGTTAAAACTCTCGAGTGCAAGAGTCATAAAAAAAGGATCGCAATACGACTGAAAGAAAAGGGAATCTCAGGTAGTAAGTAGTCAGAGGCATTGGGTCGGTGTCGGTGGTGTTTGACGAGGCAGTCGGTCTTAGGACGCGCAGGTTGGCAGATCTCGGGGAAGCGTGGCGTGGTAGTTTAGGAAATACGGGTTTGTGGTGTTTGGAGATGGTCGAAGTGAGTACGCGAAGCTGGGCGGATCCCGGCGGTTGACATGGAGGCGCGGTGTGTTAGGTTGTTAAGTATGCGAAGGGGTAGAGAAGAGTGGACTTGGAGGCGCGAAACGGATCGGACCTGGCCTAGCGCGGAAGGGGTGTTCGGTGTTGGTGGATAATTAGTGCTTAGTGATATCGAAAATCAAGGCGAGCGGCTTTAAGAGAAGGTGACCAGCACAGGGCAAGGGGTAAGTTTGGCGGCGACGCAGCTGAAAGTCCGGTGAGTGTCTGTTATTCACTTTATTATAATTTATTGCATGAACTGTATAACATTAATAACTCTATTATGTATCTATGTCTATATCAGACCATATTTATCCCAGGCTGACTAAAATATAAAGTTCTCTATGAGATATTGTACATAGTTATAATATTAATAACCACGTGTAACATTAGTTGTTACACTAGTAAAAAAAAAACATTAGTAGTGGTTCGTACCTTGTTGATGATAAATGTGGAAGATGAGCGATGTATGATGGGAGTCTCCGTATTCGCGATCAGGTGACAGTGCTCTCACAATCGCTGTCTAAACTTGCGTACAGGCCAGCACAGAGCAGTTGACAAGGTTTAAAAGAGCAAAAGAAGAGCCACCTGTCGATCACGCGGTGTCCCGTAAGTCCTGGCGGCTAACCAGGCGGCGATTGTAACGAGAGTTTCCCTGTAATCTATGCGCGATGGCCTAATACGTTTTAATTGACTATGTTTGTGTGGGCTTCAATGTTGTGACTTGCGGCAAGTTTGCATTTGAATTTGAAACTCGGCGCCGATAATACTATACGACTAATATACCTGGATCATATTCTTCGTCTCCATGGAACTGCCGTCTCTGAGATACGCTGCCTTGTACTCAAGTACCAATATGCGAAGCATGAATATGTAGAGAGTGATTTTGTGATGACAAACCAATACTAATGTATCGTTGTCTTTAGTATTTTGATGTCTACCTTTCATTCAATTATAAGCGTTTACGTTTGGTAAATGTTGTCAGCAGATGAATATAAAGTAAGAGACGAGTTCCATGGTAACTGCGCGGGGAGGGGCGCGGGAACCCTGTCACCAAATTGCCTGGCAGGCTGAATTTGATATTTTAAACCAAGTAAGTAAGAAAACCAACATTTTAATCAGCCTGGGGTCTATAGGATTCCGTTACACTACTCTAACCGGATTTGGCTGAATATTAGCTTTTCCACGGAATGACTGCCTGTCTGACCTCCGCAACCCGAAAGGATAGCGATATTCCATGGTTTAGACTAGTGTCAGTTTATTAGAAGGTTCTGACGCCCTGTAACGATTGTCAAAGATCTTCATGACAACCGGGACCGACGGCTTAACGTGCTCTCCGAGGCACGGGATAAGCGATAATTAACAATTTAATACGCACATAACTCCGAAAAGTCATTGGTGCGCGCCGTGGATTCGAACCCGATACCCTATGCATGGCAGTCTGTTGGTATCTCCACTAGGCTATCGCTGCCTGTCGTTACCTAATTACCTACTTTAAAAGAATATTTAGGGACATTTTGTAGTTTATACAACACTCTAACACATATTTTACGCACTACTATATGGGAGCCTGACACCATTAAAACTTCATATAAAAGTATGAACTTTCAACAAAATGAAACGTAATCAGCGGTGAGTTGGCGGGTTCCGTCGACATGACACGGGTTATGTTCCTTCGGTGACATATCAACTAAGTCAAAGCTTGTGGATCCTGTTGCGAAGTTTGCCCCAACAATTTAACCATACGATAAATAATGAATATCATGTGGTGACGAAACGTTACGAAACTCCGCGGTAGCTAGCCGAGACCCTTATGCTTCTATTTTGAGTTAATTAAGCTATCATTGAACTATATCTGTGTAAAGTAAACGTACCTCTAAATAAATAGATTGAATCAATTCAGAGCAAACAGTTACCATACAGTGAGCTATTTAGCGACGACGCCCCGCGCTACTTGATGAAGTGTAAATGTTGTTCTAGGACAAACACGAGTCTACGCCACGCACCCACAAATTATATATATATATATATATATTAGAATTGATTCTAATATGAACTACACACTAAACTCACAAGTGATAGAGTATTTCTCAGTAAATCGCCGTATGGTAGTGTCGTGGGTGCGGGCCAGTCACTCCTACGTGGCGCTGAGCTCTGCGATACATCTGCACTCCTGGTACCGGCGCTCGTCGCAGTCTTGCTGTTTATTTTAAAAGACCGCTCAAAGCTATTTAAGTTGATAGCACTGAGTTAACAAAATGGTTAACAAGAACGCCACAATCAACTTTTTAATTGGAAACTTGTAAGACGTAGTTAAGACGATATTCAGTGATGGGGCGGTCGGCGCAGGCAGTGACGAGACGACGACGCAATACTCTCGAGAGTGATCGAGCGATCGTCCTCCAGCGACAAAAAGTTGTTGCTCTATTTGATTATCTGACTCCTGGTTACACAGAGCGAGTATTTGGGCGCGAGCAAACAAGCGGCGTCGCTCGTAAATATCAATGAACGCGAGTGAGGCGCGGGTGTGAGGTGACCGCGCCTTCGATACACAGCCTCTATTGTTATATTAAACGTATTTGTTGTAAATCAGCGTCTGGCCTGTCGTCCTAAGTCAACACGCGCGCGGTCGCCAACATGAATATATAAAGTGTTGTGCGGGTTGACCGTCACGAGGTGCGCAGGTGAGCATGTATATGATGTGAGCTCGTAAATGTTTATTGGTTGTTCTTCCTGCTGATAGCACGCTCGGAGCACGTCATCGCTATAATGATGACCCACGGCACCGCTTGCCCCTCCGCCCCACGCCCCAAGCACCTGCTGCACATATATTTACTGTTAGTACTGTCGCAACTCACTTTTATAATAACAATGAGTTCATCGTAAGCATAATTATATACTTTATCCTTCGTTTTTCAAACTGTCGATACTGGACCATATTTTATCGGTGGTGCCATTCGTTTCCCCTCCAGAGAGTCCTGCATTCATTAGGAAAGGGCGCTTAATGGCCTCTGAAGGTTCGATACCACGATTTTATCGACATCACGATTCCTCTTCGCACACTCCGAATAAATAGCAAGCAATTATATGCAAATCACACGATTGTACACAAAGAAAAAATAGTAAAATACGTAATATATAATGAATGTAGTGTCCTGATTTGCCGGGAACGTGATTTTTTACGGCAACGTTGGTGTTAATAGTGTCTCGTCCGGCGCGACGTCCGAACCCGGCGCGCGCCATTTGTATTAATTACCAAGTTAACGACACGTGTGCCGCCTGCCTGCGCACTGCCCACTGCCCGGTGGGCACTAGTTCGTGTAAACACGCGCCTATTCATTACACTGTCCGGAGGACAATGTCACGGCCACTTACGTTACGACGTGAGTCGACACAGCTGGAGCGATGTCAAACTGACTGATAGTTTCTTGACCCTATAGGACCTCCTTACGCAGGTCTCTTGTAATGTTTCATTTTAATTTATCTTTAATAAGTAAAGTGTAAAACAATATTTATAAAACACATTATTAGACTGCCTCGTTGGTCTCACGGCGTAAATGTGTGCGTGGGATTGGAAAGTCTCGGGTTCGATTCCCGGGTCGGGCAAAGTGTTATTGGGTTATTCCGTTAGGAAATTCTCAGTAACAGCACGGAGTCTGGTAATGTGCCCGGTACGGCAATAGGCTCGCCCCCTATTACGTGGGACCTAAAAATTCATGGCAAAATGTGGGTGTAATATTACACCTCTGCCTACCCCTTCGGGGATACAGGCGTGAGTCTATAAAAAGAAATTGGGGTACCTGAATTGTTAGCTACTCATAAGATAAGATATTTTGTTCGACATCAGGCTTCGTCACGCCACGAAGCTTCTTAAAATAGGCACAGCACTCTCGTCTTACAGCCTTTATGCTTCGTCTAATTTCGGTTATAGTCAACGTATTAATTTTACCTAGAATATTACTTTTAAAAACCACTTGTAAGGTTACTTATTGAAAATTCAATTTATTTATATGTGAAATTGATAGGTTGATAAATTGAGAATTACGTAAGTGCGCTAAATGCACATGCGTCACTGTGGAGCCAAACGTCGTAGCTTGTCGCGCGAGGTGATAACTCACGGCGCTGCGCCACCGCGTCACCGGGTTGTTTACAACACATTGTTTATCCCACACGGACGTGAAGTAAACAAACAAGGAACATTGGTGTCCACGTGTCCGCCTGTCCACTCGCAACACGTGATGGAGCGAGTATCACGCATGGATATAGTAGCGGCGTCCACTCGCTGGTTCCCTATATTAACGTAAATCACGACGTGCGTGCGCTAACACCCGGAGATTACTTTTATTAGATCCGGAAACCTCATACGTCACGGTGAGGCACATGTCAGTGGCAGGAGGAAGCCGCCGGGAGCGCCCACAGCCCTCCGCCCGGCGACCTCAGCGCCCCCTCACCGCCACTCAGCCTCAACTGATGAGATTACACTGATTAGGCCAATCACCCCTTTGTTTTGATAGTTTCCGAGAGCTCTTGGATATGGGCCCTAATAGCTCAGATTTAATAGCTCACTACCTCCGCGGGGGACGAACATTGGAGTAGACTTTATTATTCGGTTCATCTCAGTAAACATAAATATGTAGTTGGTGTTACCTGCGGGGCGAGTGCTCTGCAGGTACTTGTTGTTAATGGCCACTTTTACAGTAAAGTTTCGCCGCGATTATTCACAGAATCTATTTGGAATAAATAAGAAATGCTTCTGTAAGAAATACCTAACTAGGTATTAAGTCATTTAATATTATACACTTTACAACTTTTGTTAATTAGCAATATTTAATTATTGAACATAGGTTAGCGCCGTCGAGCATGCTCCATAAATGCTGAACACAAAAACTCATAAAATCATACTTGTAAGTATATCTCGTAAAAGTATCGTCATAAAGCACCCACATAAAACGTCAGCCGCGCTCGATACCCCACCGCGAACAATTGTGTCTAGCGCGGCAACTGTGACGCTTCACCCGTACAACTAGTAACTAGCGGCTAATGGTTTAAGTGCGTAGTGCTGCACCACCAAAGCAACAGAACTAACCTCCACCTCGACGATAAAAGCATTTCGTTAGTTCCACAACTAGTTTAAACCGAACACTCCACGCGCCGCGCTGATCGCCCCGCGCCATTATCAGCCGCCAGATTTAGTGCGACGTGCGACAGGACGTAAATATTTCTGAGACGAAAATCTGTTCACCTAAATTACGTTTAAGTAACAAAACAAAGGAAAACGCATTGAGTGTTTCCAATCATCGTATAACATGTTAAGAGAAATGGAGAAAAGTTCCAGCGCTCGATATTCGTTCACTTAAATAAAGATTGAAAAAGTGGCGCCATATATCTGTGCGGTACGCGGCGGCGCCTTATACTCGCGGCGCACATTTGTCACCACCGCGCCGCGCGGTTAGGCGTCGCCGTGACGCGCGGCACGTGACGTCTCCGGGGCATTCCATGTGTCATTCTAAGCGATACCATTTAATGGACCGGCGCTCTTTCATCCACAATCATCGTAGCATCACTTTACAACAAACCGTTAGCTATTGTTTGTTTATTAGCGATTCGTACAAAAACGACTCAAAGGACGAGCAAGTTTCGTCGCAGGGTAGCGGCAAGTAGGATACTCGCCGGATAATACCGGCGCAGTCCCGAAAGCTCTTATGAACACAAGTTCGGGATAACATTAAGCGCTGACTGTCGGTTGATTGATCGCGGCGACCGCTCTCAATCTCACATTAATTGCCATAAGCTGCTTCTTACCGGAGCGCTTCGCACGACGCTCCACTTGATCAAACAATCAAACAACGCTAACAGGCGAACGATTTAAACACACGCTCGAACTGACGCACAGATCTATACGATGAACTTAGACTTCGTCTAGACTTCACTTAAAGTTAACACAAAGTCCGTATTCATAATAATATCTTTGTGTTCCTCGGATTTTCTAAGCATTCGCTAAGTTGTCGATATTGATAACTTATCAAAACTTAACGTATTCACAATGTTCACGTCAAAGCAAAGTGGATAAATTATAATCCTTTTCTCGAAAATAGCGTCGCAATGAAAAATATAATAATTTTCCTCCTTAGACGTCGAGTGAACAACATAGATTTTTATTTTGACAGACGTATAGAAAAGAAGTTGATACAGGCAATGTATCGTTTTCGTTTGGTGCGCTATAACTCGTACTTCGCTAAATCTCTGAGTGATGGCAGTAAGAAATGGAAATGTAAGTTTATGCTTTATACCATTTTATACATAAGTAAAGCCTGAGCAAGGGTAAAGGCGCTGTATAGATCTCTTAGGTTAAGAGAATGTGTGTGTCAGTTTGTTGCGCATTCTGTGGCAATTCTCTCTGATAACCGATTCTCTTTGTCTCTACAGCACGGGATTAGTTGACATTCAATGTAGAAGACCCGCAGGTCACAATAAAATGATGTAAGTAGAATGCTGATAAAGAAATGTATCTTAAACAATAGTGTACTACGTCAGCAAAGTATGCAAGAACTAGCAATAAAAATCTGATAATTGGTAAGTAAAGCTGATCAGTGGATTAGACATAGTTTTACGGACGCTCAAATCCTGTCACAAAATAGCATTATCTAATCGTACAATTAATGTGAACGAATTTATTTGAAATAGCTAACAATTATTTGCCTCATCCAAAAAAGGACAATAAACGTCCGACGCTCGCTCGGTTACTCAGAAAGTCTACAGAGAATATATATTATATTATTGTAATATGTATTATAGTATTGTAAAACGAAAGGACTTTCTAAATTTATTCATTTCACTCTAAAACTGGACAGTCCCGCTCCGTCCACCGTGGTTGTTGTATTGTGTTCAAAATGGCATCCATTGGTACGTAGTGCATCGGACGCAGTTTAGCGGCAGTCAGTGCGAGGGGACGCGACGTGCGGCCGATACAACACACGTGCGTCGCCGGTGGTTTATAGCTCCACTAGTCATTGTGTTTGTTTGTTCGACGCGCTAATAAGTTCATATGCTGTCGCTTGTCGATAATACGTTTCATAATAGTGCTACAGCAGGATTAATTAAATAGTTAAAGTTACGATGCGTGAGTGCAGTCGCGCGTGTGCTCGTGTGAGGTGGCGCCATCATGTGTGCGGTAACATTCATTACTTCAGTTATGCGATGATCGCTGGTGTAACCTCGCCTATGTTATGGAAACATCTGTTTTAATTATTTCTGTTTATTTTTTTTGTGTTCCAGCTAGTGTGTGTTCCGTCTTGCTCGCACGCCACCACTAGGCCGGGTGAACACACACGATTTCCGTAATAAAGCTCGCTCACTCGCCGGGAAATTGAATAATTGTCTCCCTATACGGCAAGTTAGTCGCTCCAGTGTAGTGTAGTGTAGTGTAGTATAGTGTGCAGTGGGCTGACCCGGCGCCGACTGCGGCCAGCCTGCGCGCGCGGGGAACCATCACACAGAGAACCTTCGCTCAATTTCGCAATTTAATATTTCCGTAGCACTGATTCGTAGCGTCGTAGCACTCTGACACTATAAAGTCATAGATTTAAACGTTCATTAAGGCGATGGGGCGCCGCGCTGCCTTGCTCTGTTGCTCACTGTTGAATCAATAATGGTAAACTTAGGAAATTAATATGGAGATTGAGAAATCTAAATAAACGACTAATCGACGAATCTAAAAAACCGTTGGGGGTTATTATTAAACAAAAGATTGGGAAGAAGCGGGACGGTCCTATACGAATCCTGTGATCAATTTGGATTTATAACAAACAAAATATAATTTGTTTGAATCAACTTAATACTCAGTTTAAGTAGCAGGACGGATTTTAAACCATACGCAGAAGAATGAAGATATATCTACATATGTATATAATATAAGACGTCATTCTTTTTATATAAAACCAGATGATGCCCGGCTACGCTCGTACATTTTATTTTTCACTGAACCGCTTCCGCTTTCCGGATGTCATGGAATTGCCTTAAGGAACATACATGCCAAATTCAGTTTCTGGCGCCCAATAATTTTGGCTGTACGTTGTCCGTCAGTCAGTCAGTAACGTAAGAGTTTTATATATCCTGATGAGGATGGTTAACGAGCTACGGTCCTTCTGTTTGTTGACAGTTAACCATTAGACGCCAGTAATACACGGCGCTACTTGACAATAATAGACTTTGTCAAAACCGTGCATACCTCATAACTATGAATGATTGGCATGCTCTTGAAATAATTATCAATCAGACATAAGGATCGCATCACATCTTTTGTACATTAAGAGATACACATCGAGTGTTCATAGAACGTGGCTCTCCCAAAAAACCTTAGTACCTATAAATATGAAAAGTTCTTATTAACATTTTACTCGGACTTATTTTGGTAATCTGTCCTAGTGATGGGCATAGATCTTACAGTCCACCACGCTGACCAAGGGCGAGTCTGCATTCTTCATATGTCTTTCGAGAACATTGTGGTGAACGTTCAGACATGGAGTTTGTTCACGATGTTTTCCTTCAAATTCAAATATTTTTATTTCTAGTTGGTAATTTACATACTCTTTTGAAACGTCACTGACTCTAGTGGCCGGTTCCAAAAGGCAGGCCCAAGGAGAAGCAGCCGGCAAGAAACTCCTCTGGGCACTCTTTTACAGTTCAGCAAGCGATACTCAACAGCTTAATACGCATTTAACTTCGAAAGACATTGGTTCACGCACTGGTTTTGAATTCGAGACCCCCTGAGTAGCAGTCTGTTTATCTTTTTACTTTGATATCCTTTCTTTCGGATACCGTTCCGTAAAATACAAAAAACAAGCACACTCTTTAGATAAAACACACAGCTAACATACTATTATCGACAAAGCTGTAGATAACGTAAAATCTTAATATATAAAATCCTTGCGTTACTGACTGACTGACAGACACGCTACAGCCGAAACTATTTGGCGCAGGAAGCTGAAATTTGGCATGTATGTTCCTTGGGGACCGTAAGGGTGCACTAAGAAGGGATTTCCCGAAATTCCCACGGGTTCGGCCAAAACGGGAAAATTAAAAAAAAATGCAGGCGTTGCTGCTGGCGTCCTCTAGTATTTACATAAAATGGGGCAGCGAGGATTTTCTTCCGGATTGTGAGCGAAACGTTTTCTTTGTATATTTGTAACAAAAACGTGGCGGACGCTGGCTTTAACCCAACTCGTAGTAAACCGCTATAAAAATTAATAACTGTAAAACACTACTACGGATATGTGTTTTTTCGAGCTTAAGCAAGGCATCCAGAACTATTTGGCAGAGACGGAGCGTTTATTATAAAGTGGCGTTGTGCCAACTGTCTAATTCAATAAAAGCGGACCAGTGAGTCACGTGCATTTGCACAACAGTGTCATATCCACGCTGTAGGATCATATGACGCGGAGCTTCACACTGACCCTAGCGCGCAGAGGACGGACTTATGTAAATGTAAAGTGCACATCGCATGACACTTGTGTGACGCTTCGCTGATTCAATACAAACGCAGGTGTTGTTTAGGTTACACACACACTGGTAAAATTGCTACGCCGTAGCATGTGCTACGTAGTAATATCCTGTACAAATTATCCTGTACGCAATCATTTCAAGTACAAAAAAGTCCATGGAACTAGTTATAAGCCCGTTTTTAAAATTGACGCCTTTTCATATCCTGGGGTCCATGGACTCTGAGGGATCCGTGTAGATAAAGAGTGTGGTCCAAAAAGTCTCACAGAAAATCGACGTAAAGTAACAGTACTTAAACAACAGTTTCACTCGGCACTCTCACTCACCGAACGAAACGCAACAGCGTTTCGTTCGGTGAGTGAGAGTGCCGGAGGCCTTATCCCCTATTCCTTCTCCCTCATCCCATCTCTTTTCTCAACCCCAAGGGGCGGCAACGCACTTGTGACTTCTTTGGTGTTGCATGTGCCAACGGGCGGCGGTAATTGCTTAGCATCAGGCGATCCGTCTGCATGTTTGCCGCCTATTACTATAAAAATATAAAGATGTTGAAAATACTGGCTACTGCAAAGGTCAATAAAAAAGCTCAAGAATCTAACTTGTAGCTTGAGAAGACTCACTTGAGATTGCAAGCGGTTCATACGATGCCTATCCTTAGTCGGCCCTGAATCGCAAGGGCTACTTGTAATCAAGTAGCCCTTGATAACGAAGAGATTAAGTAACTCCGAGGCAAAGAACAATGTAAACCAAATTCTAAGCCGAAGCCAGCTCCCTAGCTATTAATATTGCGCGCATTCATCATCGGCCCTGTATATAAACTGTCCCACTGCTGGGCACGGGCCTCTTCTCACCATGAGAAGGGTAAGGCCATAGTCCACCACGCTGGCCAAGTGCGGGTGAGCAGACTTCACATGTCTTACGAGAACATTATGGAGAACTCTCAGACATGCAGGTTTCCTTACGATATCTTCCTTCACCGTTTAGCAAGCGATAATTAACAATTTATTACGCACATAACTTCGAAAAGTTATTGGTGCGCGCCGTGGATTCGAACCTGAGACCCTCTGCGTAGCAGTCCGTCGGTCTCTCCACTAGACTCAATTTATTTTTATAATCATCGTACAAAACGACACTAACATACAATTAAAATAAGCAAACACGACAAGAGTGTACGCAATAAAATCCAAGCGACAACATAACTCGTGAAGCAACAACGATCGCGACAATAACTGTCGCCGCGACACAGCGATAATACCCACAATAAATAATTATCAACGTTTTTAATAAACAATTAGTGGAGCAACAGCCGCGAGAGAAGAGGGGCCGAGACCACCCCTATCTCGAACATCTCAAAAATATTTTTTATTTATAGACTCACGCCTGTATCCCCGAAGAGGTATGCAGAGGTGTTACACCCACATTTCACATTTCGCCATGAATTTTTAGGTCCCACGTAATAGGGGGCGAGCCTATTGCCGTTACCGGACACATCACCAGACTCCGTGCTGCTTCTGAGAAGTTGGAAAAACCCAGTAACACGATAACAAACCGGATATACTAACATTTTTATTAATGAATATTTCACTATCAAAACGACAGCTGTGGGCGAACAATTATGAAATGAAACAGTATTACATTGTTGCTGTGGTGAGACCACTCCGCAGTATATTTGAATTTATTTTTGGTGACGAGGTGCTCGTCTGTTATCACGAGAGGACTCGCAACCGACAAATCCAAAACCATACGCTGAAATACTGCAGATTGAATATGCGCAATGCTAAACAATTGCAATGTTACTATGTAGGTCTAGTTCCGAACGTCAATTTCTGTGTTTAAAATGTTTTGCTACACACACACCAATAAGCTAATATTTTAAAATGTAGAATTAAACTTAAGAAACTGAACAGTATTATACAGTAACAACAACGCGTATAGATAAATGGTAATTAAATGATGAAGTTTAATGTTTATACAATCCATGTTGAAGCCGTACGTATATACTGAAAATAAGAGCCCTCCTCTCCTCGCACCTTGTCCTTGGTTCTACATCGAATGCTTGAATAATAAAAAACATAATTTATTTTTATTGTTTGTTTTCTATTTCCTCTTCGCAATGGACTCCATATTGGATATCTAACGCCAAATCCTTCATAAAGTCCTGTATAGAAGGCCACAGCGTAATATAAGCACTACAGTTCCATGGCCTTACTTTAATGGTCTTACGAGATAGTTTACATTGCTCAAACAGATTAGGATTAAAATGGAAAGAAATTATCCAAAATAGAATTTTCTTATAAACGTCACAATTAATTTCCAAGCACTCTACATACATTGAATAGTAAATAATATATAGAGTCTATGATTTTAAAAAAGATATTAAACAATAAAATGTGGACGTGCTATTTTTTAGGCATTTAGGCCATAAGTTATAAACTACGGCACGTCTAAAGCAAAGTGGTAAGTCGCACTACGACGCTCGTTCTGGATGCTAATGATACTAGCCAGGTTGACAACTCTCAGGAAAATGAAAAGAAGGCGTAACTATTCGTCGTCCGACGAAGTATTTATCTCTTCACTTTCGCCCTGATAAATAAAACGCAATGGAAAAATTGCATATATAATCTTTTTTATGTTAATAAAAAGATTGTATATTCAATTTTTCCATCGTCTTACCGACTTGTTGAATTACAATATGTATTAACTAAGTTTCATGAAAACTTGCCGCTTCCTCAAATAGTCATTCAAATGAAACAAATACCGGGCGCGCAACATGTAATGTATACATTACTATACATGCCTCAACAGGTCGCCTGTAGCAGACTGCAACGGAGCCATATCGGGTATATGGCATAATACATCCATCACTGCAATGTAACGTACACAACTACCAGCATATAAACTACACTGTGAGCTCTGTTATTGCTCAGTCCCGCTTCTAACTGCCGAACGAGTCTTCAACAATATTACATATAGACTATACTTATTAAAATCAGATTAGTTCTGATGTGGACGTAAATAAATGTGATACAATAAATAACACAAAAAATGCAAGACGTTTCGTAGCTTTAGTAAGTAATTAATTAAAGTCACAATATTTAAATCAAGTAGTTAATCGTAAGCAAAGTTTGTAGCTTTTTTGCTACAAAGTTAATTTCAAACTCTCATTATCATTCATACGGCTAACAAATAACTGAAATACCGCGAGTCGAGTTGAATTATGTAACTTTTAGCTGTTGCCTGCGACTTGACCTGCGTGAGATTGTTGCCTCAAAAGCCAAGTGTCGGCATGTATTTGTTATTCGGGACGTTATTAAATTAAAGAAATAAAAAAAAAGCACTAGAATGTTTACTAATTACCTAGTTATAGTATTATATTATCTGTGCTAATTACACATACGTTAGTAGATACCTTTTAAATTATTCTAGGCGACAATCTTGATTTAATCATGGTTTCTTCAAGAGAACATGTCGCCATGCACGGGCAACATCCTGCAGACATGTTCTCTTACCATGACTTGCTTTTCATCTCCTACAAAATCCGTACTCCTAAGATTAAGTCTAAAGTTCTATTGCAGCGCAATTTTGGTGGCATTAACACCGATAAGCTTTGTAAAGATACCAGAGATATCGTCTGGTCTCATCTGATCAACTCAGAATCTGTAGATGAAAAGGTCGACATTTTCACAAACCAAATTATACTGCTCTATGACAAGCATGCACCAATGCGACCTGTAAAACTAAAACACCGTCCCTCACCTTGGCTCACTGAAAACATTAAACAACTGATACACAAAAAAGCGGCAGCTAAGTTTAGATATAAAATTAAGCCCGATGCCTCTAACCTACAAAAATATGTCGCGATAAGAAATCACTGCAATAGGGTGTGTAGGGATGCACAACGCCAACATATTCATAGTTCTGTGAAAAACGGAGATCCAGCGAAGGTATGGACATTTTTTAAAACCCTGGGAGTTGGCAAAGCGCGCCAAAACGCTACTTCTAACCAGTTCAATAGTGACTTGCTCAATCAACATTTCTCTGCTTCGTCCAATATTGATGGGACTACTAAAGCAAGCACTATAAATTATCTTTCATCTCTGCCAACCCCTAGTTATTCTCCCTTTGTCTTTAATCACTTCACCGATAGTGATGTTAAGAAGTGCATAAGGTCAATCACGTCCAACGCTGTAGGTAGTGACTGTGTTAGTCGTAATATGGTCCTTCCTATCCTCGATAAAATCCTACCCATAATTTCCCATATCCTCAATTATTCTCTGTCTAGTGGTGTATTCCCATCGATGTGGAAAGACGCTCTTATTACACCAATTCCAAAAACCTCTCATCCTTCATCCTTCTCTGATTATCGGCCCATTTCCATCCTGCCATTCCTTTCAAAAGTCTTTGAACGCCTCGTTTATAACCAAATAAACTCTTTCCTCTGCAAAAATTGTCTCCTTAATCCATTTCAGTCCGGATTCCGTTCGGGACATAGTACCGTTACATCCCTGGTCAATATTACGGATGACATGATGGCTGGTATGGAAGGCGGAAAAGTCACAATTCTCGCTCTACTAGATTTTAGTAACACCTGTAATACAGTCGATTTTGATATTCTACTCAGTCGACTTTGTACTCTTAACATATCTCCTACGGTGATTGATTGGTTTCGTACTTACCTGTGTGGCCGCTGACAGCGTATACACATTGAAAACTCACTTTCTTCTTGGTGTAACACAACTGTTGGTGTGCCCCAGGGTGGCGTGCTATCTCCTTTACTCTTCGCAATTTTTATTAACCCTTTCAGGACCATAAGGATATGCGACTATATATTATGATAAAAACTCTACGAAACAGTTAATTAGACATCAAATAAACATAATTTTAACTTAAAATATAATAAAATGTATTGGATTTTTTGGAATTCTTTGGGACACATATGTCCCTATGGTCATTGGTGGTACTTTTTGTTCTAGCAAATAAGATTATAGGTTTTAGAGATCTTATCAGTATTTGAGGTATTGTATACACAAAATGCAAATTTATTATAGAAAATTGTTTGTTTATCGATAGGTATACAATTTAAAGTAATAAGCTAGTTGTAATTAGGTAGAATCCAGTGAAACATTTCCGTTCATTAGTCTAGAAAAGGTGTACTTTGCAACATAATTTCAATTTTTTCGGATTTCTTTTATACATTGAATAAACTGACACATCTCTTCCAGAAGTTTGGTTATCAATGGGGTGCGTTGGAAACTGTCTTCGTCTCACAGATCTGGGAAATGAACTTGATTTTGAAGTAGGAACGTCATGCTGCCTGACAGAGAAACCGTTTTTCCAACTTGAACTTGTCTGAACTATAGCCTAGTTTTGATTTCATCGTGAAGCTTTGATTATACAGTATGGGCATTATTCACTGATATATCTAAGAAATCAAAACAATATCGAAGATACTATTTTATTTTCAATCAGCAATATATTTCATAACACTATGAGATCAACATGTATATGATCTACTCCTCCCATATTTTTGTTATATGTGATACAAATTTAGGCCATTTCACTTTTTTTCGCTGATCCAGGTTTGCGTCGTCTTCCAGTGTCTATGTCTTAAGGTTTCAGAAAGTTGATCAATAAGTATATTGCTTTATTTTCCATCAACTGTCCGCACGATATGCCCCAAATCTTGTGGTGTAAATGTCCCACTCCTTATGTCAATGCTGTTTTCGGAAGATGTTTTCGATTTATTCAATCGATTCCATATGCCATCAACTATTTAACAAATCTGTACTTTGCAGCCATTATATTTCACATCACAAAAATCACGAAAATTATTTGGCACGTATGTTCCTTAGTTTCACTTGAAATCTGGTTTTTGATTACTTTGTGCTCGAGGTATGGGTAAAAGAGTTGTACACGTCGATGGTACAGGTGCCAGACTTATTGATTCTTGAAATTGAACAGGTACAATTTCATCATCAGAAACATCGGAAAGCCCTTGATCTTGTATCAAACTTTGACCTTTTTCGTCAAGGTGTAAATCATCTTCTTCGTCACTATTATCATTCCTCAAAATTTATAGAAGAACCTACATTATCCTTGGATTCAAAAAACTATGATAATCTGTCAAAATATCAATAAAAATGAAGATAATTCACAAAATCATCAGTTGAATAAGTTAACAATTTATTACAAATAGTGTCCCTTCCGGACCACAGGGACACTGGTGTCCCTTTATGTATATGAGGTCTTATAACTATAAAAACATAAGTAATGGTTTTATTAATAAATATAATATAAATTTACTTACCAAGCAATAATTATTGGATAACAAAAAACAATATAAAACATTTTGAAGTTCCTAAAAACTTTTGAGAAATAGGGCAAGTGCGCGCTTAGCGAACAGTCATATTACAATTTTTATAGAAAATATATCATACTACCTAGGTTGTACCGTCAATGAAAAAAATATTAATAATATGTTTAAGGCGCTGTCCTAAGCGACTGTTTTGGTAAATGAGGGGGTGAAGCAGGGGAGGTGAAGGGAGCTTAGCTCCGTCTACTGCGGGGCGCCCCCCTTCATTCTCGTCGTGTGCGGCCGTATTCTGGCGACATCCGTATTCCAATATTTCAAAATCGCAAGCAAAACGTTTTAGCATATTGAATTGAGATACTGATATTAAAATTTATATTACATACATCAATCTGTTTGTACAATATAGGCATAGCGCAATTTTTGTTCTCAGTGCAGCCATGAGCAAAACTGGTTTAAATTAGACGTTACAGGTATTAAATGTTGACGAAAGTGGGTAAATACCTACGTGCCGTAAGATGATAAAAATAATTAAGTCAGTTCCATGTATGGAGAGGCCATTATTATGTTTGTTTTGTTTTTGTATAAAAATAGTGAAGCAGTTCATAGAATACCTACATCTAATTCCATTGCTGCCAGTTTTCAAATCTGTTTTGCAATATGTGCTGGCTTTGACATATGGCTGTGACATACGGGCGGACAGACAGACAGACATTGCGAATCTATAAGGGTTCCGTTTTTACAATTTTTGGCTACGGTACCCTAAAAAACACAATACTGCTCTACTAAGCGCAAAAGCCGTATCTCAACTAAAGCGAGTTACGAGATAATTGAAGTTTAGTAAAAGTTGATTTCTTTTATTTATTTATGGATGTTTATTGTTATTATAGGTATAATTATTATGGCAAAGGTTTCGAAATACGTCGCCGTTTTTAGGGGTAGTGAGTGATTGGAGAGGGAGCAGGGGAGGTCTTGAAACCCCCCTCACCATTTACACTTGCCTTGGTTTCCTCTGAAAAAAAAATCTCGAAACATCGGTGTGTATGGCGCTGCCAACTTCCACATTGGTTGTCGGAGCCCTGCGAAGGGCTCCTATTTTCGGATTAAGGGTCAAAAGAGAACCTAACATAATCTATTTATTTACTTATTACAGTCGCACCTAACCCAAGGCACTCGAAAGCAATGACGCACAAATTTGACATTAGCTGTCAATATGATCATTCCAAGATGGCAGTTTTGCGTTTCGTTTCACGTTTTTCACATAAAACCTAAAAAATACATTTGTAAAACTGTACTAAAGTATAAAAACTATGTTCCGTTTTGCATAATTGCCGAAGTATTTATGAAATTTTGGAAATTGTTTTAAAAATATTTAGACGCAATTCCGGCAGCCAAAATTACTTTTAGGGGATTAAAACGAACTACCTTAAGCCCCCTACACTACCAATACCCTCAAATTCAGGCGACTCGTTTCGAAACCCAACTCATTATTATTTTTCAAAATAGATGAAACATCAAAAATATATGTAGATATACCTTATTCATGAGATACTGCTATGTCGCTTAGAAAATTATAGAATTAGAATTTGAGTTACTGCTTTTTCGTTAGCTCTCGTCATACATGTTTGTATAGAAAAATATAAAAAAATTCTTTCGCTTCAAATATGTGTTGTTTCAAAGAAAATAAATATTAAAAGATATTTATTTATATTCATTTATAATTTATTAACGAAATACAGAGTTTACAGCTCATCAAAAGTTAGCTGTCTGCTAAAACCCGGCAGGTTTTCTTTATTCTCATCGAATGTTAAAGGCAGTGTGTGAGGTGATAAGGCTTCAATACTTATTATTTGCTGTTGTTCACGATGCACAGTTTCATTTACTTTCCTTTTACGGCTTGGTATTGTAGAAATTTCAAGCACTGATGAAACATTTTCTTCTCCGTGATCTCGCAATGCCATCCCTTGAGCTTGACGAGAATCAACAATTTCAGGCAACTGCCAATTCATATAAAACACCACAAGCTTCTCCCAGAAAACATCATCTCTTTCTATAATTTCTATTTTTAGTGGTATACTTTCGCCACTCCACACAGCAAATAAACATTTTTGTTTGCGTGTAACGTGGCGTTGCCCCTGAATTTGGTAATAACAATTAGAATATTTGTTTAGACTAGTCAGTTCACTTTTTTATCATGTTTCCATATTTGTATTTTATTTGCTCTTATACTATTCTCCAGGCCATTTTTATAAGCTACTTTAGAACATAAAATTTCCACAATCGTGTTTGGACCTATTAATCCATCTGGCGTGGCACCAATAATCGAATAATCCACAAGGCTCGATTGTTACATTTTCTTGCTTCGCCAGTTGTTGCAAAGCCAGTTGCTCATTTTAGATTCCATGCGCAACTGATTTTACATAGCAACTACTTTATTTGTACAAAATATTTTTTACTAAGTTGGCTTTACTGCTGTTATCTCTTCTTTTTACCACTATACAGAAATTTCAATCTGTCAACATATTCTTACGCAATTCGAACCAATCACTGCTATCCCTCTTGTAATTTTAGCTTATCACTACGGAATTTGAGTCAAATTTGTTAAAAAAATTGTTTGGTATTTCTTAGCTAGCTCTTGAACAGATCGTGTTAGGAATGACTGAAGTCAAATGTGTGTAAGACGTTGCAGAACTGTTATCTTTAACTTCACTGTAATTACAAGAATGATAATTAGTTACGTACTTTATTATTAAAAAAATACTATATCTTGTGTTATAGCAAACAGAGAAGTCACCTTCTTACTTATAAATGATTGATTTTAGAAATTAAAAAGATATTAGATGTACTGAGAGTTGAGACATACCTAATAGTTTATGAATAATCAAAGTTTTACCCGATGTACCTAAAAAGGTTTATGTTCAAAACACAATAATACAACATTCGTTACCGCTTGTGTGCGGATTGCGGAGCGCCATATTAGCGCTGTCATCATTATTGTTCGCCGTGGCGGCATCTTAGCGCTCCAGGCGCTCTGACAAGCTAATGAATTTGAAATATAGGTACATAAAATGATTCGATTTTATGTTATTACTCTTTCAAAAATTGAAAACTGTGGCAGCTATGTATTGTGAGAATAATTTATATAATTATATTATGCATAATCGATAATATATAAGTAACATAGTTAGTCATAAAAGACTCTTATGAAAATAATTTGTGTAAAAATGTTACATATTTCATAATCACTTGGCCCTGGATGAATTTCTATTTTATTACGACGCTTTCTTGTACAAATCCTTCGTAGAACTTCATTTCTCTAATTGTCCATATTTTATTCTTCTAATTAAATATTTATAAGCACAGAAACAATAACAAATTAAACGCAACAAGAGTATAAACTTAGGTTCTAATTATATGTGCCCATAGTTACATGAAAAGCCTATTTGATTCAAAGTATTCAGTCTATAACATAAAACATGAAATTACAAACTCAAATCGGCGTATTATAATAAGAAACAGGTTTACGTAAAATTTCGTGCAGCGGAGATGCAAGCGACATGACCTATCTCTCATAGGGCTCATAGCCGAATGATGAGGTCTGGGTGGGGCGTAAACTAGCAACTGACACTCAGTACACCGCTTATGCTAATAAGGTTTAAATTGCTGAAGCGTTTGATATTGATGGGATCTACCGAGCATCGAAATCATAGACGTTTGGCAGATTTTATTTAATTTTACAAAATATACACGTATAATATGAAAATAAATAGGGTAATTCTTTAGTTCATTAGATTTCCTACAATATTATCAAAAAAAATATGACAGCTTACGATCAAAATATTGCAAACAGTGAGACGAAAGATTATTTTCTGCCTCGATTTTGTGATTTTTTTACCGTGATTCTATTTTACGTACATGAAATATTCTTTCAAAAGTCTTTGGTTCAAACTTTTGACTTTAAGCTCTAATTTTTGCTAGTTTGTAATATGTACCGTTATGGCTAGATGCGCGACGAAAAATAAGGTGTTTCACGGCTTCTGAGGTATAACAGCGCCTTAAGAACAAACAAGAAATTCATAATTGGTAATAAGCTTCTTAATTATTAATATATTTTCAAATTATGTGCTAGGGACACATATGTCCCTTGGTCGTCAAAGGGTTAATTCTATATCAAATAATCTTCGCTGTTCCTCTCACCTTTATGCAGATGATCTTCAAATTTATACGCAGTCGTCACTAGCAGATATGTCACTTTCAGTAAGTACCATTAACAGTGATTTGGCACTGATTAGCAACTGGAGCAAATCCTTTGGACTAAAAGTGAATCCCTCAAAAACTCAGGCCATTGTTATTGGTACTTCAAGAATGACATCAAAAATTGACTGCTCTCAACTCCCTCGCGTCATATTTGATGGTACCTTTATTTCCATACAGGACAAAGTTAAGAACTTGGGTCTCATTATGAACTCTAATCTCAATTGGCGATCGCAGATCCAAGAGATGAGTCGAAAGTTATTTGCTTCAGCAGGGTCACTGAGAAGGCTTAGGAATTTTCTTCCTACTGCCACCAAAATTGCACTAGCAAACTCCCTCCTTTTGCCCATTACCGATTATGCAGATGTCAGCTATTCAGATCTCGCCGAAAACCAGCTAGATAAACTTGAGCGCCTTCAAAATCTCTGAATACGATTCTTATTTGGTCTACGCAAATATGATCATGTTTCACAATTTCGAGCACAGCTCAAGTGGTTACCTATACGACATCGCCGGAATGCTCATATTCTCTCTTTGCTGTACAACATAATTATTTTTTAACCCTTCAACTCCTTTCTATCTTAGAGGACTGTATGACAAATCTTTTTGTGTTATCGCTGTTCGCCTTTGGAATGCTTTACCATTACATATAAGACAGGCTCAAACGATAACTAAATTTAAAGCTTCAGTAAAGGCTCACTATCTATCACTATAACTTCTTCTAGTTCTACAAAATACATGTAAGTATTAAATATGTGTATGTATATGTATGTATGTTTATATATATGTATATATGTCTATCATTTATTATCTATCATATTACAGGAATTAATATAGGTATATTAAGTATGTATATATTATACTTATAGCTTTGTTTACACATGCAACTACCGATTTTCTCCTACCAATAATATTTCCATCCAAAGGTTGCCTGGTAGAAATCGCTTTCAGCGATAAGGCCGCCCTTTGTACTATAGTTAGTTATAAGATCTCTAATAATGTTTTTTAATGTGTACAATAAAGTGTAAATAAATAAATAAATCCGCGCCGAAATATCCATCTAACTACCAATGCTCACATCTTATATTATAGCGATATCGCGCTATCGCGTTTATTATAGCGATAAGAAACACAAGGAATTAAATTAAAATAGTAATTTTCTGAGAGATTTTTTCCTATTTATTTTATAAGTTACTTTTAAGAGCAGCGTCTGCAAGTTCTGCTCTTGCAATATTGTCAAAGTAAACACTGCATTGATATTTTAACTCTGATCGGGCAAACGTTGATAGTATATGAAAATACTAAAACTAGCTCACACTAGCGAGAAGATCTAGAGTCCTGAGGCTAACAATAACACTCACTTTTATGTGAGTTAGTTTACAAACTTTAATGTTTATATTGCATCGAGGATTCTCAAAAGAAGTCAATCAATAAAGCCTATGCAGTGTCAATACACAGCGGTGTAGTGTGTTGAAATTTTGTGTGAAAATGTGAACAAAAGTCAGTAAATAATTGCTTTCATTTAATTCCTGCGTTATTAAACCTGTTTTGTACGTGCATAGCATAGCAGATTCACATACGTAAATGAATATTTAAGACTATAAGGTATTACATTACTATATTATCATACTCGTCCCTTGAGTAGACTCGAATAACGTTTATGTTAAATGTTCAACCCCAAACTCCAAGTCAAGTATGCAAAGATATAAACTTATTGCATGATTTACTAGGGAATTCAATATTAGATCTATAGATAGATCTGTAGATTTTAGATTCGTTTTCGACATAAGCTCCATACAAAATAATTATATCAAACACGAATCTCGAATCTCAAAATCCATGTGTGGATCGTATATTGAAAATGACCGCTAACCAAATAAGTCGCACGTAAACGTTCATAGCTCGCGCAGGAATTCTTTGTAGTTCTTGTGAAAAAAGTAAACCATAGCTCACATGTATAAATAATCTTTGCTCTGGATATTGTATCAACATAATTATATCTACATGCCAGATTCTATTAAAACAACACACGATGTAAAGTGAAGCACATGTGCTTCATTTTACATCGTGTGTTTATTATTGTTGTGTATGTGTATATATGTTGTGCCGATAATAGTGAATGAATCATCTGATTCATTCACTATCATCGGCACAACAACGTAACTAATTAATAAACTAACGCTTGTAATGTTTCTTGTCTGGAACTATTAAATAAATTGTTTGAATAGAAACATTTGTGAACGAGAAGTGAGTAATACCATTTTAACGATAAGAGTTTTCAAACTAAAATGAAGCTATTCTTGTATCTAAAGTGAACCTCTAAGATTAGTAAAGTATTCGAGCGAGGAATTCTTAAACCTTTCGATTTTCATTGACCTCGGTGAAAGGACTTTGAAAATAGTAGCGACGTTTTCATCCTTGGCTTGTAAACTAAACCGGACCGGTGGACGATATCGTTGAGTGATAGCTCATTAGCATCAAACTCAAAACTCAAACTCAAAATCATTTATTCATTTAGGTCACAAAGTGACGTTTATGAACGTCAAAGATTAAAGTTAATTACTAGATGATTCTACATTTACATTTACTGCCACGTTCGCAATGCAATAGGTAGAACCACGAGAAAGAACGGGCAATAAAACTCGTGGCCTCTCTCTTTTTAAGAGCCAGTATAATTCTTTTACATGTTATATTTGTAAGGAGCTGCAACTGTTTCACATATCATACTCAAGCAATAAATTATGTTCATTTAGTAAGCCTCCCAAAGTGAATATGGTGAAACAGGAGCATCCACTTACGTCTTTTGATGTAAGCAACTCGCGAACATGACTGTTCTGATCTATGGTGGAACAGTATGTTCCGAAAAGTAATGGTATATGAACCTGCAGCAATTTACAATCTATTAGTTAGCAGTTCATGACCACGAGTTACCCTCACCTTACAAATCCGATAAATTATAATAAAAAGAGTAGAACAAGAATGCAAATGTAGTATAAAAGAGAATACGGTAATTAACTACACTATAAAACTGCCTATTGACCTAATAATAAAAAGATATTGACCTAATAAAATAATATTTATTTCCAAGCGTACTTGTCGTCAAGATACTCATTTAAACTATAATATGCCTTTAGTAAAAGATTATTTTTAACAATTGTCTGAAACGACCTTAAAGGCAAGTCTAAAATATTACTTGGTATTTTATTATAAAATCTTATACTAAGCCCAATAAAAGAGCTATGCGTTTTGTGTAAACGGAAATATGGTACACATAATTTGTGCCTGTTCCTAGTATTAATATAGTGAATGTCACTATTCAGTTTGTAAGAATTTATATGTAGTCGTACATGAATAACACTGGCATAAATATATTATGATGCTACAGTAAGAATACCAATATTTTTAAATTTTTCTTTAAGTGAGACACTTGTCTTTAACTGGTAAATGGCCCTAACTGCCCGTTTTTGTAATATAAAAATATTTTCGATGTCAGCGGCCCTACCCCATAATAATATGCCATATGACATAACACTATGAAAATAGCTAAAATAAACCAATCTAGCCGTATCAACATCAGTCAACCTACGAACCTTCTTAATGGCATAAGCAGCTGAGCTAAGTTTCCCTGAGAGATGTGTAACGTGCGCACCCCACTGTAATTTCGAATCTAGTGTTATTCCTAGAAATAATGTAGATTCAGATGTTTCGAGAACATCGTCATTTAGAGCTATACTAGGACCAAGGTTTCTGACATTTGGCAGAGCAAACTTAATACATTTTGTTTTTTTGGCGTTCAGTACTAGATTGTTTACATTAAACCATTTAGTTACTTGAATGAGCGCACTGTTTATTTCGTTAAAATGTTCCTTATTTCTATCTACTTTGAATATCAAAGAAGTATCGTCAGCAAACAGTACAACGTCACAAATGTTTTTCAAGTAAAAAGGTAAATCGTTTTTGTAAACAAGAAACAAGAAAGGCCCTAGGATGCTGCCTTGCGGCACTCCTAAATCAACAGGTAAGCCACTGGATTTTGAGCCGTTTATTTCAACACATTGGATTCTGTCACTTAAGTATAACTTAATGACTTCCAATGCTTTAGTCTGTACGCCGTAATGTCTAAGTTTGCATAAGAGCGTTTCATGGCAGACACAATCGAATGCTTTCGAAAGGTCGCAAAACAGACCAATAGCATTTTGGGCATTCTCCCATGCACTGAATATGTGTTTAAGTAACGCTACTCCTGCATCTGTTGTCGAGTGACCCTTGGTAAATCCATATTGCTCACTATGAAGGAGGCTGTTTAGATTAAAATGTCTAAGTAATTGCTTGAGTATGATCTTTTCAAAAATCTTACTAAAGGCAGGTAGTATCAATATTGGCCTATAATTACTAGGATCAGTCTTACTGCCGGATTTGAAAAGAGGTATTATCCTACTGTGTTTCATAAGATCGGGAAAAACACCTGATTCAATACACTTATTAAATAAGTTGCTTAAATAAAGAGCTACTACATCAATTATACTTTTCAAAACCTTAACAGAAATGCCCCAGAGATCACCTATATTCTTAGACTCTAGAGATTGAAAAGTACTTATAATGTCGGTAGAATTAATACAATGGAACTTAAATAATACATCACATTTTCCTACACTAGATTC
Organism: Euclidia mi; assembly: GCA_944739405.2. NCBI lineage: Eukaryota > Metazoa > Arthropoda > Insecta > Lepidoptera > Erebidae > Euclidia > Euclidia mi. Next base: position 2,510,238 of record OX123187.2, read on the forward strand.
TAATAGGTTTTCTGCGACTATAGCTGATGATTTTAATTCTCTAGTAGTAGTAATCGGTATGCTAGCAAAGAATTTATTAAATGTGTGTGCGACTTCTTTGTCATTATGAATTAATCTGTCACTATCAAATAAACTAAAACTATTACCTCTTAGTGTTGTCTTACCTGTTGCTTCATTAATAGCTTGCCAGGTTGCCTTAATTTTATTCGAGGATTGTTCAATTTTGTTCCTTACGAATAATGCTTTAGCTGTATTGCACACTCTTTTAAATATCTTGGAATAATTCCTAACATACTCATTGAAGTTCGAATCAGAATTGTATCTCTTCATACCGTACAACTCGTACATCTTTGCTCTGCTTTTGTAAATACCTGCAGTAGCCCACTCACTAAAAGCTCGAGATTCCTTAACTACTTTCTCCTTAGTACTAAAAGTATTCTGAAATTCCTTGTTAACTACATTAAATAAATTATTGAAATTTTCATTTGGCGAATCAATCTCCATTACATCAGAACTCATAGCATTCATTCCAATCAAAATTTTATCCCGGAATTCATTAAAATTATGCCTAGGTAATGGCCTAACTAACACTTTCTGTATGATGCTATCACTATAATACGGAAACCTTGCTAATTGACCACAGTGATCCGAAGTTAATTCAGAAGTCACTAATTTATTCGAAACTGTACAATTACTAAATATATTGTCAAGACAGGTGGATGATGTTGCTGTAATCCTAGTTGGTTCAAGGAACAAATTTTTTAAATTAAATGATTTAAATAGATTTAAAAATCTACTAGTCATTACTGAATGGTCAAGAATATTTACATTAAAATCACCACAAACTATAATACCTGTCTTTTTGCTCCTAATTTTAGTAATTGCATCTTCAATAACTGATTCAAACAAACTAAAGTTACTTAACGGTGGACGATATACACATATGATAATATGCTGCTCAAGTTTTACACATGACAGTTCCACGGTGCGTTCTATAGACAAACTTGCTATGTCTTTCCGTTCTTTACATGTTAAGCTATTTGAAACAATAATCAAGGATCCACCATGAATAGCGTGTTTCCTAGAGAAGGCACTGTGTACCGTGTATTGCGAGTTATTTAAGAATTTCATTTGGTACTCTTTTAGCCAGTGTTCTGTAATACACATAACTTGTATACTGTGATTTTCTAAATATAAACTTAATTCTAAATCCTTGTCAGATAGACCTTGTATGTTTTGATGTGCTACATTCAGTTGAATTTGTCTACCCTTTGTCCTAGTCTTAAGTTTAAAGAACTTGTGTCAGTATATTCAAAAGAAGAATTATTAAGATAGGAACTATTTACAGAAGCTAAATTCTTGGATACCCTACATGTACCTGTGTCATTTTGTTAATTAAATGCTAATAATTTAGCAACTTGTCTTCTATAAAATAGTGGCAGATGCATAGTATCTTTGGTCAATGTTAAATTACTAATAAATTTATTAATGTCAAATAATAAAATAAAATCTTTATATTGCCATGTCAAGTTGTATAAGCACAAGTTGAGTTCATTAATATAACTATTCATTGTTTCATTTAAGCTATAAGAATAAGGCAAAGCAAGAGTTATAAATTTGCATTCAAATTTGCTATGAAGCGATAACATAACTTCTGTCAAATTAAATATATCCTTTTTAGTCACCGTTGGGCTATCACCATATGTGATAATTATTGTAGACTGCCTATCAAATATTGTTGTATTTAATGTATTAATTAGATATGTAAACGAAAACCCTGGATAACAATAATTGATAGTATTGTGTTGTGTCAGCTCACAATTTATTAAACTACCTAAACCTACACCAAGCCTATCTGAGAATATATAAACTTTATTTGTGCCAGAATTCTTACCTAAAGAAGACTTACCTGTTCTATTATTCTCTGAACAAGTACTTTTATCACTATCGCAAATAATCTGGGACTCACAAGTGGGTAAAGTTGGTTTTATGATATTCAAACAACTATTAGTATTTGTTAAGGCCTTTACATATTCTAAATTTTGTCTCCCCACTTGTGCAATCTCATCATATTTCCTAATATACTTCTGAACCTCATTTTCATATTGCGTGTTCATTCTACTTATTTGAGATTGTAAGGAACTAATTTGACTTTTAAGATCCCTAGTATGTTTGTCATATAACATTTTGCCATTAATCAACTCTGCATTGTATTTGTCTAACTCCATTAACAAATCTGAACGCTCAGAAACTAAACATTTATATTGCTGAGATGTTATCTTAGTTTTCCTATATTGCTTTAGACTAAGAATGAGTTTCCTAATATGTTTATTTAATTTATTATACTTTCTATGCCGTTTCAGACAATTCATGTTTATTTTTAATTGTTTTGAATCTAAGCCTAATCTATTACCTACAACCTCTGAGTAAAGGTTCTGAGTTTTATTACTGTTTAATATCTCTACAGTTTGTTCTAGTGATTTAATCTTAGTGAATGATTGTTCTAAACAGCATTCTTGTTCCCTAATGCGACTCATAGACCATGAATGGTCATCATTGCTAGCGGTCAATAAATGGATTTCTTCCTGTAACCTATCTCGTTGGGCCAGTGTGTCCATATACTCGATATGGAGTTCTGCGAGTTGAGCCTTCAGGTTGGAAACCCTATCGTTGACAATCCTGATGTCCTCTTCACAGTCTGCACGCTCCCTCAGAAGATGATTATTCTCCTCCTGGCACTTCTTTAATTCCACCAAGGTTACTCTCAGCTTGTTTTCTAAGTCTTTCGCTGTGGCCTTCCTGGTCATCATAGTGCTCATTGTGGAATGGCTCATAGCCAAGGATATGCCAAACACCTATGGACAGAAAAATAATCAAGATGTTAGAGAAGAGATAAAACAGCAATGAGTAGAAGTTTATAGATAATAAGTAAATAAATATATATAAAAATTAATTATATTATAGCTAGAAGGACAGTAGATAAACAACAGAAAGGGAAAATATTATTTAAAGGAGAGAAATTAAAGGTGCTATTCAATTTTTTATTAATTAGGCAAAATATGTAGGTAGAAAAAAGAAAATATAATCTTGACAATTAATTTACTAATTTATACCAATTTTTATATTAAATTCTGAAGATATTATATATATGGGCCTTGTTCAAGATATGAACACTTAAATAAATGTGAAGTGTAAGTGTAGTAGGTGTTTGTATGGGGCGTTTGTTCAGTCTTCGATTTTGCTTCCACGTTTTTGTCAAGCAAAAGGAGACAGAAACTGTGCCAGTGTGTGATGGACGAAGCTCACGTTTGTGTGAGCCGAGTAAATGTGTGATGAGGAGTGTAAGTTAATAAGTAAAATACTCCCCGGGTTTAAAGATGATTTCAAATCCGTCCGTTGACAGCTGGTAGTAGATCTGTCCGCCAAAAACTGTTTGTATCGAGGTTTCAAACACCAAACTGAATGTCTTTCACACTTTACTTTACTATTTACTTTCTATTTAACAACAATAATGAGATATAAGCATTAAATATTCATTTAAAATTAAATAAAACTTTTAAAAATTACGGAGCTACGTAATTTTACGTCTGACGTTTCCAGTGTTGCCAGATATTCATCGTGGGTTATGTATCCCTTTTATATATACTTAGAGCTTCTACTCGCAGTGTGTATGACTACGTCACATCTATACTCAATGACGTCAGCGAGAGTGTCGTTTTATCGTGTCGCGTGTGATCGCGTGGGTATCGGACGCAGTCGGCGTCGTCTAACTGAGCTTAACGACGCGACCAGCGAGGAGCCCCGCCGCCCACCGGCGCACTCCAAGAATTTCTTAATTAAACCGCCTGTACATTTGTTTATTGGAGACAAATGAGAATAGTTGTCAACTTGTCACCGGCGACGACGCCGACGCAGACGCTACGCGTATATTTTTCGAAATTCCTCGCCTAAGTTTCCTTACAGATAAATCTTGTTCATCATGTTACCGATGTAGATCCGATAGCACAGAGCGAGGTCTCACCAACGTTACAGCCTCAGTCAACAGTCCACGACGAACAATGACATACACAAGCGGAATACAACGGGTGCGCTTAAGTGCAGCGAGTACACACTGCGCTGCTTGTCTGTACCTCTACATCATACACAATCTCGAATAATTCTATCAAAATCTAAACTCAAAATTTTTTTGAAACTTTAACCCTCGTTTAAGAAACCTCTACGTTTTATCTATTGTAAGAGGTGCGACAGGTTTAGAGGGTATGTGTCGAGGAAATGAGGGTCAAGTGCAATGACCTACATAGTCACCGAACACGCGCCACTCCCGGGAAACTTAACTACTGGAACACACTAAGGAATTACATCGCTTGGAAATTAGATAACTTTCAACTTAATAAATAATCTTCTTCTTTCTTAGCAAAACGGAAAGACTAACAATCCTTGAAAGAGTGCGACTGCGAAAGGTCGGCGTTATTAAAAATCATTGCCATAAAAATAGCAATAATAATACGTTATGATGGTTATTTTTATGAGTTACTTTATCGTCGTTCTATCCGCATCTGTTACCTACTAAGTAACAAATTGAGGGAAGTACTGAATTAATGTTAATATTATATTCAATCTAATAATGTTAAGTAGACAATATCAATAAATAATGCATTTTTCATATACATGACACACTATTTGTTGAGTGAAATGTTGCGAGCGGGCTGGCGAGAATGTGCGATAGATAGAAGCAATTGGATCCAACAGGAATAAAAACGAATTATGCCAGTGGGCACAGAATATAAGAAGATCCAAATCTCTCTTAAAAATACATGACTTTCTCAAACATAATCTACAATAATTTGACTCCATGTATTACGTAGTGTTTTGAGCGGCCGTCTCGCCGTTTATCCACAACTTGATTTTTGTCTGGGCTTTTTCTGGACGGACACTATGTCCGTTGCTTGAATCTTTGTATTTCAACGAATTTATTCCTGGTAGGAGGTGTCTTTTAAGAGGCAATAAAGGAGTTTTGACATAAACGCACTAATTACAACAACTGTCCCAATAATTTTAAAATTCATAGCAATAAGGATAATGTGAACAATGTAATGAAACAGCATTTTGTATGCGACTTTTACTTACAACTTACGTACATATATGTATTGAAACACACGCGAGTCATATTGCTTGAAACTTCCACTGTACTCTGTAGGTATGTTCGGCACACTCGCTGTACAAGCGTAGCTGTCACTCGCCAACTGTTTACCATAATATTGCTTTCATTGTGCCTCACAGCTCACTCATGTTCCAGGTTCAATCCCGGACCGCGCACAAAGCTCGCCGAGCATGTGGCTTCGTTTGCTCTTTTCTTTTATAAAAGCCATCCCTCGCAGGGGATTATCCCTTCCGTCCCGCGTAACGTTACAAAGATTGAAATCATGAATATTATGTACACACAGACTCGGCTCGACTCGACTCACAATCTTTATGTCTCATATTTTTTATCTACAAGGGAAATAGAATAAGCTGCCTAATAATGACGCTGGATTTAAAAATATACGTTACAGAGTGGTGCTTTTTATAAGGACGCGGTAAAACAAAGAACAAGTTTAATCCTACCAAATGACACTTTAGGATGCAATGTAATGTTGTGGACTTTACAAACATCCAAGCAATGTACTCAGCGGTAAACCGGACATGAAACAACTGTCAAATACTTTGCTGTACACGACAAAGTACCAAACAGCTAGGAGAGAACTTCGCTAGTACTGTATATAAGCAATATGATGATGATGATGATGAACCAATATGAATACATCGGTATCACAGTTAATCAAAAGCTGCATTCAGTGCCAACTCTAACGAGATACACTACTAACTACATCACAAGAACTAAAATGAAGTCATTTAAATGTTGAGTGAAAGTTTAAAGAGATAGTTCTCCTTCAACTTTTCTAACTGAATTATGTCGATTCCTATTTAATTTTGAAATAGGAATCGACAAATAAATATAATAGTAATGAGAACGCAGCGTGCACCGTGGGCTCGGGGTAGCGGTGGTAACTAAATTCTCGAATGAGATTGTTAATTAGTGGAAGTTAGTGGGCGGGCACAAAACCCCGCACCCCGCGCTCGACCGCGGATAAGTTCAAACTCCTCACACTGCGTGAACTTGTGATCGCGTTGTAACTGCTGGCCGGAGCTCGCGGCCGCTGTTAGCAAAAGTGGCGCACATTACTTTCCTTCCTGACAAACGATTTAACTCATTTTATTTGTTTGAACTGTGCAACTGCCACCCCAAACTTTGCAGTCGGATCTGAAAAATATTTTGGAGCGTAGCTACGGACGTATCTCGTTAGCCTCTGTACTAAATAAATATTTTTATGTTACACTCCATAGTTCGTTAAGCCATCTTCACTTCATCCTTTTTATATGCTCTGGTACCACACTTGGGCATCCCATACAGTTGTATATTGCTCCACCTAAGATGGGCAACATAAAACTATTTAGTCGTAGAACAAACCATACAAGCTGTAATTATAATATCGGCAATAACAACAATGTATTGAAACATTAGCTCTCGCACACATATGCGTCAAACAATCAAACAACAGTTACAGCGACTGTTCATGTTGTATTCATCTTCTATTAGCTCTCCGCCGCGACAGCACAATCGTTTACAAGCCTTCATACAATAGTTACCTCCGGCCTCCCCCCCCCCCCCCTGTCGACTGCTGCGGTACGAGCCGCGAATAATCGACTAAACGTGTGGGTAATAAAAATAGTGACGTGTAAAAACCAAAGTGCCTCAAATGTCTTTATTGGAAAGCGTAATTGAACTTCCACATACAGACGTGCGGTGAATCATGGATCGACAAATCGAGTTAGTGAACACAAGCTGTTTCTGTTTCAGTGTAACGTTCATCAATGAAATATCGTGTCGGTGCATAGTTCACCGCTCCGCCATTCTTTGAATACTGCCATTAATCGTTACAGCGATCCGTCGACTGGCAATTTATCGCAACCAGGAACTTTCAAGCGACCGTGTTCGCCAAACTGTATTTCGAAATTAAATAATGCCCGGTTTACTGTAATTTATACACGTTATGAACATTTAATTTTGCTAAATACGGTTACAGTGAAATAAGAGCACTAAGCCCAGAAACGTGGCACATAAGCACTCTGTGTAATGGCACGAGGACACATACACAATACACGGAGTACGTTCAGTATTCAATATAATATTGTGTGTCGGCATAATTAAGCGGAGCCTGTCACACCGCGAGTATTGTCATACCAATATTGTACAAAGTTGTGTAAATTGATTCAACAGAAGCGCGTAATTGGATCCATTACTACATAGTACACACCCACAACACTCGGCCTCTCAAACTGATCACCGAACAAACAAAATAATTTGCAGAGTCCCACAAAAATAAAAATTTTTGAAAGAAAGTTATATTAATAGTAAAACAAACTGTAGTAACTCTTTGTCGATAGCTAGTGGTAATGTTCGCCGCCGCCGCTATGTAAATGTTGCCGGTGACGCTGGGTGCGGGCCGCGGGGTGGGGAGGGGAGGGCGCGAGGACAGTTTGAACACGCTCACAATTCCAGTTTGTTTGTATTTGCCGGCGCCTATTTATTATTGTTTACTAACTTGAGTCAGGCAGGATCAATCTGCTGACCCCAGCGGCGCACACCTCGCACTCAGAGCCGCCGACCTCAAGCAGTTTGTTCGGCCTCAGCCTCATAATATGGCAACCTAATAAGTTAAGTTAGTTAACTCGTTAACTACAGCTAATCTGTGACAAAGTGGCGTCGTACGATTAAACGTCCTGCGTCACAGCGGAACCTTAAGGTGGAACGCACACGGCAGCCACGGTCATTGAGGAAAAAGTTAGAATTATGTACGAAAAAGTTACAAATAAAAAAATAGCTTTCTGCATTCTGTAACGAACAAATATAATATAAACTCACAAGAAACGCGTGACAAACGTTTATATCTCATCAACTCTTTATTTTTTAAACGTGAATTAAAACAAACTGTAATTAAACCAACTGATTGAAACAAAATGCTTGGCATAAGTTAATTCAGTAACTATAATATTTGTTTACAATTAACAATATAATTAAATTAAGTCTTAAAATAATAAAAAAAAACGATTTAATATATACAAGGGAAAATTCAAAAAATTAAAAATTAAAATTCAGTAACAGGATGTGTCAATTAACTTACATTTCATTAAACGTTTCGTTTCGATGAACTCCGCTAAAATGGCTTCGTGTCACGTTGTTCGTTAAAACTTATCGAACGTATTCTACAAGCCAATTATAAATACTGCGTGAATAGCTAACACTCGCAATTTGTCTTGACATCGGCTTGATAAATGTATTAATTTATGTTATCGCTTGCAAATTATAATGTTTGTTGTGTGTGCTTCGAGCTTTAGTTCAGTTACTCGCATTGTCTTTGTGTACCTAGCGATTCCCCTTAATGCATCGATCCGAGCTTATTTAAGTCTCATATATACTTGTACTGATGTAGGTACATGTATGTTGTACGAAGCGAGCAGTCGACGTCGCGACGACGACGCCACTCAACCTACGGATTAACCCCGCGTCAAATCTTTTATCATCTCTTATGTCTTATAAAGCCTCTTAGTGATTCTTTCAAGATAACACCTGACAGAATCCCGTTAACCCTCCTGCTATAAATATCGTGTAAATGTATTATGTTTGTGAGAGCGACGCTCGCGCGATGGAAATAGATCAAAGTGAAGTCGTAACACGAAGTAGGAAAATATCGCGCAGTTACAACGAGGCTACTGTTAACTATACTATTGGAAATTAGTCGCGCGTGTGTGCGACTCGGCGCGGGACGATCGTCGAGTGCCGTGCGCCGCCGTCCGGTGAACTGTCAGCGCCTTTTTATAGACATAACAAAGCTGTGCCTCCGCTGAACATTACCACATGCACCGGCGTCCGTGGTAATGAGCAGTAATGAGCACACACACGTACACACCGCTCGCTCGCCGACACGAGGTCCGCGTCGGGTGTAGGTCGCGCAGATCTTGTCGAGTAGTTCGGACACGTACTTTGTGTCGCGACGTCGTTGAGCTCTAGAACTCCCGCGGCGGAAGCGCCGCCAAATGAAAAAACTTGTATCTTGTTGTACGACGAGAGAACAGCGGCCGATATCGCTACATTGCCGGAACTTGTCGCTCGAGAGGAGGAGGGGGGAGGGTCCGTTCATCTTTAATGGCTTCAGTGGGTTCGCGTACTCGGAAACAAATTGCTTACTATAAACTTTAATTTGTTGGAGCGCTCCGTATCTGGGGTGATACGCGCACGTACGAGCGATGTGTTTTTTCGGCGCAACATGTTTTGTTTGTGAAAAACGACTGCCTAACTTCGTACTTTAACATAAATAAATTATTTTTATATTCGATTGCAGCGGGTCAACTTGGAGTGAAGGGCTGCGTCGACCTTTTGTTTGCTACTCGTTCATTTGACCGAGCATTTGTAACTGATCTTTTGGAGTATTTTTTCATTAGTGTAAGAGGGAATATCTTTCATTGACGAAGCGTTGGAGATGAACAAAGAGTCTGACGTGGCGCCTGATGTATCTGCGGGACGTGCGAAATGTTAATGGAGGCCGCTGTAATTGGTAGGCGCCGTAGCGAGTAGCGGTGACGGTAGCTAGGCTCTACGATGCTACGGCGTAGCGCACTAGTGTAGTTACGCACAATATAACAATTCCAAATTATTTTAGCAGAACAAACTTTATCATTCGTTTCTGTATAATTGTGTCGTCGTCGGCCACCTGTGTGTGCGTGTGTGGCATTAACTTCGTGTCACCTGTGTGTTATATGCACAGTGTGTATGTATGCGTGTGCAAACGTCGTGCGGTTAATATCTCTGTTAAGGCGACATTTCTCGCCGCGTATTACCGCATACATAGTCACTCACACAGGTACACAGCACATACTTGTTTATGGAACAAATACCAACTTCGGCTTAATGACTTCGCTACACAAGCTCGGGGGATGAAGAGGTTCGCGTCCGTGGGAAGATTACCTAACAAATGCCCTACACGTGTCCCCCGGGTGGTGCAAAACGAACCTCAACGCCGAACATGGGGCGGCGGTCAATTAACCCGACACTACTGGCCTAACAAGCCGGTCTTCAGTGGGTATTAGGAAATGAATAACCACGCCCGCAACCGCTTCGTTGCGATCGGGTGTCTTGGCTTCATCGCCTGGACAGAGAGGAAGAAATTCTCTATAAAATAATTACCCCAATTCCAAGGTGGGATACGTGGCAATGGAATGCATGGCTGATGGGAGATCAGTCCCTAGCGTCACCCTCGACGGACCTGGCAAACGTCATTGTAGAGAGCCTTCTTGAGGGAATGGGCGTCACCCCTCAAGTGACCTTTTATATCGACCCTACTCGTGGGAATAAAAATGAATATTAACAAAGAAAAAGAAAATAAAAACCAAAAGATGATACAACACACGCTTCATACAAGTTTATTTAAACATACGAGGAGTTATTCCCTGGGCGCGACACCAGAAAATATATGGATACAAAATATCACTAACGGGAAGTCAAATACAGATATAACAGCAACTAGCAGTAACCGAAATACCGAACAAGACAACACATCATGGCAAAATGACCAGGTACCTACGAAAAGAAAATCTGAAGTGAGTCCTGAAATCACGTACCAAAACAAAAAAATACTTAAAACAACGTACGCGATCCCAACTCAAAACAGTTTTGAAGCCTTGGAAATTGCAGATGATACTGAACCTCCTAAAGTACATACAGAGCCTAAACCACCTAAACCAGAGCCCATATTTGTCACTGGGGTCCTAGACATAAGGAAATTAAAGGACCTTCTCGCAACTATTGAAGACGCTGATAAATACACTATGACAACCCTGAAATCAGGTCATATAGACAAAATAATGCCAGTAGATGTAGATACCTATAAAAGCATAAGAGCTAGTTTTATGGAAAAAGATGTGGTCACAGACTGAAAAGCGAAAGAGCCTATCGTGTAGTTTTACGTGGTCTACACTCATCTGAAGACACTGAAGTTACAAAAAAAAGAACTTCAAGAACTCGGACACGAAGTCAGGCACATAATGAATATAAGAAACACAAAACAACCAATGCCCATATTTTATGTGGACCTTGAACCAAAACACAACAAGAAAGACATCTTCAAAATTTATAAATTGAATCACGACAAAATATCATTTGAAGCGCCATATAAAAAAATAGACGTTCTGCAATGCAAGAGATGCCAGAGATTTGGACATGCCGAAAACCAATGCAATCGACCATTCAGATGTGTAAAATGCGGTGAAGATCACCCCACATTAAGTTGTCTAAAGAGGCCTGATACTGAAGCGACCTGCGCAAATTGCCAAGAAAATCACCCAGCAAGCTACAAAGGCTGCACGAAATACAAGCAATATCGAGACTTAATAATGAAAAACTCCTCTAATAGAAACAGAAACACTGAACAAAAAACTAAACAACTGCCAAATTTTGAAATTAATACTATTGAACAAGAAAATAACCAAGACAAAAAATACTCGCAAACAAACTACATTACATATGCACAAGCAACAAATTCAGAACGTAACGCAACAAAGTCCAACATCTCAACAGGAGCAAAAACTGACATCAAGAATCCAAACAACTTTGTCGAGGTACTAGGTGTCATGTTTAACAAAATTCAAAACATGATGAAAGTTATGTTAGACAACATGATGGACCGAATGATCCAATTAATCACCAGTCTTATAAAACGCCCCTAAACTTAAGAGTAGTTACCTGGAATGCTAATGGACTAACCGAACGCAGACTGGAATTTGAACTTTTCCTAAAAACTGAAAAAATTTATATGGCTTTAATTTCAAAAACGCGTTTTACCTTAAAATCTAATTTTAGTTTCCAAAATTATAAAGTATACACAACAAACCACCCTTCTAGTAACTCTCATGGTGGAACTGCAATTATAATAAAGGATAATATAAAACACTATCCCCTTGAAGAATTCCAAACTGAAAAGATACAGGCTACCTCAATCAGAATCCAAGATGACAAAACGGAAACAGCATTATCTACAATATATTGCCCACCTAGGCATCTTATTACTTCAAATGATTTTATAATTTATTCAAAACACTGGGTAGCAGATAAATCTGTGGGGGTGATTGGAATGCAAAACACGTTTTCTGGGGCTCTAGACTTAATGCACCACGTGGTCGCCAACTATATACAGCTATGAATGAACTCAGCCTGAACTGCGCTTCACACGGAAATCCTACATATTGGCCTGCAGACCCAAACAAGGTGCCAGACCTGCTTGATTTCTATATGATCAAAAATATCCCGCTAAGTCAAATAAGCATAGAGGAATGTATCGACCTTTCATCGGATCATACACCTGTTATAATTAATGTCATGTGCAAGGCTGTCCAGATTGAGGGTCCTCAAAGACTTTATAATAATAAAACTAACTGGGACATCTACAGAGCCAAAATATCAGAAAACATAAATTTAATATCGACACTAAATAATGCGGATATTGTTGAATCTACTATTGAGTCATTTGTCAAGCTAATCCGTCAAGCAGCCAAAGACTCAACACCCCCAGTTAGACCGAAAATAAGTTGCAATTCTTCTTATTCTAAAATTATTAAACTCAAAGTCCAAGAAAGATGGCAGCTGCGGAAAATATGGCACTCCACAAAATATCCACAGGACAAAAAAGCCTTCAACAAGGCATCTCATGAACTTAAAAACATGATCTCCCAAACAAACCATGATCGCCTGCAAGATCAACTGTCTAAGCTAAGCCCCTACGTAGACACTTACTACTCTAACGGTAACGGTAACGGTAACAAAAAAGTTCAAAAGACCTACAGCGCATATACCCCCTATAAAAACCAATGAGGGTAAGTGGGCAAGAACGGATCTAGAAAAGGCCGAAGTGTTTGCCGAGCATCTTAAGTCTGTATTTCAACCACTTTCTAGTAACGACTTCGAGCATGACAGAGAAGTAATGAAATACCTGCTCTCACCATCGCAAATGTGCATGCCAATAAAAAGTGCTAGTCCCAGAGAAGTACATAAAGATATAAAAAATCTACAGGATGGTAAAGCGCCTGGATACGATTTAATTGATGCGCAATTGCTAAAGCAACTTCCTAAAACGGGCTTGATGCACATCACAGCAATTTTTAACGCCTGCCTAAGGCGTAAAATCTTTCCTGCACAGTGAAAAAAAGCGCAGATTATAATGATAGCTAAACCAGGCAAACCACTTCACGAAGCTAGTTCTTACAGACCGATAAGTCTTCTCTCTGTGATGGGAAAACTTCTAGAAAATATGTTGTCGAACAGGATGCGCGTCTACTTACCGACAATGGTGCCGCTTCACCAATTTGGCTTCCGAGAAAACCATGGAACTATTGAACAAATCCACCGTATAACGGATACTATAAGTCGTACATTAGAACATAAACAATTTTGTTCTGCTGTGTTCCTAGACATCAGTCAGGCCTTTGACAAAGTGTGGCACGACGGACTTCTGATCAAAATCAAACAGTTGCTTTCTCATAATTCTTCCCAATATTAAAATCATATCTCCACAAAAGATGTTATGAGGTAAAATTCAAAAGTGAGACTTCTACTTTAAAAGAGATTCTTTCAGGAGTGCCACAGGGCAGTATTTTGGGCCCAATACTTTACCTCCTTTATACTGCAGACTTGCCTACACAAGACGATACTCTTACTGCTACATATGCCGATGACACAGCCGTTCTTTCTGTCCATGATAACCCAGCCATAGCATCAGCAAAATTACAAGCTCACATCTGCAAGATTGAAGAATGGCTAGATAAATGGCGCATTAAAGCTTACGAAAGCAAATCTGCCCATGTAACGTTTACCCTCAAAAAACCGACTTGCCCTTCCATAAAACTCAATAATGAGGATATTCCCCAAGCTGAGAATGCCAAATACCTTGGAATGCATCTTGATCGAACGTTAACTTGGAGAAAACACATCTGGTCTAAGCGTAAACAACTGGACACTAAAGTAAGATCAATGGATTAGCTAATAGTTCGGAAGTCTCATTTGTCACATGAAAGCAAGATTGCAATATATAAGGCCATATTAAAGCCAATATGGACCAACGGTATTCAACTGTGGGGGACTGCTAGTAACAGCGATATTGAGATACTCGAAAGATTTCAGAGCAAGACATTGAGAGCCATGTTAAACATACCATACTATGTGAGCAACAAATATATACATGAGGATCTTAACATCAATACAGTCAAACAGGAGATTGCTAAATGTAGTGAAAAATATCAAGCTCGAATATCCACCCACGTCAATGAACTGGCCTCCAAATTACAGGGTTCAAGAAGTTTCTCACACAAGCGATTAAAGCGGCATGATGTCCCTACGCTGGTTGCTAGATTCGATTAAAGAACGCTGAAGAGTTCTTTGTGCTCGTATTTACATAATCGCAATGTAATACCTGTAGTGGAGTTATACATATGTAATACATGCCTATCTTAGTATCTATAAAAGTGTAATCACTATTATATTTAGAGAAGAATAAATCTGTTCGTTGAACAAACAACATCTTTAATTTCTCTCTCAACACCCGTCCTTACATGGCGACCCTGCCAGTAAGCGATCGGGTTCGCGTTGCATTCCGATCGCCAAATAAGGAACTGTGATTCTAAACATTGTGACAACTTGGTGCAATTATGTGTTCAGTAATATTACTGCGTAATAATATTCGCGTTGAACGCTTTATCGTGAACTTTTGTGAACTGTTGTTTTGTGTGAAAAATGGGTAAGCAGCAGTCAAAGGAGGAATCTGTAATCATCGCACAAAACGCTAGCGGTGGTAACAACGCCTCGGCATTGGAGCAAATGCAACAACATACCAGTGTCATTACCTGCATCCTGGGGGTGATATGTCTCATCCTGACTGTCGCATTGGTGTACTTTGCGTTCCGGCTGTATGGAAAACGCCACCGAGAGTGGATACGCAGAGAGATACATGAGAGCAACCTCCGGAGAACAAGCAGTTGGTTTCGGCGACGATACGTAGACCAAGGTACGCCCCGTACCCAAGAGGATCAGCCAGGCGTGAAAAACGTATAACAAAGTGTCGGTAAACGGAAAAGTGTCGGTATAACGGAAAAGTGCGTTACGAAAAGGTATATAAAGTGTGCGTAATGGTGCGTTGCGGCAAAAATATTTAGTGCGGTACGTTACGGTAACGGTTCGACAGTATAATGGACTTATTTAGAGGACTTTAGATTTCTAGTAGTATGTAACGTAATATATTAATCGCATTTATCAATATGTATTGATGGCAGAAAAATTAGAAGAGTATTATAGTCGTTTGTTTGAAATAAGGACATATCTTGTAAAGATAGGACCACTGCGCCGCCAAGGTGCTATTTGTTCTAAAAAATATAAGGAGGCGAATATAATTTTACAAAGTTTTGATAGAGAATTATTAGATATACGAAGTAAAATTAAGAAATTTAGTGAAACCGAACTAAGTTTGATAAATAAATTTACGGAACAGATTAGGAAGGTGTTTGAGGAGATTAAAAATTTGTGTAGTTTGCCTGTAGTGGTTGATAAAATGGAGTCTTTTAATATAAAAACGGCTGTCGCCTTACTTCCGGTCATGAATGATAAGGAAAATGTTACCAAACAGCTAATTTCTGCTATTGAGTTGTATAGCTCTGTAATTGATGACAAATCAAAACCTCTTCTTATTAACTTTATATTAAAAACTAGGTTGTCTGAGAACGCGAAATTGCGATTAGCTCAGCATTATGATACAGTACAACTCCTTGTTGATGATATGAACAAATATTTAATATCTAAAAAGTCTTTCACAGCGCTACAAGAACAACTGATGCGGTGTAAACAAAATCAGCGGGACATCGAGGACTATGGTAAGGAGATTGAAAATTTATTTGTTGACTTAACCATTTCGCAGGCCGATGGAGATACTCATAAGTATGACGTAATTAAACCATTTAATGAGAAAATGGCTATAAAACGGTTTGCCTCCGGCTTGCGAAATAGGCACTTATGTACTATCATTTCCGCCAGAAATTACGAATCATTGAAGGATGCTATCCGAGGTGCGGTCGATGAGCAGACATCTATGTATCCAGAGGACAGTATTATGAAATTTTCGAACAGGCAGTATACCCATAACAATATAAAATATTCATGTAGAGGACGGTGTTTTCAGGCACGCGGTATCTACCATAACCAGCGCGGCCAGCAGTTTAATTCACGTGGTCATGGTCACCCTACTCGAGCGCGTGGGCAGCAACGAGGTGGCTACTATCGAGGTAACCGTGGTTCTAGACCCGGCTCAGGTACGTACGTAAATAGTAATTATGCTCGTAATAGTCGCGGACGAAACTATGTAACATCGATTATGGTGCGTGATACACAGAATAACAGTCCTACTACTAGTACATCTACCGAACCTAACGTCAGTCAATTTTTTCGTGAACACCCAGAATAATCATGCAAATATTTGTTATTACAATAATTATAATTCCATTCCTTTGTCACTTGGCAACAGGTCATATAATTGGTTAGTTGATACGGGTGCGTCACTTAGCGCCATCAAATATGAGACATTGCATCAGAATAACATTCCATTCCAAATAGGGAAAGTAACAATAAACGGAGTGTGTGGTGAACTTTGCTCTGTAGGTTTTGTTGATTTAAGATTATCATTTAGAGATTTGGAATTCGTACACAGGTTTCATGTTTTTCGGGATTTATGTTGCGTGAGCGACGGAATTTTAGGCTTAGATTTTTTGAGGAAATATAACGCTAAATTGAATTTAGAATTAGATACTTTAACTTTATTAAATAACGGTATGGAAATTTGTTTATCTTTACAACCAAGTGTGAGAGGTGAAAAATATATTAACTTATCGCCAAGATGTGAATCTGTGCATTTTGTATCTACAAGTATGAAAGATGAATGCTTGATTTTACCTAAACAATTATGTGAAGGTGTTTTTATGGCTGGATGCATTGCAAGGCCTAAGAATGGTAAAATACCTATTCAGATATTAAATACGCGGGAGGAACCAATTAGTTTAAGTTTCTTTTGTCCTGAAGTAGAAACGTTGAAGGATTATTCATTACTTTCTTTTGATAAGACTACCATTAATGCCGATAGAGTTAAAAGGTTATTTGGCGAGTTAAAATTAAATTATTTAAACAAGGAAGAACAGTTAGAAATTGAGAAAATCTGTGCAAAATTTGCTGACGTTTTTCATTTGGAAGGTGATAGATTAACGACGTGTAACATTTATCAGCAGTCAATAGTATTAAAACCTAACACAGTGCCCGTTTATAAAAAGCAATATCGATTACCAAGGTCTCAAAAGGGAGAAATTCAAAAACAAATTAGGAAAATGTTACAGGACGACATTATTGAAGAAGCAACAAGCGAATGGTCTAGTCCTATACTTTTGGTGCCGAAAAAATCAGATTCTAACGACAAAAAGTATAGACTCGTAGTAGATTACCGAAAATTGAATGAAAATATTGCCGATGATCGCTTTCCTCTCCCGAACATAGTTGAAATTCTAGACTCGCTTTCAGGTGCCATTTATTTCAGTCATCTTGACCTTCAAAATAGTTACTATCAATTTGAATGAAGTCCAAATAGCAGAAAGTGCACTGCTTTCACGTATGATAAACAATATCAAATGAAAAGGATGCCAATGGGTCTTAAGACTAGTCCGAGCGCATTTTCAAGGGCAATGTCTGTAGCATTATCAGGTTAGAACTATGATAAATGTCTACTATATATGGACGATTTAGTATGTATTGGACGAAATTTGGAAAACCATAATAAAAATTTAATTGATATCTTTTCTAGGTTGCGAAAGGTTAACTTAAAGTTGAACCCCAACAAGTGTAAATTTTTGGTGAAAGAGTTACTGTATTTAGGACATGTAGTTAGTGCAGACGGAGTAAAACCTGACCCTGAAAAGACAAAAATAATAGAAAATTATCCCCTACCTAAAAATGTCGATGACGTAAGACGATTTGTAGCTTTTTCTAATTATTATCGCCGTTTTATTCCAAATTTTGGCGAAATAGTAATTCCTTTAAATAAATTGCTAAGGAAAAATGCTGAATTCATTTGGACACAGGAATGTGCCAAGTCATTTGAACGATTGAAACATAGCTTAGTCTCTCCCCCTTTATTACAGTACCCAGATTTTTCAGAAAACAATGAATTTCAGCTGTACACAGACGCTTCAGGTTTTGCAATAGCTTCTGTTTTATGCAATAGTGATGGTCGACCAGTAGCGTATACAAGCCGTAGTCTGAATAAAGCCGAGTTAAACTATCCAACCATAGAAAAAGAAATGCTGGCAATTGTTTGGTCTATTAAATATTTTCGCCCTTATTTGTTTGGCAAAAGGTTCAAAATTTTCTCAGATCATCGCCCTTTGATATATTTATTTAACATGAACAATCCTTCAAGCAGATTAACAAAATTTCGACTAATTTTAGAGGAGTATGATTTTGTGATTGAGTATATAAAAGGTAAAGATAATGTTGCTGCAGACGCATTATCTAGGATAAAAGTTACATCAGCAGAATTGAAAGAAATGAGTGAACGGATAATTAATGTTATGACAAGGAATCAACGAAAGAAAATGGAAGGTCAACAGGTAATTCACCCTAATTTGTCGACTTTGCCTAACTCGACCACTGACGTTCGGCCTGATCAACCGAAGGTTGTGGAAATGCTTACAAAGCCGTCAAATTCTGTTGAATTAGTATTAGTTTCTCGGAGAAATATGAGTATTATGAAAGGTGAATTAAATAGTTGTGATAGCTTTCTGTATAGTAAAAATGAAATGAGATTATATACTTGTCCAGATTTCCGATCATATATCGCGCGAGACGCATATGTGAGTGAGCTGGAGCAATATTGTAAAAGAAAGAATATAGAAAATCTCTTTATTATAAAACTTGCAAGTTGTAATGAATTTATTGATTGGTTGTCAAGAGAAATAAATAATAGAAAAGCATGGTCCGGACCACGCCTACATATTCTAAAGGAAGTTAGGAGAATAATTTCTAATGATGACAAAAAAGTAATTATTAATGACTATCATATCCTACCGACTAGTGGTCATGCCGGAATAAGAAGAATGTTAAATAACATAAAAAGATCTTATTTCTGGCCTGGTATGGAACGTGACGTTACTGATTTTGTGCGTAAATGTAAGAAATGCCAAATGCAAAAGCATTCTTTGCCCGTTAAAGAGCCTATGGTGGTAACGAGCACTGCCACAGGAGCATTTGATAAGATATTTCTAGATTTAGTGGGGCCCCTAGATAAGGATTATTATGGTAAGGTATATATTTTAACTATTCAATGCGAACTCACTAAGTTCGTAGAAGCATACCCTTTAGATCGTAAGGACGCTGTCACCGTAGCAAGATCTTTCGTGGAAAACTTCATACTCAGGTATGGTATACCGCGAGAAATCGCGACAGATAAAGGTTCAGAGTTCATAGCTTCAACAATGAGTGAGGTCTGTAAATTACTTGGTGTTAAACAATTATTTTCAACCGCCTATCATCATGAATCTATCGGTGCGCTTGAAAATACACATAAAAATTTAAATGCTTATCTTCGGATACAGACTAATAATAATCCCAGAGAGTGGAGCACTTGGGTTCCGTATTGGTCTTTTAGCTATAATACTACTGTACACACATCTACAAAATTCACTCCATATGAATTGGTTTTTGGCAAATTGTGTAAATTACCTACAAATTTGTCTCAACAAGTTGAACCTCTGTATAATTCTGATGATTATCCATTAACCTTAAAGTATAGACTACAAAAATCTCAAGAGCAGGCTAGGAAAAATTTATTATTGTCAAAAGTTACGCGTAAACATAATTACGATCAGCAAATTAATCCAATTATTTATAAGCCGAACGATTTAATTTTAATAAGAAATGAAAATTGTAACAAATTTCAGAATGTTTTTATTGGCCCATTTAAAGTTTTAGAAGATTTATCACCAAATGTTAAAATTATTAGAGACAATAAGATTGATATAGTCCACAAAAATAGAACAAAATTGTATAAAACTTAATAACTGTGTAACACCCAGTATTTTCATAACCTGTACTTGTCTATTTATATACTTATAATTATTGTATCAATGCGTAATCGTTTTAGTTTAAAAGTTTAAGCCAATTGTGTATCAAAATAAAATAAACATTGTGTATTATTTTATTTTTTTTGAAAGAAGGGAGGTGTAGTGGAGTTATACATATGTAATACATGCCTATCTTAGTATCTATAAAAGTATAATCACTATTATATTTAGAGAAGAATAAATCTGTTCGTTGAACAAACAACATCTTTCATTTCTCTCTCAACACCCGTCCTTACATACCAACTGATTGGCTTATTGTGATAACACAGATTGCCAAGTTGCAGATATACACAAAAAAAAAACAAGCTGGGTATATTACTTAGGCTCATAACAAATAATGAAAATGAGTTAAAAATTAAGCGTAATCAGTGGTTTGGAGTTTCCGGTAAAGAGCCAAGTTTAGCGTTTGTTCTGCCAGGTGTAAGGCAAGGTGAGAGGGGTGAAGGCCGGGAGGGAATAGGAATGATGCGATCAGGTCGAGACAGCGCCTACTGTCCAATCAGCAGAATTGAAACGCCAATTGTTACGTCGTAACTTTTAAGATATTCATTTTTAAACTAACTGTCAAGTGAGAAGAGGGTTTGGAGTAAGGAGGGGCTTGCAATGCTGAAAACATATTTTTTTAATTTATAGAAAAAAATGTGTTTATCTAAAAGTAAAAGAAGGGCGAGTAGAATAAAATCATTTTCGACAAATTAGTTTCAAAGGTTTTCCTTCGTGGTAGATCTTTTCTTTTCACTTCGGAAAATTACGTATTTGACGAGTTCATATCTTCCATCATTCGTAGTTAGAACGGCGATAGCCTTGTGTAGTCTTACAGACTGCTACGCAGGTGGTCTTGGGTTTAAACAAAAAGGCACACACAAAGGTGAATGTTTATTAATATTTAACTATCACCTGCTAATCAATGAAGGAAAACATCGTGAAGAAAGGAAAGTAATTATCACAAAATCATATATAATTGGTATATGGAAACCAAAATAAAATAAGACTATGACAATAAATGGCTTATCAAATAGATGGATTGCGTGAAAATATTGGGGCGCCATTCTGTTGTATGTAGCACCAAAATCCAAAACTACACGTCAATCTTGATCAGCCTCCTTAACCTGTATGCTTCCTTAATAGAGTTTTGAAGGTGTTTTTTATTATCACTTAACTAATACAAAATGGAAGCAACCATGTTGAGTACCCACTGTAGAGGGCTGTTTCCTGAAGTAGCCAGGATTAGTTCTACTGTCTCTATCGGTCGGTTTCAATATTCAATGTATCATGGATTTGACATATTTTGTATTAATGGGGCTAAATTCAATATCTATCAAATTTGTATCACTAGTAGTCAACCAGTCGTTTGGAGTAGGTAAGCTGTTGTCTGTTTTACATCCCACAGCTATAAAAACGGGTGACGTAGTACTTAGTGAATGGCTGCGCTAGACAGCTACAAATAGCTAACTTAGCAAGTAGTAATTACCCCTCTCCCCCTCCCCCGGCCCCTCATCTCCCGCAGTCGCGCTCACCGCGAATTAATCAGCCACAAATAGTGCAAGTGACCGCCGCGACCACAACAACACTGCCGACACCCGACCGACGTGACGACTCCTTAACGATGACCAGCTACTAAAAATACGTACACAGACGTATTTTCAAACATACCTCATCAGTGATCTATCAGACAAATCTTCGTTTACAGGCAGCAACTAAAAAATTACAACTGAAAATTTTATAAATCCTGTACTCCAATCTGAAACTTAGAATCGTTCAGACTTAAAGAACGAGTCCGTCCATCTAAAAGTTTAAAATATCCTCGAACACATAAGTATGCAGAGCTCGTAGAATATTTTGCGTTTGAGTACTTATTTGTACCATGTCAGTTCTCTCGCAAGAAGGTTCTGAAACTGTTTTCGTATGAATCATCTTCGGTGGGATATCGCCACCGCCGCTTCTAAAGTTGCGAACTGGTATAGGTTACGGCAATCCATGTAATATTTCAGCGTGTCCTCGAACACTGTACGAACCTGTTTTTAAACATGTTGATTACGCAATTCTGTTTATCTTAAGACATTATTATTTACATCAATAAACTATAACTATGTTGGTTGTACTTCAACTAAAATGTTTACTTAAAAGATGGAACAGTTGATCATTCCATATTTGAAGAGTCTTACGAGATCTTTCGTAGTACTCGTCGAATATTCAATCCCTACTAATATTAAAAATGTGAATGTAAGTTTGTTTGTGACGATTTCTCGCGAAAACTACGGAACCGATCATGATGAAACTTAGTACATATTTTTGAGGGTATTAGAAGTAACATAGGATCCTTTTTATGAAAAAAATATTTTAACAAAAGATAACCGACATCCACGCGGGCGGAGCCGCAGGCGACAGCTAGTAAGAAACAAATAAAAATATTAGTATTGCCGAAGTTTGAAATCGTGACATGAAAAAAAATTCGTAAGAAAATATCTGAACAATTTTATTGTGTACACGGTCTGTACTTATAAACAGTATTGCGCAATTTGAAAATAGGTCAACAAATAAGATTATTTAGTATTACAATAATTTTGAAATTAGGTTTGGGGTTCAATTGCCAGACTGCTGAAGTTTTATGGGAGTTTTCATTTGGGAAGTTCTCAGTTGCAGTATATTATTTACAAATAGGCGCAGTACAACAGAACAAAGAATGTGTAGTAGGTACAGTTTACAATATTAAATTCACATATTTTATTGAGAAGGTGTACCTACTAGTGACACAACCACTTGTACCCTCAGTGTATTTATTATTTAACTATAGAGTAATCGCAATCAATCCGGACTTCTATAGGAAAAGGTTAAACGTTTGGCTGTTTCCAACCTCAAATTCAGTATCT
This sequence comes from Euclidia mi, assembly GCA_944739405.2. Taxonomy (NCBI): domain Eukaryota; kingdom Metazoa; phylum Arthropoda; class Insecta; order Lepidoptera; family Erebidae; genus Euclidia; species Euclidia mi. The sequence continues at coordinate 2,533,397 of OX123187.2, forward strand.
ATTAAATAATATCGAATAATTTAAAAAAAAAAAAAAAAGAATAGAGATTGCCTGCCGTCATCAAAACTAACCTAATCTGCGAAGGGTCAGGTAAGAATACCGAGTGTATAAAGAGCAAATGTTGCAAAAGAAAAATTGTTGCCTCGATTACCTTCAACTAAACAAACATGTGTCTTGAAATATCTGTAAACAGTACGTACTGAATTTTATGAATGATAACTGTAAAGGTTACTTGTAAAGGTTTGTAATGTAATGTTCAATGTTCTAGGTAAGTATCACTGTGTGTGCGGGGTTCTCTCAGGACAAGAAATAAAAGATGTGTTCATCAGTACTAATGCGTAATCTATTCAGGAACAATTACACGTTTACATTGTACTCGCACCGGGAAACGACTGGCGAGCTTAGCCTAAGTGCCGTGGCACTACAAAGTACAAACATGCATAGTCATCACAATGTGTGGGGCCGCTACATACCTCCCCTTTTTGAAAAAAAAATTTGAAAAAGAATTTTGAACATGTAATACAAATCATTAAAGTTATAAAACAATATACCTCTTTTTATTTCACCTGGTTAACTTATTCTATAAATACATTACACAGAACTACGCTACACAATCATTTTGCTTACAAAGTTGTTTTGATACAATACAATGTTGTCACCTACTCTATCCGATTACAATACCACGAACGGAAATATGTAGGTATATTATTACAACAGTTGTTTAACTATATTCAGCAAATGTATTTCGCAATACCTAAGTGTTTCCTTTCATTACATCATGCAATAAATGTTTAAAACATTAACAACACATTATAAAAAGACAAAAATTTCTTTGCTTTATAAAGAGTTATAGATAAACGTATAATTACATTAATGATAAACAAAGTATGTTTGTGTGGCTGTTAGTACGAAATCGCCCTACGACTTTGTCTTGGGTTCACTAGTCAACCACACACATAAAACACAAAGTATGCTAGTATAAAATAAGCATATAGGTATAAAACTAGTACATAACATCTCTTTGTAGTAGGTAATTACTATCATTTTGCGGACAACTATTATAGATGCCGACTTTAAATTTTCTTACATTAACGTGTATCTTAACTAAGTCTAAGGGTAGCCGTCATGCCGACCTACTCTGCAAAAAATAATTAACGCCCCTTAGAGCCCTCAGTATCCAGCATGACGACGCCAAAAAATAAACATTCACTCTTATAATTATCAGACATTGCACAAACACACTGTTATACCTATGTTAAACTTTCTCTGTCACTACGCACTATTGCGTGATGCCACGAACAGAATGACTCCTGAAGTAATATAAAAATTGAAATCACCGTAACAACTTTATCAAATTATTTTCAAAAAAATATATAATACCTGAACAATTGTACATTTAACCATTATTTTAAGCGTACGATGCTTGCGTCTGCCGTTGAGCAGGCTGCTGGGTCGCTTGAATAGCTGGTCCCGCAGGCCATAAAGATTCCAACTCTTTTCTTGCCCATTTTTTTAGGCGTAAACAAGAGTGCTTACTACATAAACACAAACAAAGTAATGTAAGGGCGCTAGCAATTACTATAATAATTATTCCATAACTTTCCAATTTCTTTTCCATTTCAAGCTGTTTTGCCTGATTCGGTCCTTGTTGGCCGATGATAATTTCTTCATTTTTTGTATTATAATTGCCCATTTTGTACTGAATATACTTATAAATACACTGTAAAAATTACTGTCTCGGTTCCAATTGCTGAAGATTATGTCTAATTTGATACAGTGATTTCTATTTATACTAAAAATATCTAATTCTTTGACATACTTATAGTTACATGTATCTAACGCTAACAAATTATTTTAATGCTACGGAAGCAAAAATCGTATCGGTGGCTTAATATGACGTCCACTGCGTGAGGCACGAACCATAAGCTGAGGCGATTTTATACTATCATTATTTACTAAAGTATTTGACATACATTGTTCGGGATGCGGGCTATCATCCTGTTCGTTTTCATACAACATAAATGCTGGTTTGAGTCTGTCTATTAATATGTCAATCTCTCTATTAGGTAATTTAACTTTATAAACTTTATCGTTTCTACTAATAACTTTAAATGGACCATCGTATGTAGGACTAAATGTCTTTTTCAATAAATCATTTCTAATAAAAACATGAGTACAAGTTTTTAAATCTTTGTTTAAAATAACTTACGTGAATCGCTAATCACTTGTGACTCGGGCCTTAACTTACGAATGTTCTGATGCAACTGTTCTAGAAAAATGTTCGAATTGCTATCTACGCTATTTCGAACTTGGAAAACATCTCCAGGAAGCCTAATGGGTTGGCCATAAACCATCTCAGCAGCACTGATACCTGAATCGTTTCTACAAGCTGCTCGTAATCCTAACAAAACTGTTGGTAGCTCATTTACCCAATCCTTATTATTTATTAAACGTGCGGTCAGTGAGCTCTTTAACGAACGATGCCATCTCTCTATCATCCCATTACTCTGGGGGTGATAGGGGGTGGTTCTGATTCTTTGTATACCTAAATATGACAACAAGTTGTTAAACAAGTCACTTTCAAATTGCCTACCTTGATCCGTTGTTATTCTAAGCGGGCAACGAAACCTACATATCCAGTTTTCATATATTACTTTAGATACAGTCTCTGCCGTTATATCTGAGATGGGAATTGCTTCGGGGAAACGCGTAAAACGGTCTATGATGGTTACACAATAACGGTGTCCATATTGCGATGTGGGCAATGGTCCGATTATATCCGTATGAATAAGATCCATTCTGTTACACTGTGGAAAACTAAATAATTTTGAAATTGTATGGCAACTAACCTTTGCCCTCTGGCAAGCTATACAAGCCTTTGACCATTTATTAATATCTCTATTCATTCCGTACCAAAAATATCGTTGCGTTATCATTTTTCGCGTATCGAAACGAAATACGAATCCCTGGATGACTAATATTATGTATACTATCAAATATTACTTTTCTAAACGTTTCTGGTATATAAGGTCTAGCATTGCTTGTTGACATTTCGCAGAACACTTTCTTATCGCTACCAGGCATTGTTATTCTTTTAAATATTAAGTTACTACTTGGGTATGAGTCTTGTGTGGGCTTATCGAGTTTCTGTGCCTGTGCCAATTCGTCGAAATTGGGATATTACAGTATAATATATTAATACCGTGGGACAAACAATTGACTCTACTCTAGACAAAGCATCTGCTACCGAATTGACTGCACGGTTAGCGTAGTGGTTTAAGCGGTCGCCTCGCTGCTTGAGGCTGCGCAGTGTTGTGGGTTCGATCCCCACACGAGACAATACTTTGTGTGATTCATAAATTGTTGTTTCGAGTCTGGGTGTTCATTGTGTCCGTTAGATGTATGTTTGTAAAGTCCCCCGCGACACAGGATTCGGTCCTAGTGCGGGAGTTGTCTTTTAATAAAAAATAAAAAAAAAATCTATACCCTTTACGTACTGAATATCACTTGTAAATTCCGATATGTATAATAACTGGCGGGTTCTTCTAGGTGTTTCTTTCTCACTGGCTACCTTTGTAAAAGCATATATTAAGGGTTTGTGATCTGTATAAATAGTGAGCTGGCGTCCTTCTAACACGCTCCTCAAATGTATCATAGCTAGATATATAGCGGTTAGCTCCTTATCAAAGGTACTGTACTTTCTTTGCGTTTCAGATAACTGTTTAGAGAAATAACCCAAAGGTCTCCACGCACCGTTTTGCTTTTGTTGTAAAACTGCGCCAACGCATAATTCAGACGCGTCCGTCATGAGTGCTAAATGAGCATCTACACTAGGATGAGACAATGTAATGGCGTTCTGTAACTGCGTTTTACATTGCTCAAAATAAGTAATACTTTCGTCATCCCACTGAATTTTGGTCTTATCCCTTTTCTTAGCATTATGCAAAAATTTATTTAATACAGCTTGATACTTAACAGCGTCCGGTAAGTGTGACCTATAAAAATTAATCATTCCTAAGAAACGTCGAAGTTGCTCTATCGTGTCGGGCCTAGGGTAGTCTGTAATGGCCTTAACCTTTTCCGGCAGAGGACTTATACCATCCTTTGTTACCTCATAACCCAGAAATTCTATTTTAGGTTGCGTAAACATACACTTACTTAAATTTACTGTTATACCCACTTTGCTAAACCGCTTAAAAAGCAATTTGAGGTGTTTTCTATTAATAGTCTCTCGGTCGACGACGATAAGATAATATCATCAATGTAACAAAAAAGTGCTGACTCACCTTCTTCGTCTGTACCTTTGATGTGCTCTATGCCTCTGAGTACGTACTGGTCCATGAATCTCTGGAAAGTCTGCGCTGCGTTCCTCAGTCCGAACGTCATGCGCGGAAATTCCCAGAGACCAAAAGGAGTTGCGATAGCAGTTTTCTCTATGTCTTCGTCTGAAACAGCTATATTATGATAGGCCCTATTTAAATCTAGGCGAGAAAAACATGTTTTGTTATCTAAAATATACGTAAAGTTATTTAATCTAGGGATTGGATAACGATCGGGTTTCGTAATCGCATTTAAGGCTCTGTAGTCACCAACGGGTCGCAATTGCCCATCCTTTTTAGGTACTACATGCAATGGACTCGACCATTCTCCTTGCGACGGCCTACATATACCCATTTCATACATTAATTGAAATTCTTTCTTTATCTTATTATATCGGTCCGGCGGTAACGGCCTAGGACGCGTGTATACCGGGGTACCGCAAGTACTAATATAATGAACCACTGATTGACAAGGTGCATCCTTGAAATTTACTGGCTTCGTGATTTCAGGGTACTCTTCCAATAAATCGCGACAGGGGTTGGTGTCCTGTATACTCTTAATGGATGGCTCGTCATACATTGTGATGGACCCATCGCTATTTAAACTAGTTACACTATCTATAAGTTCCTTATTATATAAATCAACAATTAATTTGTGTGCCTCTAGAAAATCTGCTCCTAAAATAGCCTGTTTGACATCACATATTATAAATGACCATCGATAAACTCTACGTAACCCTAAATTAATTTCTAAAGTCTTTACACCATACGTTTTTATTTCTCTGTTATTAGCTGCGAATAATTTGTAATCACTTGGTACACAATCACTTTTTCTTACACTATTTACCGGTAACACTGAAACGTTCGCACCTGTATCTACGAGAAAACGTATTCTAAACTTTCTATCTGTAAATTCTCGGGCGTGGCAACTGCTGCTATCTCCTCTGTGTGTAGATTCTGCATTATCTTATCCGCCATCTCAGCCAAATTATCTAACTTGGTTTCTTGACATACCGATAAAACTGCCTTTACGCTGCCTGGGAGCCGCGATAACCATAAACGCCGTAGGGATTCATTCCATACCTCCGAGTTACGAGCGAGTTCCGACATTCGCCGTAGTAACTGCGAAGGGCGTTGAGAGCCTAGGTCCATTTCGCCAACCAATTTCTGAAATTGGCGTTCCGCACTGTCTTCAAACGCGGTCAGGAGGCGTTGTTACAGGGCCACATATTTTTTTCTTCTGGTGGCGCTAGAATCAGATCGTGAGCTTGATGTAGAGCATCCTTGGTAAACTTCGCCACTACCATGTGAAACTTGGCTGCGTCACTCTGCTTCTGAGGTTCCATAATTGATTCGAACTGCGCGAGCCACATACGAAGCATTTCCGCCCAAAACTCCGGAATTCTCGCGGAAACGCTTATAGAAGCCAATTCCGAAACTGCTTGTGGTGGGCTTTGAGGCATTAACGGCGCAGGATTCATGTTGCTATTTGCTCGTCGAGACTGGTTCGTTTATCAACTATGTCGACGGGGAGTCGCTTCCGCACAATGTCCAAAGTCCGAAAATATCACTGCACTACAGTTTTACGCACTAGCACTTAAGTTAGGGGTCACCACTTGTAAAGGTTACTTGTAAAGGTTTGTAATGTAATGTTCAATGTTCTAGGTAAGTATTACTGTGTGTGCGGGGTTCTCTTAGGTCAAGAAATAAAAGATGTGTTCATCAGTACTAATGCATAATCTATTCAGGAACAATTACACGTTTACATTGTACTCGCACCGGGAAACGACTGGCGAGCTTAGCCTAAGTGCCGTGGCACTACAAAGTACAAACATGCATAGTCATCACAATGTGTGGGGCCGCTACAATAACAGAAACAAGTAATAAATTCGCGATTAATAAAAACATTTGTTGAAGCTTACAGCCAAGTTTTTCATAACCGGGTTAAAGTCACAACTTAATAGTAGTTGCGCGGAGTAGTGAAGCCGCGGAGTGCGGGAGAGAGTGCGTTGAACTTGCGACGTAAGTGATGTTGATCAGGTTAGCGCTCAACTTACACTAACGTTGTTATATCTGACGGATATACCCGCCGCCGCCGCCGCGCGTACCGATACATCTTCAGCGAGGTCTACAAAGCCGCACAACATGAAAAGATTTGACGCCATCAGCAACGGCGTGTCGAACAGCTATGTTATTACCTCAAATTCTGCGTGTTTTACGGAGAGGAATTTTTAAGCACATTTGAGTTTAGCCTGTAGAGTGGTTCACGAACAAGCGCTAAGTGACCCAATAAAAATCTCAGCCGGTGTGAAACAGGGCTGTATCCTGTCACCACTTCTGTTTGTCATCTTGATCGACGATATAATAAGGGAAGTCAAACAGACACCAAACGGCTTTCAGTGGGGAAATGGTACACTTCAGGACTTGGATTATGCTGACGACATACTGTTGATCTCGCCGTCTACTAAATATGTTATTGTATAACATAACTTGTCGTCACAGTGACGCAATATTGTTTTTTGACGCTAATAAATTTATTAGTAAATTTATTTTAACTAAAGATACAATGTATCTGCCATTTTATATTAAGCGACAGATTGCTAAGTTATTAGCATACAATTTACAGCAAGGCAGAGAGCCTTGTGTTGACAATTTATTTGATAGGGTTAGTACATGTACTAACAATGCTTTTATTGACACATCTTGTGATTTAAACTCCAAGATAGGACAACAGTTAGGCTGCAGTATTTGAATATAGTACACCAAAACATGCAGGGCCTATCTGGCAAAGAATTAGAGTTAAGTTTATTTCTAGAAAAATATGACGTTAAGGTTTTGTGCTTGACTGAACATTGGTTAAAGACCCATGAGCCTATTGTTATAAATGAATATTATACAGTGCAGAGTTCGTATATAAGAAAGCAGGCTATTAGAGGCGGTTCTCTCATAATGACTTTAAATTTATTAAAATGCAAAGAACGTAAAGATATTTTAAACTAATCTATTGAGCGCACTATTGAGTTGTCCTGTGTGAAACTAGACTTATAAATTGTAATTTGTGTATTACGATTATAACGACCCCTTCTGGTGATTATAATGTATTTGAGACTGTTATGGATGATGCTATTAATAAAATTAAATGTAGCAGTAAGAATATTATAGTATGTGGTGATTTTAATATTAATATTTTAGAGAATTCCTCACAGTGTACTAGATTTCTGAATTTTTTTCAGTCATTTAATTTAAGTAACTTATTCTGTGAATCTACTAGAGTCTCTGCAACATCATCTACTTGTTTGGATAACATATTTAGTTCTTGTGTTGCTAAAAACCCATTAGTTATTAGTTCTCTTCCTTCTGATCACCGTGGACAGATAGCTAGTTTTTCCTGTTCAACATATAATAAATCACATACAGTAGAATGTAGGCTTCAAACTACCAATCGTCTTACACGTTTTAAAAACAATATTATCGCTAAACTAAATCCCTCAATATTGAACTCGGAAAATCCAAACACAACTTATAATTCACTTTTTGGACTAGTAAATTATGAGTTTCAAAATATTTTCAGGACTAAAACTGTTACACTAAAGGGTACTACCGGATCTTTTAACCAGTGGGCCACTATAGGTATATACAGAAGTAGAGCCAAATTGTTTGAATTATATGGTATGAAACAACATAGATTTGACACACCTTTTCTAAATTATGTAAAAAAGTACTCAAAAATTTTTAAACAAGCTTGTATTTTGGCAAAATCAAAATTTATTAGTGGTAAAATTAAGCAATCGACAAATATAATTAAAGAAACATGGAGAATTATAAATAATGAGACTGGTAGAGCACGACAGCGGGAAAAACAATTTGAAATCCAAGATAACAATTTATTAATCACAGACACATCTCAAGTAGCGCATATCTTCGATAATTTCTTTGCAAACATACCTATAGCAACTACTAGCTCTTTACAATCATCGTCTTTAGACGCTGGAAATTTTTTGCTTAGCAGTGTACCTAAATGCAAGAGCGTGTTTAGATTCGAGCACGTTACCCCGCGAGATATATTTATCGCATATAATTCAATTAATATCAAAAATACCGGCGACTTTTGGGGCATTTCAATAAAAAATTAGGTACTATAGTTGAGACTGTTGCGCCTTACCTCTCTATAATTTTTAACCAATGTTTTGACCTAGGCGTATTTCCGGATTTGATGAAATTAAGTAAAATCATACCTTTATTCAAATCTGGCAGTAAAAATGACATCAATAACTTTAGGCCCTTGGCCCTCTATCTTGCCGGCATTTAGTAAAATATTTGAAAAGATTTTATTAAAGCAGCTATTAAGACTTTTTAATTTAAATAGTCTGCTTCACAAAGATCAATACGGATTTACTATAGGTAAATCCACTACTGATGCGATTGTTGCTCTCATAAAACACGTTTGTAATGCTTGGGAGTCATCTAAAAATGCTCTCGGAGTATTCTGTGACCTCTCAAAAGCATTTGATTGCGTTCATCACGACACACTATTGCGTAAGCTCCGCCACTACGGCGTAGAAGAAACCGCACTTTGTGTTGTCGAGTCGTACCTGTGGCAGAGATTTCAGTGCGTCGATGTAAATGGGACTAAATCCTCTAAATTACCTATACAGTTAGGCGTTCCACAAGGTTCAATTTTAGGTCCTTTTCTATTCCTGGTATATATTAATGACTTACCTTTTTATTTAAAAAACATCTGTGATGTTGTACTTTTTGCAGATGATACGTAACTTATTTTTAAAGTAGACAGGAATAGGAATCAATTTGATGATGTAAATAACGCACTTATACAGGTTACACAATGGTTTACAGCAAACAATCTGGTACTTAATTCTAAAAAAACTAAATGCGTTAAATTTGCTTTACCTAACGTTAGACAACTGGGACCTAATATTATGCTAGATAGGGAAGAACTTGACACAGTTGACTCGACAGTGTTTCTAGGCATTACATTAGATAGTAAGCTACAATGGGGTGCACATATAGCATGTCTTTCAGGAATGCTCAGCTCTGCTGCATATGCTGTTAGAAAAGTTAGACAACTTACTGATGTCGACACGGCTCGTTTAGTGTATTTTAGCTATTTTCATAGTGTCATGTCCTACGGCATTTTGTTATGGGGCAAAGCTGCGGATATTCAGAATATTTTCGTTCTACAGAAACGAGCGGTACGAGCAATATACATGTTAGGTGCAAAAGATACTCTTAGGGATTGCTTTAAGACTATAGGGATTCTTACAGTAGCCTCGCAATTTTTATTTGCTAATATATTGTATATTAGGCAAAATATAGGTTTATTTACTACAAAAAGTGACATACATAACATAAATACTCGAAACAGGCATAAGTTATCATCGTTTACATAAAGTTAATAATTCTTTTGTAGGGCTAGGTATTCGTATATACAATAAAATACCAATTAGTCTTTTAGAATTACCATTTAGTACCTTTAAAAGTATAATAAAAGACTGCCTTATTAGAAAAGGTTATTATACCATTAATGATTATTTCAGTGATAAAGATAGATGGTCACTTACACTAGCCAACTCTTGATCTTTGTACTTATTCAGAATTTATATAGATACCTTGCCTTTTAGTTTTTTTTTTATATAATATCTCTAGTTCTTTGAAATAACTATCCATGGATTATTAGGTCATTCAACTTACTACATTTACATTTCCATTGATGTTCCTTTTAATTTAAAAAAAATGCTACTGTGTTAGATGAAGATAACTCGTGATCATGGGCTGTACACTAACATCTTTGTAAATTTTGTGTATTCATATACCTACCGTCACTTTCTGTAACATACATTTTTATCATAGTTCTGAACATGATCGCGAGTTGCCTACATTATAAGATGTAAGTGGATGCTCCTGTTACATAAGATTCACAATGGAAGGCTACTACAACACTTAATCTGCATTAATTATTTAAGTATTATGTAAGTTCCTAATTACTATTTACAAGTAATTAATTACAATGTGAAACAGTTGCAGCTCCTTACAAAAACAAAATATGTAACATAACACTGGCGATTAAAAAGAGTGGCCACGAGTTTTATTGCCCGTTCTTTCTCGTGGTTATACCTATTGCTTTGCGAATGGGCAGTAAATGTAAATGTAGAAGCATTAAGTAATTTATTTTAAAATTTGACGTTCATAAGCGCCACCTTGTGACCTAGATGAATAAATGATTTTGACTTTTGACTTTTGTCACTACCTCAACTCCAAACCAAGCTCGTAAAACGGTTGATATGCGGATACTCCCTAGTGACAACACGACCCCATTGAAGTTGGACGACCAGCCTTTGACCACTGTCACCAATTTCACTTACCTTAGAAGCATCATGACAAGCACAGGAGGCTCAGATGAGGACATTGAAGCTCGTATTAAAAAAGCCAAAGCAGCGTATGCCCAACTTAGACCAGTGTGGCAATCCAATGTTCTCACCAGGCGCATTAAACTCTACCTTTTCGAGTCCATCGTAAAGTCGGTGCTTCTCTATGGCTGTGAAACCTGGAGAGTTACAAAAGGCTTAACGAGTAAGCTACAGGTTTTCGTGAATAAGTCACTTCGATCCATCCTTCGTATCTTCTGGCCTAAAACCATCTCGAATAAAGAGTTGTGGGCTATATGCCATCAAACTCCAATTTTGCAAGAAATTGCCCAGCGGAAATGGAAGTGGATTGGCCACACTCTCCGTAGGGAAGATGGTAATGCTGCTGAAATCGCCTTTGAGGGGCAACTGGAGGGCAGGCGAAGACGCGGACGGCCAGTACACACGTGGAGGAGATCGGTGGAAAGCTCAGGAAGGAAAAACTCAAATGGGAAGACGCTCGGAGAATCGCGCGGGACCAGCCGGCTTGGAGAAAACTTGTTGGGGCCCTCTGCACCAGCGGGGTGCCTTAGGACCACAACAACAACATTTGAGTTTAGGAGTTAAAGAAAAAAACACCTTTTCGAAACTGAATCCAAGACAGAGTTTTTTATAGGCGATCTATATGGTCTGTGTTAAGATTGGACCGCGTGCCTTAACAATAAGGTACTAGACACTGGTTGCAAATATAAGCGTCGGTGGACTCTCAATCAACGTTGTATAGTAATAATATTAAAACACACACTGCGTAGTCTGCTCCTAAACGAAGCAGAGCTTGTACTGTCGCAAACATGTATTCTTACATATGTACATACCTTCTTATTATAGATGAATTATAATTACACCCAGATTATAGATCTACAAAGTAATCAAGTTAATCACACAAAGTTTTGGCTTGAGTAGTAATCGACGTCACGTCACAAACCACTAGTCACTGAACCAACCAGGTCACTAAGAATACGTAGAGTGCAGGTACAACAAAGTTAGGCACTGATTAAAGTGCCACTAGCTTATGTATACTTTCTAATTCGTTGAAGTATAAAGCTATCGTTTTAAGAGTTGAAGGACTACGCTAGTTTAATTAAGTACCTACGAGAAAATGGATCGACGGTAAAAATACCTATCCTCTTTTGTAATTTTAGAGATACGACATCCCAAAAGCGAATATTTAGTGATCAGTGTAGTGAGTGTGATTCATTTAACAACGTAGCGATGTTACTTTGTTGGATATTGTGTCAAATTACTTCATCGGAAACTAATTATCATTATCTGAGCTATTTAATTACATCGCAGACACTTATATCGACCTCGAGCGAATTTTACCAACTCGGCACATTATTTACAATCTAAATATTAAAATATGAGGTTCATTATAGCACACTTAATTATGTAAACAGAGGCTACGGCTAACGGTTGACTTATAGCGCGAAAATTTTGCTGAAATATTATAATAAAGCGCTCAACCGATAATTGGCGCTCACCTGGCAACACGGCATCATTCAACTCACTAACTCTGAACAAAAGTCACTGGAGCTGCTCTTATCAGCTCGTGTGTCCACTCAACAAGAACCTAACATGCCGCAATATTTAATATACCCGAAATTACTATAGTTTCGTTATTTTTCAGAGTGCATTCAACAAACTTTGTGCTTAATGTAAGCTCACTATTAATATCTATAGTTAAACTATGGTCTTTATTTTAGATTTGTAGTAAGATTTAAAATGTTTTTGATTTATTTAGATTTGAAAAAACTTTTAATTAACTTTTAATTTCGTCCTATTTTGAGTATCTTATCGGTTCTTGTCCACACACCTATCTACCGGCTTCCGCGCCGTACACCCAAGATATAGCGCTTGCTTAAAAGTATGTTAATACCTACGAGAAATAAGAATAACACACGTCCCACTCGGTCGAAGAAGCGTCCCGTGCCCAGTCATAGTACGTGACCATGTGTGTTATATTGAATTTGGGTGTTACAATTATTATAACATAACTACGCTTTATTTAGTTTCGCCTGCTTAATAAAATGTGCTACTTGTAACATTTGGAACAATTTTAATAAGTTTAGCGTTTTTCATAAGATTTGCATTGTGGCAACAGAACATATTCTAAACCAAATATAAAGTATTTAAGTATATAAGACATTCCATAGCTATCAATAGCGCAGGTCACAGAAAGTGGCTCGTAATGATATCTTGTTTATCACGGAGCTGTGGGCTGCTGGGCTGTGAAGGCAATCGGCATTGCAAACAAACCTCATTCAAACAACTGTTTGGTTGACAAACAGTGCGGTTTTGTGTGTTTATTTTTTAATCTGTTTCTAAGAGCCCTGGTTAATATAACAAATGCGAGGGTTTCATTGTTCGTCCTTGCGCCGTCGAGAGGGAGGGATGGAGCCGGTAGGTACTTCAAAGAACGGGAAATAAAAGGCTACGTTTTACTTTCATTGGTACGTAGGGACACAACGAGGCACGTGACAATGTGCTGGAGAGACTTTGCGCCGAAGACGATGTTGTCGAGCCTTTTGACGTCGAGATGATGTTAACAGCGCGCTGCACTTACTACGTAAATAGAAACGCCAAACAGACGTTATAATAGAAAACCGACAAGTTCGGCTTTTTAATTTTTTTTATGAATTTCACGTACCAAATACTTAACTAATAATTAAATACTAATTGGCGAAATTTCATAGCTCCACAGTCTACTCAAAAATATATTTTCTCATAGATGAGAAAGGCTTGGAAATCTTAATATATAAAATCCTTGCGTTACTGACTAAGTGACAGACACGCTACAGCCGAAACTATTGGGCGCAGGAAGTTGAAATTTGGCATGTATATTTCTTGGGAACCGTAGGGGTGCACTAAGAAGGGATTTCCCGAAATTCCCACGGTATCGGCCAAAACGGGTAGATTTAAAAAAAATGCAGGTGTAGCTGCTGGCGTCCTCTAGTTAAATATAAAATCTTAAGCTCTAAGGTTAAACCTGAATATTGTATATTTATTCAAGCTTTCAGAGGCTTTAAAATAAATCACGCTTCAAATTGTGTATCAATAGACAGCGGAGCCTTCCTTGTTGGTTTTAGTGATCACTTAAACCAAAGAGAAATTGCGCGCCGACTTAAAACCTCATCACTTCATATCGAGATGAGAGACTTGGCGCAAGGAAACATAAAATGTTTTATTATTATTTTCGTGCATTAGAGTGCTGATTTTTATATATATCACTCTAAGTGGATATCGACACTTCAAAACATTTAAAGCACTAGGTAGTTAAAGTTTATAGTTGATTGAATCAGGCTTTACTTGGTGGAACTCCATTGTAACCTAATGGAGGGAGAGAGGAACCCACCACGCACCCTCGGATTGACCACCCCAACTATTGCAATAGAAAAAGGATGACAATACCGAACTCCTCTAAAAGGATAAGGGATATAGGAATGGTATGGGTTCCAGGAAGATACCTGACTTGCAGTATCCCGCTGTATGCGCCGACTATTCATGCGATGGGCAACGACTGAGGCTCAGTCGTTGCCCATCGCTCCTAAGGATGCCTAGTGCAGAGGCGAAACACCTGTCGAAGAATAGCAGCCTCGAATGCTGAACTGACAGATGATCAAGTATAGAATATAATAGACTATACTAGAGGCCTCGCTTTTCTGTTGCGTAGTTCAGATGTAATTTCAGACTGCACGGTTGGCGTAGTTGTTCAAGCAGTCGCCTCGCCGCTTGACGCTGCGCCGAGTATTGTGGGTTCGATTCCCACATAAGACAACACTTTGTGTGATCCACAAATTGCTGTTTCGAGTCTCGGTGTTTCATTGTGTCCGTTAGTTGTATGTTTGTAAAGTTCCCTGTGACACAGGATTTATACCTAGTTCAAAAAAAGAAATATGTTTTAGTCAACCATAGTATGTCACTATTCCTTTGGGTTATGGATGGCCAAATAATAGTCGTTCATAAGAAAGACTTATAATCTTTAAAACTGGATTAGACTAGAAAACCTTGAACTGCGATTTGACAAAAAAGGCTTTTTAGCGCTGAAATTAACTATAGCTTTACATTGACTGCTATAAAAAATGCTAGAAAACGCCTGTGGAGCTGTGACCGCTGTCAACCACAAAACTCACCTTAAGTCCTTTACTAATTTTTTTATGTTCATCGGAGTGTTTATATTATGTGATTCAAACCATGTAGAGCAAGAGCCCACGGCTGCCAGACCTTCGTTATTTTATAAAAACTGAACGTTTTCCTGTGCATGCCCTCCATAAAGTGAAGGACGACCAGCGACTAAGTATAGAGTTAGGGGTGGAAGGTCTGGCAGTCGTGGGCTCTTTGCTAATGGGTTAAATATCGTAGCAGCCACTAGCTGTTTGTATCGGCCACCGATCACAAACTATTGTCCCGCGCTTAAAGGTACGAGTCGGTAGCAGACTGCAGAGAGCAGCAACAGACGGTAGCACCATAATCATATGAGTTCTGAGCAATGACGTATTATAATATAGACGCGCCATACTCCCACAAAGCGGCTCTGAAAAACGGCTGCAAATATCAAGTAATATCTTGTATGAATAAAGAAAGAGAAAGTAAATAACTACTACTATAGAGGACTGTTGTTAGAGAGATATAATTATAGTTGTTTTTTAAATTCCTACACAAAAATTATTGTTACGGAGCGTACTATCACAACACAGGTTCACGCGTAACTAAACGGAATGGCGGCAATTGCCTTAATTTCAGTTTACCATTTCAGTGTGCTGGCAACGCATCTATAATTTTTATATATCTTTGGTTCTGAGTGTTCTTTGAGAACATCATTGGCAATACCAAGATGCGGTCGGGCGACATTGATATACATCGACTACGGCACGCCGTACATGTCGCTTCCTACGTAAGCTATTTCATAGAAATACATAGAATACAGAGTGGCGACAAGTCGGCTGCCGCGGCCATATGCGGTCGACTACGAACTCGTACCTTAAGTTTCCTTTGTGGTTGCTTCAAGTTCAGTCCCGTGTGGCTTGTGTGCGCTCGCACTAAGTGGGTGCATTATCGTTACGCATATATATAATCGCATATATATCACATATATATAATCGCATCGCATATATATAATCTGTGAGCGACGTCACACACCTCTACCTCGCTGTTTAGTATTGCTTTGCATGAATACTACGCCACACTGTTAGCTTTCTAAGAAACCAATTTGCTTCGTAGGTTCGATCGGTTATCACTCAGTTAAATACATTAAGATTTCCATCAGTTTCGGCGCTACATAATAGATCGGCCAATTAAGCGCACCTAATTAATCAGTGGCCACGGACAGACTTAGTGTAGTGTATAATAAATAATGTATAAGTGAAACACAGTGAGCTATTAACACAAGGTTCCCAGCGACGCGGGCGGAGCGGTGCGCCGGTCACTCGTCTACAGAACTCGTCACTTACTTATAATTAAAGTTTAAACAGCGACTTATATACATAATTAGGCACTTAATTTATTCATGACTCCATCATAAATTGAAAGCACGGCTTAATCCTTTATGCCAGGGTTTCTTAAACTTTTTGCAGTCACGGACCACATTGCGAACGTAAAAAATTCTATGGACCCCTACTAACCAATAACTTAGGGTAAAAACAAGCCTATTGAGTGTTAACCGAGCCACTGCGGACCCCTGTTACTCATGCTACGAACCCCTAAGGGGTCCATGGACCCCACTTTAAGAAACCCTGCTTTATGCTAACCATCTAATTTTGCGGGCCTCAGTACACCTGAGTACAGTACGTGTGATCAAGCGTGTTACTTCTAGTGTATATGGACCTATGCGGTCAGGTAGTCGAGGCACAAACGGAGCTAATTACGCTTACATTATTTAACACCTATTCCTCATTAAGTTTCAATGTAAACATCTCCTGACGATCATAAACAAATGAAACTACCAGCTACTACACGCACGCACAAACTATTTGCTTAATAATTAACTAATTGACAAAAGATGTACTCAGATGATCAACATTGAAGTGCTTTTATATGACATTCTCAAATATTGGCTGATTAGCTCTGCTGTTTGAAAGACTACCAACTGATTTATCTGATCGCTTATGTAAGACGTGTCTAAGGCCCTAAACGCTATCTTCATTGTACCAAATGAATATTGGGTAATCACTTTACTTTAAAGATCGGCCCAATCTCTCTATCGAGCTTTACGGTCCATTAGGAACGTACCACCACTACTTTCAGCCTTTGACTTTTAGAAAAATAGGTGAAGTAGTACCCTATAAACGCTAAAATGATTCGGGCCATATCCATTCCTGTGTATCCATTCATGGGGTTAATATCAGCCGCGCGTAAACAAATACGCCGCGAGTGACGGCTACACAAACATGTCGCCGCGAGGCAACGCGCACAACACACGGCACTACGTCAACAAAAAATACCTTACACATGTATTA
Source organism: Euclidia mi (assembly GCA_944739405.2). Lineage (NCBI taxonomy): Eukaryota > Metazoa > Arthropoda > Insecta > Lepidoptera > Erebidae > Euclidia > Euclidia mi. The sequence goes on from OX123187.2 coordinate 2,550,590, forward strand.
CACATGTAAGTCGCACGAGCCCTGTGAGGGACGACAGGGCATAATACAAGTAGCACAGGTAAGTGGACCGGCGATAAGGAAACGAGTGATATCGCTAATGGTCGCGGGCGGCGCCGCACACCGCGAGGTCGCGCGTGCTTGCGCTACTAACCGCGTCCTCGCGTGCGCTCTCACCTTTCTACACTATACGCTAATTACTCTCCGAGGATAAATGCAGCCGCAACACCGAACCTTAACGCAGCATGACAAACGACGACGGGTTAAGGTCACCTAAATTAAAAAAATCAATTATGTGCCTTTTTCTCGGCGTTAACATAATTATTTAAAGCGTACAAGAAATAATTAAATCTGTGACAGCGACTTTTTCTTCGAAGAGACACAAATAAACGGCGGCGATTCAGAGGTCTCGTGCAGAAGATCGCGCGGTAACGAAATTCTTGAGCGTCGCGCGGGCGAGCCGCACGTCGGTGCGGTGGTATATAATTATATATCCCGTAGAAACAGTAAAAAGTATGAATAATTGTGTTTCGGCATGGGATTATAAGCACGTAGTGTCAAAGTACAGTAGCAGATTCATGCGAAAAAGTGGTAAATCACTGGCCAAACTACAATAAATACTTTGAGTAAAACTCACATATCAAGTGGATGGCAATACAAAGCAAAACCTAAGCGTGCAAACGCAAATACGAGCTTTTGAATCACATTCGTCGTCTACGTCACATCAGTAACGTGTCATCAAATCGAGATATCGTTCCGACACTACGTGGCGTAGAACACATAAAACAGTGAGTGATGGCTGCCATCAACTGCCAGGTGTCGGTGCGTGCGAGAGACTAATCGGGCGAAGGATGTGTTCATAGCACTTACGTGATAGTTTATCAGTACTACGAGATATAACATATCCTGTGTGTCCTCGTGTCGCCAAGTGGACCAGACTTGTCGTCAAGTGTCGCGGCTCCACCGAACAATCCACCTGTAGCTCCGCCGGAGCAGCGCCGCGATAACGATCTAACTCGCAGCAAACACACTAACTTGCTGACAACTCTCCAATAATACTGCATAAACTGTTATCATAGTTTAATACCAACATGGAACCTGTTTGGCTGGATATAAATCATTGTTTATATCGTTGTTTGTCTATAAAAAGAAAAGTTCGATGTAATGTCCGGTGCTGGTGTCGCGCGCCGACTGAGATTGAAAGTTTAGCGGCGACTTAACACTTAGGAGTATCGTTACTAACTCAGTGAACGTGGAGCTAATCAATAAATTAAGGAACAAAGCGTCGCCACGGAGAACCGCCGTAAATAATTAAGAAACGTGGCCGCGTCGTCGCCGCCCTGCAGCCGCGACGCACAGGGACCGCACCGGTCGGTCCCGCCGGTGTCTCGGCTGCCGCCGCCCTGCGCCGCTGCCCGATAGCGCAAATTAATAAATTTCCAACATAGACTTTTTATTTTTAAAGACAACTCCCGCACTAGGAATAAATCCTGTGTCGCGGGGGCCTTTACAGACATACAACCAACGGACACAATGAACACCCAGACTCGAAACAACAAATGGATCACACAAAGTGTTGTCTCGTGTGGGAATCGAACCCACAACACTCCGCGCAGTGTTAAACGGCGAGGCGTCCACTTAAACCACGACGCCAACCGTGTAGTCAAAAATTCATCATCAGCCCTTTATATAACTGTCCCACTGCTGGGCACGGGCCTCTGCTCTCTATAAGAAGGGTAAGGCCATAGTCCACCACGCTGGTCTAGTGCGGGTTGGCAGACTTCACGTGTCTTTCGAGAACATTATGGAGAACTCTCAGACATGCAGGTTCCCTCACGAGGTTTTCCTTCACAGTTTAGCAAGCGATAATTAACAATTTAATACGCACATAACTCCGAAAAGTCATTGGTGCGCGACGTGGATTCGAACTCGGACCCTCTGCGTAGGAGTCTGCCATAGCTTTATAGAAAAATATTGCCTTGCAGAAAAGTGGGAAGTAAGAAAAGTATTTATTATGGAGAATCGTCACATGTATGTAAATAACTATTTCTGAAGAAATTATGAACAGCGTGTGTGAACAGCTGAAGCGAAAAATTTAAGACATAACCGAACTACTGAAGCTATTATCTATTTGCGTACTGTTAGTTTATTTGGGATGGCAAAAATATGAGCTGAGATGGCGGCCGAACGAAAACAAACTGAAGTAGACTTTTTGCGTCGACGTTTAAATTGCATTCAAATAAATAGATACATTCATAAAGACAAGAGACCACCAAGAGACTTACGGTGAGACGTATCACACATCACTTTATGTATAAAGAACTACTTACACTCACGCCTGTATCCCCGAAAGGGTAGGCAGAGGTGTAATATTACACCAACATTTCGCCCTGAATTTTTAGGTCCCACGTAATAGGGGGCGAGCCTAATGCCGTACCGGGCACATTACCAGACTCCGTGCTCCGTTACTGAGAATTTCCTAACGGAAAACCCAATAACACTTTGCCGACCTGGGAATCGAAACCAAGACCTCCCAATCCCACGCGCACATATATGCCGTGAGACCAATGAGGCAACTACTTACACACAATAATAACATTGTAGAGTCTATATAACACATATTTGAAGGATGAGAAGCAAAATATAATATGTAATATAGAGATAAGAAAGCGCTGAGGCATTACCGCGATATAAACAAGATATTTAAAAAAGTTGGAGGATTTACTCAATTCGTTTGTCAGTGTAGTATAAAATAAAGTGAGTCGATTGTTGAAGAATGTTGGATAAGAACCTCCTTTGTTAACGTTCTCTAAAGATATTAGTTATTCTGTAGAAGAGCCGTATCAACAAGAATTAGCATGTGCATAAACCATGCGTTTATAGTTAGAATATCAGGATTATAGTTACAAAATTAGGGTCATGCCGAACTACGTATTAGTTCAAAATGCCCACATATAATATGAATTCTTAAATTTCTAAAGCGCACAACATAATATAATGTGTAATATCTTCACAAGGCGTCACGTAGAGGCGAGAGGCGGTGGCGGGCTCGACCCGCGCACGAGCGTGACACGACACACGTCGCGCACTGATTCCATTCGCATAACAATTTCGCGCCGCGCGGCCACGCGAGACCGTACGCCTATATATTATGTTACTCTACAATATATGTTGTTTCACACACCACAACACATTTAATAAAACGCTCACAAGCTCGTATTCTTCTGACACCCGTAGAGTTTAATAACATAGCGATACCATCCTCGCACTCTGTGGACCGAGTGACGACGTGTCATGTACAATATGCTACTATTGCCGAACGCATAGCTCACGAGCGAAGCAACCCTTCGATGAGCGGCCGACATTCAATTGATGAGTGTTGGTAGCGCCATCTACCTTCCTATCCATAACTAATCGCATCAACATCAATCGTTCCACGTTCTAGTGCGAGCGATATCATATTTCCGTCCCTGTCGCCCATTCCCGAAGAAGGGGCACTGCCTTCGCCTGATTCGTCGCCGCGATCGTGGACGCGAGTGACCAGTCCAGAACATTCCGCTCGCTGAGAACGCCGTCTCGTTCGTATCGCGCCGCACCGTTGTATGTGATTTATTACCGCTTCCACCAAGGAAAACCCGCTCGCGAATGGTGTAGTGTAGTGAAAACAAGCAGTTGCATCACGAAACCACCAGCACGAAAACACCAGGAGACTGCCCTACGGAAACGAAGAAGGTTGTATAAGGTAAGTGCCCTCCATCCTTGAAATATCCTATACCCACTCAATCACCCCTTCCCGTAACCATCTCCTAGGCGGCGAAGAACCGCTATCCTCTCTATACAGTCCATTTCCTTCTCCAAGTCGCCTAGAACCCTACGGTTTCGGTGTAACGCCGAACCATTTTTTTGATCCATACGAGTCGGATTCATTTACGTTTTTATACGTTATATCGCTATATCTAGGCAGTTATAGCACCTAGCTATACTCCTAATATATTCACATAACCGTCACATGGTTATTTCCGCCCGCATCAGTAGGTAAACTTTTATGTAGCTACCTACTTATTAAATTATTAATTCTGGAACTATCATAGTTGTCTTATAAATCTCATATTTCAAGCAACTTTTAGTTCCTCAGCTCTAAAGTGTTGCCTGCTTAGCCTACTTAGGTAAAATAATAGATACATTAGATATTCTTATTTTGTTTCGGTCTCATTAGCTTATACTTACGTAAGCATGTCACAACAAAAGAAGTCACGCGTGTCGGAAGACAAAGAGATGACAATCTTAGAACCGAAACGCAATACTTTATTTGAGCGCATTCAAAACATCTATGAACGATCAAAAACCGCATCTATGTCTGACAGTAATAGCGAAGCATTTCTCAGTTATTGTATAACAGTAGATAGTATTCGAACAGATTTTCATAAGTTGTTAGACGATTATAACGCAAGATTACTTTCTGTCAATCCTGATGAAAAACCGAACTATCAGGCGTATACCTCATTCGAAGATCTTTATTGTATTATTAAGCGTATACAATCGCAATTGGAGGGTAAATGTTTAGCAGAGCCCGTTGCCCGCAAACCGAGATTACCGCCAATCGAGATTATGTCGTTTGACGGAGATATACGAAATTGGCCGTTATTCTATGCGAGTTTTAAGTCTACAGTGCACGATAATGGTTCTCTGACAGATGTTGACAGGTTGTACTATTTAATAGGTAAACTGTCACCGAAGGCCCAGTCCGTATTTGCAGGTGTCACACACTACTTGACAGATATCAGGACACGCGCGTCCTAGCGTCTACGTACTTTGACCAAGCTTTAAATCTCAAACTGTCCGGCAACGCGTCTGTCTCGAATTTCCAGCTGTTTATTGATAACTTCGTAACCGCGGTTAATTCTCTTAGGAATTTAAAATTAGAAGATCTTTCCGACTTTATATTGCTTCAACTCGCTTTAAAAAAGTTTGACACTGATACAATTCGCGCATTCGAGATGACGGAACGCAATAATAAAATACCTACACTAGATAGTTTTGTTTCGTTCATAAAAGATCAGTGTCGAATATTTCATAATACGCAGTCGGGTTCACCTGGCCCGTCTAACACTAACAGCAACAAACAAAGGTTGAATAAATCGCGAAATAGTAATAATAACTCGGTCCCTAATCCACAATCTTACGTTACATTTTCGGAATCTAATAGTAATAATTCACAGAAGTGTCTGTGCAGTAATATAGTGCACGACCATTACTATAAGTGTCCTACCTTTAATGATTTAAATCCAATTGCTCGTTTTAAATGCGTAAAAGATAGCAAGGCTTGCATTAACTGCTTAAGCATAAAACATAAAACAAGTAATTGTTCTAGTAAGACAAAGTGTCGATCATGTAATCAAAAACATCATACACTGTTCATTTCGATAAAGATAACCCGTTGTCAAGCCAAGCCGCTAACCTTGACACTTAAGCCGCAGGTGCAGACCACGGTGCCTTCGCCCTGCACGCCTCAGGGCGAAGTATCGTTGTGTACGACGTCCATTGCGCGGGCGACGCGCACGCGAGGACGGCACTTGCGCATCTATAATGATCCGCGCAGGGCCAAAACGCGATGTATGGCGTCTAAGACTGTTCTGTTAGCGACGGCGCAAGTTATCGTTTATGATGTTCATGGGTCGTCTGCTAGATAGCGCATCTCAGACCAATCTAATAACATCGGAATGCTTCAAACGCCTCGGATTATGGAATAACTTTAAAAATACTAACTCAACCGTCAAAGGGATAGGCGGATCAGAAAAGCATTGCAGGGGTTCCGTAGATATTAAAATACATTCGCGTTTTGATAGGAATATTAATTTTAACATTTCTTCGCTTATCGTGGAGCGTATCACGGACGCATTGCCGAACGCTAATGTAGACGTAGCATCACTCACTCATCTCGAGTCATTGCCGCTAGCCGACGCGGAGTTTGCGAATCCGGCAGGCATTGATCTTTTGATCGGAGCTTCAATATTTCCGCACTTGCTACTAACTAAAATAGTACGTAGTGAGCGATATGATTTTCCGCCCGCTATTGAGACGGTACTTGGGTATGTGATTATGGGTACCGTACCTACGTTACATACTTCTCATTGTATTACGTCTTGTTGTTGTTCTGCTCTTCAAGAGATCAAGGTGGGTGCTAAAACTGTGTGTAAGATAAAGCACTAATTAGCTATGCTATGCTATGCTATGCTACGCTATGCTATGCTATGCTGCGCTATGCTACGCTATGCTACGCTATGCTACGCTATGCTACACTATACTATACTACACATCCGCTTTGTATATAGATGACATTGCCTGTAATATCATACCCGCTCCGCTAGCAATTTCGCTTTGTGAAGAGTTTATTCATCTTTTCAAGCGAGGCCAGTTTGATCTTGTCAAATGGACAAGCAACTCTAAGGAGGTTCTCGCACGCATACCAGATTCTCATAAGGCTTCTCCAGACATTGAGTTTGAGAAGTCTGTACCGCATAATGTTCTCGGTTTACGCTGGGACAAATCCTGCGATAGTTTTCGGTTTGACGTCTCACCACCAGATGATAAGTGCACCAAACGCACTATGCTGTCCACAGTGGCTCGACTATGGGACATAATGGGTTTTGTGGCTCCCACAATTTTGTACGCCAAGCTCTTGATCAAAGAGCTTTGGCTATCAAAGTGTGAGTGGGATGAAACACCCCCTGACCATATTGTCGCCGCTTGGGGCCAGTTTTGTATTGAGCTTACCGCGCTCAATCATATTACTATTCCGCGTCATCTTGGGTTGGTAGATGGATGTACCGTCAACTTAATAGGTTTCGCTGACGCGAGCGAGCGTGCTTACGGCGGAGTCGTATATCTGCAAGTCCGCATTGGTTCTATCTACTCGGTGCAGTTAGTTTGTGCCAAGTCTAAGGTCTCGCCTGTTAAAACCATTTCAGTTGCGAGACTGGAGTTGTGCGCGGCCCTTCTGCTGTCTCAGTTGCTCCGCAAGGTTCAAGACACAGTTTTGCCCCACTACCCCACTAATAAATTATACACATTTTCCGACTCCAAAGTAGTGCTCGCTTGGATTTATTCCTCTCCTCACCGCTGGCAGACTTTTGTCGCCAACCGCGTTAGTAAATTGATTGAACTTGTTCCCGCTACTTGTTTCAATCACGTCACGGGTTATCGTACTCGTCTTCAGGAAGAACTTTACATAAATCATATTGACTGGAAGTTTATTCCACCAGCATCACCACATTTCGGTGGATGTTGGGCAAGCATGGTCAAAGTAATTAAAACGCATCTCTTCGAAGTTATAGGTCAACAGATCCTCTCTTACGAAGAGCCTTTAACTGTCCTTGCACAAGTCGAGGCACTGATCAACTCGCGTCCGCTTCCAACTCAGTGAGATCTAGCCTGAAGTTGGACTTACCTCTTAGTTTAAGTATTTAGTTAGTAGTTTTCGCTATTATTGCGTTTGTAGCTTTCGCTAAAGTTAATTTAGAGTACACCCAACATAGCTAAGTTCAATTCTATTTTTTTTAAAGGCAACCCTTTAGGGCCGGGGGGATATGGTAGCGCCATCTACCTTCCTATCCATAACTAATCGCATCAACATCAATCGTTCCACGTTCTAGTGCGAGCGATATCATATTTCCGTCCCTGTCTCCCATTCCCGAAGAAGGGGCACTGCCTTCGCCTGATTCGTCGCCGCGATCGTGGACGCGAGTGACCAGTCCAGAACATTTCGCTCGCTGAGAACGCCGTCTCGTTCGTATCGCGCCGCACCGTTGTATGTGATTTATTACCGCTTCCACCAAGGAAAACCCGCTCGCGAATGGTGTAGTGTAGTGAAAACAAGCAGTTGCATCACGAAACCACCAGCACAAAACCACCAGGAGACTGCCCTACGGAAACGAAGAAGGTTGTATAAGGTAAGTGCCCTCCATCCTTGAAATATCCTATACCCACTCAATCACCCCTTCCCGTAACCATCTCCTAGGCGGCGAAGAACCGCTATCCTCTGTATACAGTCCATTTCCTTCTCCAAGTCGCCTAGAACTATTCGGTTTCGGTGTAACGCCGAACCAAGTGTCATAAACAAAACCGAAAACTAATAATTTTGTAATGAATCAAAAATAAATTGACCTAAATATTCGACTTGCATAGACTATAACCTTGATCCACCAGGGAAAATAAAAATATCGGGATGATTCGCTGACTAGTAGCTGTGTAGGAAATGATTGGGAACATCAGTCTGACACTAGGTTAGTGCTGCAGGTGACACCGCATACGTTCAGTCGGCGGCTGGTGACACCACTGAGGCGCCATTGTGGAGCACACATCTGGCAAGTGACACTTACACACGCGACACTCGTTTATACGGCACATACCCCATAGTTTACTTAACTGCCTGTTTGTACAAAGACAAAGCTAAATTAACCACGCCGACGAGCAAATAATAATAACGCGGTAATCGCAGAACGTATTGGCGAATAAATCGTACAGTTTTAGAACCCGCCTCACCGGCCGCGCCCACTACATATATATTGACTTACTACTTTCAAAGGGTAAACACAGGCTGTAAATATCAGATACTAATTATTTCTATCTAGCTGTGACTGTGCCGCGGTGTAAATCAAAACGAACTAAGCTCATTATGAATGAGAACAAATTGGAAGTTGTAATAAATAATACTAAAATTAACCTAATGGAAAGATAGAGGAACCCACCACGCACCCTCGGATTGACCACCCCAACTATTGCAATAGAAAAAGGTTGACAATACCGAACTCCTCTAAAAGGATAAGGGATATAGGAATGGTATGGGTTCCAGGAAGATACCTGACTTGCAGTATCCCGCTGTATGCGCCGACTATTCTTCGACACGTGTGTCGCCTCTACACGAGGCATCCTCAGGAGCGATGGGCAACGACTGAGCGCTTTCCTGCCGTGTGCATGCCTTATAAACGATTGTACTTTCTAATTCCCTCCGTCGCTCGACGGATTTGAGTCATTATGACGGTATGCGAATATATTCATCAATGGGGACCCGTTAAAGTTGGTTTGATGGTTCAGTAATGTATGCTTGTCCCGTTTTAAAATCTCTAATTGTTCCAATACGCATATTCTAATATCCTTTTGACAAGTGGATATATTTTTGCTAATCGTGCACAGATTTTTTTATTTTTTTTTTTCGTGTGAGTGTGTGGCCAACTCTAGTGTTGGAGTTTTCAGACCGCCCGAAGGCCTCCGACATGGTCTAACGATTCCTATCTTGAGACAAGAACCGGGACCGACAGCTTTACGTGCCCTCCGAAGCACGGTAGCGCTCAGATGTAAATGCCACACTTGGTCACCCATCCAAGTGGCGACGTGTGCAAGCGTTGCTTAACTTTGCCGATCTGTTAGGAACAGCAATCCAAGTCTCGCTATGAGCGCTATGTGTGTTATACTACGATGTCTTATAATACTTAAAATGGTTAACAATATAATTAAATTAAGTCTTAAAATAATAAAAAAATCTAATTAATATATATTATTAATTAATATATATATTTATTTGACAAGTGTGTATGACGTAAAATGAATGTCCGCTATGTATATATATACACCCCAAAATTAAGTTCGAATTAAAGATTCTATTGCAATAGTTGGGGTGGTCAATCCGAGGGTGCGTGGTGGGTTCCTCTTTCCTTCCATTAGGTTACAATGGAGTTCCGATAAATAACGCCTGATTCAATCAACTAATCCTTAAATTATTTTTAACAAAGTTTATTAAGGCGTAATAGTGGGCCGTTGCTGATCTCAGTCAGGCTCCTCCCCTGTTATAGAATATCGTACAAGATAGTATGACAAAGTAAATAAAATAGCAGTGTTATTTTAACTGAGTGAACGAGAACTACGGCGTCACATCCTTCTTGTCCTGTAAAATATATGTATATATAAAATGTATTACAACCATGGATGCAAACGTAATTGCAATGATTTCTTATCCCCTCACCTGATACGGTCGCGGCGGCTATGTTGCCGTAATTTGATCGCCGACTTGAGACGCGCCGCGGCGCGATTTGAGTGGGTCACATATTTAGCATTTTATGGCCTTTCTGTTTATAAATACCTGACACATTGTATATTGATGGAATCCTTGATAAATTGTCTACAATGTTACGGTACAACAGTAACAATATATCGTACTGTGACCGAACTGTATTCAAGAGAAAAATGTAAAGAAATTGGGTAAATTCTGACTTTCTGATGAAATATATATAAAAAATAAACAACTTGTAGTTTTCTCTTTCCTTTTTATTTAACCTGCTATTATAAAGGAATAAGCACATTGAAAAACATTCACACCGTTTCATAATAATATCTAGCGTAAATCAACAAATTCCACACGCGGTTTTTGTCGTTTTCATACCGTATGCGTAAAAATTGCATAAAAATGTCTGAACTTTGCACCTTCACTTTCTTCAACATATTTCATTAAACTCATGAGATATATATAAATTTAGAAAGCTTGTTTGATGATTAAAATAATCACCATAAATTTAGGCGACAGAATTGTATTGATTTCAAACAATAGGTAAATTAACAAGACCCTCGTTTCGGCGGTCCAAAGCAGGGCATATTTTAAAACTATGCTCATTATAACAAAATCAAACCAAAATACGAAATAAAGACTTATGAGACCTAAAGTACTTAAAATGAGCTTTAAATTTCAACAAAGGACAATCTTATAGTTACTGTAAATAATTATTAATCAAATAAAAATTGCAGAACAAAGGACAATGACTCGGCCTGACAGCCGGTCATAAAATGACCGACCTGCATTATATTTTTCGTGAATATTCAGAAATACATGAATTTAAGGACTTCTGCATATTATACACTATTTATTTATGAAATTGTTCAAACAATACAACAAAAAAAATACCAACTAGTGCAGAAACAATACGTAAAATCATATGAAATATACGGGTGCGGGGCGAATTGGTTCTTACCTAAGGAAAACTGTCTTTAATCTTAAATTACACTACGAATATTATCAACTTAAACATAAAATGAAAAAATGCTTACTTAGGCCTCATTATATAGCTTCTTGCTGATGCTGCAGCGATTTTTTGGTATCAAAATTTATTATTGCGACAGGACACGCACAGCGACGCGGGAACTTTGTTTTGATTAAACGAAACTTTGTTTTTTGTTTTGGAGCAGGTCTGTTTTCGTTTACAATACGCAAGTCGTGTTCTCGTCCTACCATCTTAATGCAATCGCAAGCCGCTACAAATCAGTAAAACAGAGAAAACAGACTTGAAATGCGAACATAAAAAATGGTCATAATATGACTACGTATCAAACATCGCCCTACTTTCTTCGGTCATAATATGACTATAGATCAGGTGAGGGGTTATAAGCCGAACCTCATTACCCTCCCGTGAAAAGCGCTATCCAGCGATGGCTTCTCAGCCTACGTACAAAATATTCCATTATGTAAAAAGAGATATCGTCACATTTATACACAATCATTGACTCGACACAAATCGTTTTCCGGAAAACAATATGAAGATACCGTTTACAAATTTTCAATAGCCATAATTTGCCAGTTCAATATTGAAAAAGATTACTATTTTGTTTTCTGAATCATTCGTATCTTCGACACGAAAAATAAAGAACAGATTAAATTGAAGATGTTTGGCAATATATTAGAATACGAGCCTTTCTCATTTCTCAGAAAATTCTTGAAATGTGTAAAGAATTTCACGAATTACATCCAAAATGTGAACTTAATAAATGTTCAGAACATTTGAGGTTACTTTCAGAACTGTCATCTACTTTATTTTATAAAAACGTTTACGCACGTTGATGAAAATAATAAAGTCTCACGTTTAACACCTTCGGGGTCTACATGAAACAATTCAGATCAAAGGAGAGTTGGTACAAAGAGCGGGCGGCGCAAATCCTGCGTGTGTTTGTCAAAGTGTCGCATTATCACAACTGCTGCTATTTGGCTCCACGATCATTCACAAAGTGACTGTATTTTATCCTTTGGCGTTGTGAAAATATTCCAGTTGAGTGTGGAGACTTAATAAATAAGCTCATGTGTGGAATGAGCGTCGCTGTGTCAACATTGTGTCGACGCGCTCGCCGGTTAATCCTGTCGTCTCACCGCCACATGACGAGCCTCTATATTACAATAGCATCACTGCCATGGCTTATTTCCTTTACCTGACTTTAGGTGTACGTGCCGTTAAAAGGCGACCCCAGTGATTTCGAAGGACATGTAAAGCCTTGTATTCATTAGGCAACATTTGTTAATAAACACTGTTTATAAACAGTTTATTAACAGTGTTTTATCATCTCTGGATACAGTTTATAAACAGTTCATAAACAAATGTGATGAAACATTGTTTCTGAAACATGTTGCCGTGTTCCCCAATCAAACGGAGAACAAGCCGAAACATTTTGTTTATAAGCAAAAGTCAACAGGTGTGGACGTGTGTTGCGCGAGTTTATTAACATGGAAATAGTGTGGTCCAACTACCAAGTTTCGATGCTCATAGAGCTTTATCAACAGCATCATGTACTTTGGGACTCTTCAAATAGAAATTATAAAATCAAATTTAAAAAAAAATGATGCTAGGGCCGATATTGCTGCAGAATTAAATATGTCGCAAAAAGAAGTGGAAACGAAGATGCATACTCTACGCTCACAAAATCAGATGTCATTCTGATGAAATTCTGAAAAGACCCATCAAATTCACGAAGGTCATGAAGTACGTAATTTCTATTTAAGAGCTTTATCAACAGCATCATGTACTTTGGGACTCTTTAAATAGAAATTATAAAGACAAATAAAAAAAAAATATGCTAGGGCCGATATTGCTGCAGAATTAAATATGTCGCAAAAAGAAGTGGAAACGAAAATGCCTACTCTACGCTCACAAAATCAGATGTCATTCTGATGAAATTCTGAAAAGACCCATCAAATTCACGAAGGTCATGAAGTACGTAATTTCTATTTAAGAGCTTTATCAACAGCATCATGTACTTTGGGACTCTTTAAATAGAAATTATAAAGACAAATTTTAAAAAAAATATGCTAGGGCCGATATTGCTGCAGAATTAAATATGTCGCAAAAAGAAGTGGAAACGAAAATGCCTACTCTACGCTCACAAAATCAGATGTCATTCTGATGAAATTCTGAAAAGACCCATCAAATTCACGAAGGTCATGAAGTACGTAATTTCTATTTAATAGATAATTCACCACCTTTTTTTTTTCAAGTAGCACTCTTATGAATTATTATGTAAGCAGCACTGAGCAGCACTGAGCATCACTACCTCCTCGGGCGACATCCTAGCAACAACTGACAAGTGTGGACGGCCATGTTTCAGAAACAGTGTTTACGACAAACTTGGTGATAAACACGTCATAAACAGTTTATTAACAAATGTTGCCTAATGAATACAAGGCTTAACAAATCGAGAGTGCATTGACAAACATCACTAGACACACTTGTTACATCGTTTATTTGGTACTTTCACAGAGACGTCATGTAACCGGTATTAGAGTCTACATTCTGCATGCTGTAACGTGAACAGGACCGCAGTTCAGTTAATCAGAGAATATAACAGAATAATTATCCACTGTAACTCGGTAACGATTATCCGTTCTTTAAATAGCTTCCTGTGGTATTGTCGTGTCTCGTCAAAGTCGTGTACTCAGTATTTTATTAGTATCAGTATTATTTATAATAAATATTGTTAAAATAAAGCTTTCAACATGGCACGAACTCTATTACTGTAAAACAGAAATTTGCACACATGTGATACAACGCTACATGTTAATACAATGTCGTTAGTAATTGATGTCAACACCAATTTGTCAATAATAAATGCACAACATTATTCGACACAAATTTCGAATATCGATTTCAGTGTCGGAGCGTTAAATAGGTCGTAAATAACCCTAGATAACTAACCTTATTTTTCGACACTTATTTCTTACCTTCGTACTTTCGACTACGGTATTTAATAAAGGGGATAATGGGTTTTATTTGAATTAAACATGCATATTTTTTATTTTTATTATAAATTTATTATATTTATTCAATTCTATTATTCTTATTAATTAATAAATTTACATAAACCAAAACGGCATATTTATTAAAAAATCTGCCTTATAAATGAGATCGTAGGTTTTATGGCAAATTAACAATGGTAATATTTTAAAATATTTTTTTAAAGTATCATTTTAAAGTAAATGTGAAAAATAATTTTCAAATATTAGAAATAACGAATGAAATAAAGTAATGAAACAAAAATGTTGGTAAAAATCTATCAAGTTATACATTTGTGACAAACGTCAAGTTTGTGTTCCCCGCACAACGATTTATTGCTCTGGGTGCAACTACTTTTAGTCATCCTTCGCTTTGTGGAGGGACACAAGGTGTCGGCGAGGTATGTTGTTGCTTAAGGGGATGATAACTAACTAACGCCGATAGATACTGTAATTGGAATAATATGCGCGTACAGATGGAATGTTCAAACTTACATCTCAAGACGTAGACATCACATGGATAGCTCTGTTTGACCTCGATGCCAAGCATTTGTCGGTATGGTTCCTCCACAATTCTTTCAGTGTGACCTGTAGGTTAAAAGGTTATATGATTCCACTGTTCGGCAGTCTAGCATTGCAGTTTATCAATTTCAATAACAACACCTGTCGGGTTTCAGGTGCCGATATCAGGTCTCTTAATAACACTATACCTGTCGGGTTTCAGTTACCGATACCAGGTCTCTTAATAACACTATGCCTGTCGGGTTTCAGTTACCGATACCAGGTCTTTTAGTAATACAATATCTGTCGGGTATTTCGACGCTCTTAGCAGACGTCTCCGCTTTTTTCTCGACTGAGGCGATAAACGTCTTTATCCTCAGCCGAGGCTCTAAAACATCTTTACTATTACAATACAGAATTACCATACACTACATTAAAAATCACTAGATACGTAGAAACAATAGGATCCCATATAATTAGCTTTACCACACTAGCTACTCGCAAACAGTAGGAATCACTAAATACTTAGACTCACAACACTAAACTACTCAGACACAATTGGAATCACATAATACTTAGCTTCATTACACCCAGCGCCTATTTTGTGTTCTCATTGTTGTAGATTAAAACGGATTACATAATAATAGTTGCTTTATTGGCAAAGCGGACATGACAGTGATAGTCTCACATAGCCAATGTAGAAGAAAAAGAAAATAATGACATAATAAAGAGTTATATTGTAAGCTGCATGAAGGCGACGATTTTAAGGTTTCAAAACACATCATGGCTCGCGAGAAATCGCGACACAAGGCTTATATTTTCCTATTTTAGGTAGGAGGTACATCAGTCGCATTATTTTCACAAATAAAATAAATATACAAAACAAAAAAAACGCAAATTTCGCCAACTAAATAAGACAAAATGTTACGTTAATACTAACCTTCGTCGATCCGACGAGCCATGGTTGCTGGAACGGCGCTCACGGTGCCCTCCCACTCAAAACACTACCGTCAGTCGGGGGGGCAACAGGTCGACTGAGATTAGCTAAAGTGTGGAAGCAGTGCGATCGCGCGCGCAAAAGTTAGCACAATTTAAACCAACCCGCGTAGTCGAATCGACGAAGGTAAGTAATCTAGGGATAATGGACGACAATTGTATGCGACGCAAATGAAAATAAAATTGCATGTGCGCCTCGCAGCGCCCGGACACAATGCACCATACTGAAATTCACAGCGCCAGCATTAACGTATGTCCCGTCTAACACCGGCGCGACACCCACACAACACCCATACGATACCGGCATGAC
This sequence comes from Euclidia mi, assembly GCA_944739405.2. NCBI lineage: Eukaryota > Metazoa > Arthropoda > Insecta > Lepidoptera > Erebidae > Euclidia > Euclidia mi. The sequence goes on from OX123187.2 coordinate 2,566,471, forward strand.
CACACTATGTCCCGCGCTGGCGGACATTCATTAATTCCACATCGGAGCGGCTGCTCACCGTTTATTGCGACTAATCAACGACATCTGTTTGTTCGCGATGCGTAAAGTGGCGTAAACACCACCCGCCGCCCGACACAACGTCCGAATTGTACCAATAAATGATTATATCCGCTTTATTTGACACTCGACATGTAGAGCAACCCTCACAATCAGAGCTCAGACATTTCTCAAGAGGAGGGGTAACGAGAGGGAAATGCTTCGTTTATCGTACGAGTGGGCAAGTGGCCATCGGGAACACATTCGGAGGAGGCCGGCGAGACTATATTTACGTAATCCATCGGCGGGCAGAGCAAGTACGCGGGGGTAAAGGGTGGGGGGTTAGACAGCGGTGCAATAAATCATGCAGCCATCAGGTGGCGCTCGCCGACCTAATGGTCTCCCGAGATACACGCCATCATAAAATCCGACAAAGGCTTGAAATAAAGTGGTCTCAGCGATGTGTATGTTCTTTGTGGCACTGTTTAATATTAGTCAGCCATTACCCCTGACCTTGTCTCGAGAAACATTCCAACTGAATAGCGACAGTACTTACGTTCGTAAATCACTCCGCGTCACTCGGACTCAATAAAATAAAAAATGTCTCCTCTAAAATCTTATTACATTTTTTTATTAACTTAAGAACTAACTTTCTTATAACTATGTGTCGATCCAACAAAAACACTAGTATTTTTTCGAATGAAACTCGCTCAATTAAAGCTGAAGTTCTAAGGCGAAGATTTTCCGTCTGTTAACTCATAAAATCCGAAGAATTTCTATGCAAAGTGGAAGGTTTCATGCAAAATTCAATTGGTTTTGTAAATTAAATCCGTGTTCATTAATTAAGTAAATACCACACTTTATTTTGAGAATGCTGATTTCACTTTGATCCTTTGTTATACAAAGTGACGCTTACAAATGTACTTGGTGATAATTAAATAACTCAAATTAATTGCAGTTACTTTAATTTTAATAAGTGTTTTCTAAGTACGTGCTTGAGTTTTATCGACTACGCTAACATGCACATGTATGTGTTGTTATGCATACATTAGTATTTAAAGCGCTCAAACAAGTATAATAACGCCACGTGCGGACGCTAAGTTTACTCAGCGCGATAATCCGCGCGCGTATATATCTGCATCATGTCGCCGCTGAATGTTACAAAGTGTATTTAACTACGTAGTGACATAAAGAGGCGCGGGGCGGCGGCGGCGGCTGTATTGTGTGTCGCACGCGAGCATCAATCATAATTACAGTCAGTTAGAAACACTTGTTTGCCGCGATCCTCGCCTCCATCTTTTACACGAACCGTTCTGCAACTCAGCGCCGACTCAGCGCTGCAATCAACAATCATCTCTATAATACAATTCAACAGCGCTACCACGCTGACTTAGCTCGATATTATTTTTCGAGATACTTTCTTTTTGTAAAATGAGGATGGCTAACGAGCTATGGTCCGTTTGTACATAATAACAATACAGGCTCATCGATATATATGTACTAAAGTACAGACTACTGACACGAACGAGCAATCACTTGAACAACAAGTTCAAGTTCGTTCGTACTTTAAGAAGAAGGAAAAGAGGACAGCTTCGTAGCTATCCTTCTCCTTTTGTCCTCCTTGTTCTCTTTACTTCTGTAAAAAATTGTAAGAACTGATGGGTAAGTAAATGACACTCTTCAATAGGAAGCACAGCTAAGCAGTAGGAAGACTGCTACTTTACGTTGATGTTCTACGAGAGGATAGTACCTGCTACAGATTAACTAACTCAATGGAGCCGCCGCACCGATTCATTCATGCTGTGATCAGCGTGACTCTAACACTGAATCATTTAACGAAATTCGAGGAAGATATCGACGTTTGTGGCTAAAAGTGTAATGTGGATGAATAAACCTGTTCTATATTGAGTCGTGCCAGTCGCGGGACGGTGCCAGTCGCGGGACGATAGTTTGTTTATGATTTTGTTTATTTTCCAACTTTTTATCGACAAAGTTTTGTACAAACGTGCGTCAGAGGCACCTCATCGGACTGACATTGTTTCATTTTTATATCGATGATAAAAATAAAACAAATATCACCGTAATGTTAAGAGTAGCTTACAAATGCACGAGACAAATGTACGTTGTCACGCGCCATAACGTCGTACATTCACTTGTGCCGCGCCGCGTCGCTGTCTACTCTGTATAGTTCTTTCATTTTACTTAAATATTCTATTTCATATAAACAGGGAAAATTCTGAGTTCAGAAAGTGCTCATAAAACCGACAGAAAGCGGGAGCATTAAATGCAAAACATCCTTAAAACTTCTAGATATTTGTAGGGTACGATCCATTTATGTGCACATAGATGGATGGTTCTTTAATTAATAATCAAATATTTCCATGTTTTGTGTAGTTCATTATGCGTGAGTTTATTTTGGACGTTATTTTTATAACGCAGTTATTGCACGACGTGTTTCAATCAGTGGTTAGCCGCGACAATATCATCGCAGTATTGAATTAATTGCGGTAAAGCGAGTGTCCCGCGGCGAACCACGGCCGCTCATTATTATAACGCGAATAATTCTCGCAGTGACGTGAACTTAAGCCCGCGATTATATTCAGTCGAGAGAGCAGCCGTTGTGGAGCCAGCAGCAGTCAGGAACACGATACAATCGATAGAGGGGCCCGCTTGTGTGCACTCGCACACACCGTCTCGACTGAGTTGTTAGTATGCTAATCTGTAGCGTTACTTGGAGCTCTGTGCTCACCGAAGACAAAGAGGCTCGTGTATGTGTGTACCGTCATAACAAGGCGTATACGGCAAAATATTATATTAAGGTAAAAACTCGATGAAGTGATCGTCCGTGTACTGGTATGTGCTTTGCTTCTCACGTCCGCATCGCCTCGCGCCGCAAGCCGATAACAATCACACGATTGTAATGGAATTAATTTAGTAAACATATTGCAGCACATCCAATTACAAGCTGAGTCAATTAAGCGTGGACCTGTACTTTATGAACAAACATACTACTGTGTTATTATATGTGAAGCGGCCGTATTTACGAACTATATATTCGTACGTCACACGCACAAATATTGTAATTACATATCATGATAGTCGTTACTCGTTAACAAATTGTGCCCGATTCAGCTACTTGAGGGACAAGCTATGAATATACGCTGCAGCTACGAGCTACGAATCGTAGGTAGACCAAAACTACGATGTAGCACTATGCGATACAATACACGAAGAGCCCGTAATAAGGCCGAGGTTGCCTTACATACATTTCTGAAAAATAAATGTTCAGTACATACATCTGTGATTGATTATCTCGTAACTACACCTGGGATCCGCCTAGTTTATTCAGCTCCTAAACCCGGCCAGTATCTCGCCATAAAGTAAAATTAGCTTAATATTTTTTT